>VXAB01009652.1:42807-99639 GCA_013399175.1 Odontophorus gujanensis
ATTTTATTTTATTTTATTTTATTTTATTTTATTTTATTTTATTTTATTTTATTTTATTTTATTTTATTTTATTTTATTTTATTTTATTTGCAATTTATGTTGTAGACTGCAGAGTTCTGATACTTCTAAGGTGGATTCTACTGAAGAAATAAAGATGAGAAGCATTTAAGTGGCCTTTGGTGCATGCTGGAAAAGGTCAATGGCTTGTTTGCCACCTTGGTTGACAGTGAATGTCTCAGTGTGAGAATTAAATAAGGCTTTTCCTAAAAGTGCTGTGAATTTGTTTTATTCTGTTGCCATTTAAAATCTATAATAAAATACTCTTGGCATTTATAGTAGTGCAGTCATGGTGGGACAGCAGCATGAAAATCTTGCCATCCTAAAAGCTCTCCACATACTTTGCTGACAATAGGATCATACCCCAGGTTTCCACTCAGGAAAAATGGTACCTTTTTCAACAATAATACATTTCTTCTAATCAGACAGTTTCCAAAACATAGGAATGGACACTCCATGCAAATTCATACAAATAGAATCCTTTTGTAAATCTTGCCAAGCTTTTAGAGTCATTAAAAATCCCTGCAGTGAGAAGCTTCAATTTAATTAAATGTTGCGCAAAACTATATTTCTTTTCCCCTGTTGTACATTTGTGTCCTATTAAAGCATTCTCCATTACTGAACTCGAGGTAAACAGACATTTCTCTTTGGTGTTTTCTAAGCAGTTCATTTGCTTTTATAATATTATCATGACTGACAGCTCTTTCTTTTTCAGACTCATCTCTCCCAGCATCTTCACTGCCTTCTTATGTTCCCACAATGACTTTAGACAGTAATGGCTCCCATTTCTATATTATCTTCCCGAAGAAAATTGAAAGCAGAAATGAGAGGACTGAAACTGCTGTTGCTGAAACACTGCACATTAGAATTTATTTATTTCCTCCCTCTTCTTGTTTCTAGTTCTCACCCTCTACAAGATAAATTAGAGATCCTTGCCATTTTGTTTTATTTATTTTTTTTCTCCCCTAGGAAAGTTACTTTGATTTCCAAATCTGCCAGCGAACATGTACAGTCGTAGGTGAAATGGGTCTATATTTACCATCCTGGAATATAATATAATTCATGTGGAATACCTTGTAGTCCTACATATACCATCTTAGGTAATCTAATCATTGTCACTCTGTAATTTTGCCAACTCAACATTTCTCTCTAGCCTATTGATTTTTTGGTTGCTAAGAATTGCAGCTAAGAGCAACTGATCCAGGTGGAGGTCCACTCCCGAGTCTGACCTTACATATAGTTTTGAGAGTATATTATTTCTGTTGGCTTCCTGTCTCTTTGAGACATATTTTCATTGCATGAATGAGCTCTGAGGAAAGCTGAAGGATGGATGTTTAAAGTCCTTTGTTTATCCAGGACATACATAAATCAAATCTTAATATGATGTGCAGATATTTTTGTACTTCAAAGCCTGAATGCTGTAAAACCACACAGTAGTCTGAATAACTTCTCAGACTGAGAAATAAGAAAAATTGAATTGTCTTCCTGTGGGGAATATTTATAAATTGTTTTCAACCCACACTGATGAAATTTTGACATCTTAACTATTTTCACATAAAGGAAAGTAGAAAACAATCTCAATTTATAAACATTGCACTGCAAAATGTTTAGTCTTTTGATCAAAGAGAAGAATAATAATCTCATTATATGTTTGATATTTGAAAATATCTACAACAGTTCTGACAAATGTAAGTGGCAGTGTTTTTTTTGTTGTTGTTCATTTGTTTGTTTTAAATTGTACAGAAGACTTATTTAAAATGTTCTGGAAAAGTTCTGTAACTGTTACTGTATGAAAACATTATTTTCTTATTTTTTCTTTGATATTCCAATATTTTTAAGGAAAAAGTCTCTCCCTCCCTCAGAAATAAAGGGCAAGAAACCTCTTAGAGAGGACTTTTACTTGTTTTCCTGGTGGTATATAACACATCCATGCAAGAAATGTTCTTACAGAGCACCAGGGAAGGGGCATTTTGAAGAGATGTCAATTACAGAAAAGCACAATGTCTTTCTACATTAACTCATAAATTCCATGAATTTCATTTAGTTATTCATCTTAGGCTAGGGATTATTGATGACACTTTTCCTTAATTGTGTCTAGTTTTCATTTTCATTAAATATTTCAGATAAATTATGATGGTGCTGTCTTTATTTGTTGTTATTGTTGTTAATTTAATGTTGGGGGATTAACTGAGAAGAAAATTGTGTTTAGATGTGGAAATGGAGCCTATTATTCTGGTAATTGGAACTAAGTTTTGGTTTTGAGTTCAGGTAAATATCTGTAATATATTTTTAAAAACAAACAAGCAAAAACAAAAAAAAAATAATATTGTAGGATTAAATTAAATGCTCTGATTACATTGGTTTACCTGAGTGAGGAAGTTCTAAGCAAAAATATGTGCAACAGACCACATTTCAAGAGGGATTCTTCTCATCTTGGCCACTGTGGGCACACACACAGCCCATCATGCTCTAGCAGCTCAGTTAAGACCTGTCTATCTGGACGCATGTAGCAAAACCATCTGAAGCAGCTAACAGTGTGCATTAGTGTGCATTAAAAATCACACAAGTGTCAAGATGCTGTATGTCACTGCAGTCTAATCTTCCTCTAAGGAGAGTTTCTCCTTAGCATAAGACAACGCCAGCATTGTTACTGGCTGAAATCCCGCACACGCACGACAGTCCCTTGCCTGAATTAAGCAGGGATTAAAATTTCTTTATTTTATTTTGCTTCTGTGCCAGTATACTAAATGTAGTGTCTGGTGTCTTGCGTATCTAGATGTGGAGGTTTGCTACTTGCTGGCTAGCAGTCTGCTGTACTGCATCAGAGTTGCATTAGATGGTTTATTGCAGACCTAGAGCAGAGCTTATTTTCGAAGAACCAAGGGGGAATCCAGTCTCTTGCTGTTAATCCCTGCACAGAGGATGTCACTAGCCAGTCTCTCCCTACAGTTTCAATGTTTGCAGCATGACCATTTTTGCCCAAGGGAGGCCAGCTCCAAAGAATCAAGCTGCTTCTAAGGGTACGGGCACATGACTGGGGTCAATTGAGTTACTGAGACTTAACAAGTTGCCTCCAATCAGCTGATGAGCTATAACTCAATAAGGCACAGAGATTTCATTGCTTTTAATTGCATATCTCCATCTTTGGTAACCTGAGTTAACCCTGCACTAGCAATATTCCCTGAGAAAATACAATGGTATATACAGGGAGAGAGGCATAAAAGGGGAGGAAGGAGATTCATTGGTCCCAATTACTGACACATTATTTATCTGGCTCATTGTTGCAATATTCTTTAGAGTCAGAGAAAATGGAGCCTCTAGGAGGTGTATTTGAGCATATAAATTAGGCAAGCTTACTTTGAGTCCTTGATCACAAAAGCCATTAGGAGGAATAGCCAGTCAGTTCAGCTACAAATGCTTCCTTTGGACATCGAGATTACACAAAACAAAATAGGGGTTTGGAAGACACTGTCATGTACCTTCTTGACCAACAAACGATAGACTTTTCCCCCATGATTTGGTGTTGATGCCAGCAACGGGTACAAATGTGTATGTTCATAGATTCTGGTTTAGTTTCACTATCCATATGCATATAACAAAAACTAGTACTTCAATCAAAATAGTTGTCTCTGTTGAATTTTTTCCTCTAAATGTGTTCTGTAAAAATATCTGTGAGGTTTCTTGCTAGCAGATAATTTATCACTTATCTTTGAAGCAGTAGTCTTATGCTGATAACTAGTGTAGGAATTAAAAGCTCCAGATGGGGCATGAGGGTTACCTCACACTACTGAGTCAATGGGGCCCTCTGACAATATGAAAAGGCATCAGTTTTAGTCTTTTTGTGAAGAAATACAAAGATGTCACAGTAGGGAAAAATGATCAGATGTAACTGAAGAATTTGGCCAGTTTTATCTATCTATCTATCTGTCTGTCTATCTATCTATCTATCTATCTATCTACCTACCTATCTATTTATTTTCAACTGCAGTTATGGTACTTTTAGATGTTACCAATCTGCAAAGTGGAATACCATGAGGACATTTCATTTCAATGTTAGCACCAACCTTTGATTCACTTTTCCATCTTCTGTGTTATCCAGCCCAATATTAGTTATGTTTACCTTGTTTTCATCCTCCTTCATTGTTCATGTAATTGGAGAGAATAAGTACAGTGGTGCTTTTGAGGTTTGGTCTTAGTTGTTCTCACTGCATCTAGCTAGAATATTGCTATGTATTATGGTTTAGAAAATCGCTTGTATACAAAGGCCTTTCACAAATATCTGTTCTAAAAGTTCTGTAACTGTGTGGAACAGATTTGTTTAAATTCACACATTCTGCAGCCAAGTTAAAAGAGCTGGTGAAGGTTATGGCTGTCCAGGATGGATTAGAAGAATTTTCACAGCATCAGTGTAAGAATTTCTCTGCAAAGCTCTACTCACACAACATACCTCTGACTTCAAGTTTCACAGGATATTCAAATATGGTTTTCTACCCGTTATTTCTCATACAACTTTTTGGCAAATATGGAACCTGTTTCAAACAACCTATGCTATCCAGTGAAAACACATATTCTGGGACGTCCAAAATTGAGGTCAGATTAAAAACAAATTGACAAATTCACCGTGTATTACCAGTGAAAAATTCATAGACTTAAATCTCAAGTCCCAAATCTTTGTTATTTGGTGGTCCTTTGTGATAAATAATTGTATCTCTGAGAGCTTCGCCACCAGAGAATTTTGAACTTTAGCAGAACAGGTAAAAGCTATTGATACACAAAAAACCAGTAATGTATTCCATCTCTGAATCAGAAATGAATTCACACCTTTTTTTACGATTAAAACTCAGGCTATATTTTCCTTAATGGGAATTTGCTTTAAGAAAAACATTGCAAGTTGGCCATCTATTGGACTGCCCAACTACTTAATTCCCAAGCCCTTGCTTCTCCCAGTGTCTCCTTCTGTCTTACTTTTCTATAGTTCTACACAGTGCACTGCAAATGTTAAGAAAATATGGGATAACCTATTCACAGAAATTCAACATTATTCCCTGAGGGGGAAGTTTATTTGGAGGTAGTCCCTTCAGTTTTACCTCCAATACACATTTGTTTTTCTTCTCTTCTTCCAAGCTAGGAGTAGATGCTGATTTTTTATTATTTCTCTCCACATGTTATCCTTGCTCCACTTTTTAAACCTCAAGTGCCCTGAAGCAGATGTGAGAGCCTCAGGCTCACTTGGCCTCTGAGCCATAGAGAAATTCTAATTATACAAAATCAGATGTTATGAATCAGCAGCAGGCATTGGAGGATGGAGGTGTTTCTAACAACAAGTACTAAACTTGTATAGACATCTAATTGAATTGCTAAAATCCCGCAAAGGATGGCTGGTACAATATAGTTCCCTCCAAAGATGTCTTTCTGCTCCTAGTGTTGCTCTTTTTAAAACCTGTTTACATTTTTCTGGCTGCAGTTCTATCCTCTAACTCTATTACTGAAGTTTCTCTTCAGCAGTTATTCAGATTAAGCAGTTTGATTAAAATTCTTTACTAAGCTCTTGAGTTTTCAGCCATATAAATGAAGGGGTTATTGAGAGAATGAGAAACTACTTCAGTCTCCAACTAAGCATCCTGTGCCTCATCGTAATTGTGGAGAGAGAAATGCAAATCCCTTATTCTAAATAATGCACTTCAACACCTGAACTGTCTTTAGTCAAGGGCCATACTGAAAACAAATGTATGCTGCTCCCATCGTCTACAGTCTATGCCTACAGTATCACATCATTAAATATAGTGACTCCTACCTCCTAGCACTAACCACTGCTCTGTTATGTGTTGTGGAGATCTTCTGGTTCCATGAATGTCCCTGTCATGTTAAATTCTTAACAAAAACTTGAGATTGATACAAAGATATTCAAACTCCGGAAGAGAACTCTATTACCACTATAGTCTGAGATTGTATCTGCAGTGTGTAGCATACACACATTATTTACACTAATTTGCCTAAATAGTGATATGTCTACATGAAAACAGATTATATCTCAGCAGCATAACACTGTAACAAAGCCCTAGTGAGACAGATTTTGTACTTCTTAACTCAATTCACTCATATCTGCCCTTCAAGTATGATAGTGTGTGAACATACATGTGTATCTATATGTATTTGTCTTTGATTTTAGATGTAACATATGTTTTTTGAGTTAGAATATTTTATTTGGAAAAAAGTATGTTGAAATTACATCTGGAGCAATCCCACTATGAAATGCATTTAATTGTTATTACTCTGCTGGGTCCATTTGTTTGATACGGGACCATAATCTGTTTCCCCTATACTTCTCTTTTCCTCTCATTTAGCATGAGTGTGATTTTTTCATATGCGACATACTCACATATCACCAGGAAAGGTGCCAGATAAGTGGATCAAAAGTTCTTTAATTTTTGATGCTTACATCTGAACAAAAAAGATAAAATACAGTTCAGAATTATTCCTGAATAGAAATTAAATGTATTTGGACACTGGTAAACAAATCCTACAGAAAATCTCATGAAAATTGCTTCTATTTTTACAGTAAACCAAGTTCATTTACCGAGTAGCTTTCCCTTTTGTTTAACACAATTTGAAATGGTACCGGCTTAATCCTTTGAAATTTTAACTACTTCTTGGCATTTCTAAGAGTTATTTAACATAACTTCTGGAGAGAACAGTCATTATTTTGCTCTGTGAATATTTTTATATATGGGTACATACCTAAAGGAGAAATGTACACACAAACCAATTTTTTTCGTAATTGAAAATGGATTTAGTTTGAGCTTCAGGTTAATATTAAGGTCATTTCTCATTTTAGTTAAACAGCTTGTTTCCACTAATCAAACACAAATCTTAGCCTGAGCGAAAGCCTAATCTGAATATGAGCTTTTTCCTCAGTAAGAGTAACTTTCCTATGAGTTTTTCTTTTTTCTTTTTTTTTTTCACAATTGTTTGTTACGAATTGAGAAGGAATTGCAGTTCATTAGCATATTCCTGCATTCACAATCACAACTTTATACAAATCTCAGTTACTTATGGATAAAATAGTTTAAAGCCAAACATGATTCCAGTGGGAGTTTAAGCTAGATCACCAGTGTATATAGACAGTACTCTTGTTCCAGAAGTGAAAGAAGGTAGAGGACAAGCATAGAAAGTGACATTGTCTAGAAACTAAATGATTGCATTGAAAGTGCTATTATCTTTTCAGAATCTAATGGAAAGAAACAAGATGAGGAAGTGCAGAGTAACTGCAGAAGATTGTATGAAACACATCAAGAACCAGGGGAGTGCATTTTTCAACATACTGCATGTCTGAAGGGATGGTGGTAGTTCTCAAATCAATTTCAGGGCAGGTATTCCCTTCCTCCCTGTGGGATGAGATCCAGCACGAAAAGGATGTGTAAAGGATCGAAATAGCCAGCAGTTAAGATCTACAAGACAAAATCATCAGCTCTTATAAAGCAGTATAACTTCTTTCTGGATTTAATCCCATTATAGCTCCTGAGCAACGATTTAGATTGGAAGGAAACTCTGTAGATCATCTTGTCCAACCCTCTACTCGAGGGTCAGTTGGAACATGTTGTCTAGTAACAAGTCTAGACAGTTTTTGAATATCTCCAAGGAGGATATTCACACTTCTTCACAACTTCTCTGGGCAACCTTTTCCATTGCTTCCATTACTTTCCCCTCCCAGAGAGTTTATCAAATACACAGAGATGGAAGAAAGTAAAAATGTAACTGTACGTAATATATCTTACCTATTGCAAGTAAGTAAAGGATAAAGTTACATAGAGAAAGATTTGCCTCTTCACCATGCAATCTCTGTAGGACAGTTGGTGAAAACAGAAGGGACATGATTACAGTACACTAATTTACATGATCAATCACAGACAAGTTGTATTTTAGTTCTTGCACTTGGAGTCTCCTAAAGGACTTTCTGTGGCCGGAAGGCTGGCATAAAAGACATATGTTGTCTGTGCTTTCTCCTTGAAGTGGAGAAGGAAGGTGACAGATGCAAAATCCCATTGCAGTTAATTTGCACTGAGGAATTCCCTTGGGGCATGTGCAGCAAGGACATGCCTTTTTCACTGGTGGTGTGAAGTGAAATAAACATAAGAAAACTTCTCTCAACTTATTTTTTCCAAAGGAAAATGTATGAAGTTGATGAAAGAGTACGGTTTTGAATATCATTTTAAACTTTAATCTAACACTCCTATCATGTAATTGGACATACTCTTTATTGTATTTTTTATGTCCTTGCTTCCAACTATGGGAGTAACATTTAATTTCTGAGAACGTTTTCTTTAAAATAAAAAAATACCTGAGAACATTTTGTCAGTCAAAATAAATTCAAGTAAAGGGACCAGATGTTGCAAGGATTTTAGAAACTTCTTAGGCACATTTGCCTGTGCACATTTGCCTGTGATATTCTTCATTGCAGCTTTTATTCAGTTGAGATCACAGGGACATAGAGTTTAATTTACACTGCATAATACTTTTATTAATATCTTTGTTGGTTTTGTCTCTTTAAATTTAAAAAAATTGCCTCTTCTCTGTAATTCATCTTTTAAATTTCTTCTTGGCTTCTCTTTACCCCTCTATTTTCAGTCATTGACTCAAATTAACCAGTAATGTCACTTCATTCATTGATAAATGACTTCGTTCACAGCTGTCTGAAATATCATTACTAAAACCAAGTTGCATTTTTAGTATTTCACTTCCATACAAGCTAGGTCCTGCCACAGTATCATGTGCTGTAACATATGAACTTACGGCAAAGAGAATGACTCTTTCTGAATTTTAGTTCACTTGCTTACATTTACTGTTTACAGGGCCTGTGCCAGGGATGTTATTTCACAACTGTCAGAAGAAAATAATAGTGTTTGAAAGTAGTTTTGAAGATCTTAATATTGTCTCTTATTCCTCACTGAAACCAAACTAAGGTTCTTAAAACATTCCTACAGAAATGTTTTAAGAACAGATTATTTATTATTTTTTCCTTTATAATCTCATTTATGAAACAGTGGGGGATACTATTTGTCTTTGTGGAGTCAGAGATTAACAATATACTCCTTTTCAAGTGTCGACATGTATGAGAACAGCAACACTCTTTCATCAGACTATCTGAACCACTCACTTTGGAATTCGCTGGCAAAAGATGTGCAGACATTCTATGTAAAATAAGAGGTTCCATTTGCAGCGTTCCCTTTAAAACATTAACAGAGATTTGGAAATTTCAAAACCAAAGCACTTGAGTGCTTATGGCCTGCATAAACTGCAGCAATACCTTGGGTGCATTCTGCCAGTTGTATAGCCGTCTTGCTGCTGGGCACCCTGAAGGCCAGGTTGGGTCCACCAGATTAACACAGAAAGAAACACAAACTATGTATTTTTCTGGACAACTTTCTAATTCGTATTTGCAGAGAAGTGATGAGCTCTTCTGTTGTTCCCAGATGGCTTAGTTTGGAAGGTGAATTCTTCCCAAGAAGAACATGCAACTGCTCTGCAGTAGTTGCCATGAGAGATAATCCTGTGACGCTGCTTGATTTAACTACCAGTATCACTGGAAATCTCTGTTAAACTGCCACTCCCAAGGGAGAAATAAAGAGGCCAGAAAGAAGGGTGGAAATTTCCAAGCTCAACAGCACAGGTGAAATAATTACAGAGGATGCTAAAAAGATCTAATTAAATGAGGTTTGTTAGATGATTCACCCAAGTCTACTCAGTGAAAATTTTACACTTAGAGGCATGGGACAATGCCAAAGTTAATCACCAGCATCGCTTGTCCATAATAAACATTACTTGCAGAGACATTTACAAGTCTATCTGCGTTTTGAAAATTAGGAAACTGTAGAATACAATCAGAGAATAAAAATAAAAGCTCAGACTATCTGCATTTTATATTCAATACAAAAATTAATATTTTACATTGCCACATGGTACTAATGAAACTTTGAAGCTAATATAGCAGAAGGACATAATCTCCTACACAAGGCTTGCACTTTAAAGCACCCGAGGGCATACACTTATGCATAAGAAGCTTTATGGCACCTAACTAAGAGCCAAAAATGTTACTGTACCATTATACTGATTGTTCAAGATGCAAAATACTTAGCTGTTCTTCCATACTCTTGGATTTCTTGAAGACTATTTGCTGTCATCCATTTATGATCAGTGCCATGTTTATAGGGAACTAGCCAAAATAATTTGAGTGATAAAAAATCAGCTCAATTTCAGTCAACTTATCTGGTCAAAAATGACAAATGTGTTTCTTTGATTCTTTTTGGCATTAGAGAAATTGAGAAGTTGCATGCAACCCATATCACTGACGCATTCATGTTAATCTCATTATTCACAGCAATCTTCTAATTCATTTCCGGTTTAAAAAATCTCTAACATTTGAAATAATTATGTGCCTGCAGCTACTTAAGAGATATTTTGCAGGTTGTCTTGTCTTCAGAAAAATGAATTTAATAATTGACATTTTTTTTTGCATAATGTATGTTAATTTTAGAAGGATAATTATCGTTCAATAAATGACTGTCCAAAATATGCATTTGACATTAAGAAACAAAGAACATAGGAATGTAAGAAGAAAGAAAGAAGAACCTGTATAACACTATGACATAATTATCTGAAAAATTCTGAAAATATTTTTAAGTCATTTTCAGTTACGAATGGTTAAAGAGTTTAATTTAGTAGTTAGAATATGCATAAGAATTAACAGAATTATTGTGTAAATACCTGGTTTAAAAATAAACAAAAATAACATTCCAGCAAACCAACTCCGTATATTTTCAATAACAGCTGAAATATTTTCCCTTCCCTTCCCTTCNGAAAATCCAAATGTAAGATGTCCATGTCAGTTTTTTTTGTGTTAAGTGTGAGTATCTGAATCACCCTTTCAGACAATATATGGATAATAGAGGGTTGTAAGGATATAGGATGTATCTATAACTGACATGTATTAAATGCACATGCCATGGCTGACCAGGATGAAGTTATATACAAAAAACAAGAAGGAAATCAGGAACAATTTGTAAGCTTTGCGCCACAGAGAATGATAAAGAAGGTATTACTATGGGAACATTTGATAACCAAAGATTCTTACATGGATTATGGTCCATCACACTTTATTTTCTGTGTATCCCTCTCAGTTACTGATTTGTTTCTAAAATCATTAAAGTTGACCAAGTTTGAGTATTTCAAAACAAGTTTATCCTTACAGATTCTAGCATAACCCTGACATTTCATTCCGCCTTTAATATGCAGAGGGATTTCATCTGAACTGTTCATCCTTTCTGTCTGCATGTAGGAGGCTGAAGGCTACCTCTATGCAAAGTCCTGCACACTAAACCTCAGGTGACAAAACAGTATTTGTGCTGCAGTGCACATACATTATATAAAGCTAAAGAAACAGCCTTATAAAGATAAGGCTTCATTATAAGCATCTTTGCTTATAATGTCCTTAATAAGTCCATTCCTTTCATTTAGGTGACTTCAAAAGTGTCAAATAAAAAAATGTGACCGCAATTAATATAAACTTTAAATAGAGCAAAGAATTGCATTTTTAATGAATAACAACACCTAGATAAGGCAGCTTTTAGCCATTCCCTGAATGAACACATTGTACTGCATCATACCTGAGCCTAATGTTTGTAGTCACAGATTCCTTTCTCAGGAAAGATGGGTAATTAAATATCTAATTACACTGTTTTCTCTATACTTAGTCAGTATGCCCTGTCCTGACAGGAGAAGACTAATTTGTTTAAGCAAATGAAAGATGTCTGTCTCAGCTAATTTATATTTGGCATCAGTGCTGTAAAATTTTTCCAAAGAAAACAGTGTCTTCTCTTGCCAGAGCCAGGTAGATGTGACATGAGTGACAACCTGATTGTGGGTTAAGAATGAAATGGGTGAGGCTAAGATGCTACTATGAAAGCACAAATGAGAAAATATCTTATCAGTAACTAGTGTGCAGCAAATTCTCTGCACCAGCAATGTCAAGGCTACATGAAATTCAAGGTAAAACACTGCTAGGATGAGCTAGATGTGGAATTTGCATTACCCTTTCTTGGGAAATTGATTCTCAAAAAGAAAACAAGTTTAGGTTTATATCTGAGAGATTGTGAGTGAGATGATATTGAATCTTATAGCTTATATTTTTCTCCTCCCCTCTTCTTTGACAATAAATACAAGAGAAATATTTTTAAATTCCATTATGACTTCTCTCTAGATGAGGCAACCTGACTCTCTGCCAAATCTTCTTTTGGCAGAATTCCATTATGCAGCTGAAGAAATCCACTGGTTGTATGAACTGAAAGCTCGGATCATAATCCCCAGTCACAAACAGATGTAATTGCAATTTCGGAGGTTTGCCTAGGGTGAGGGAGGTTATCAAAGTACAGCACTAGAAGTAATATTGCTGTTTTAGTTAGGAGTTTCAATATCTTTTGCATATTATAGAGAGTCAGGAGGAAAAAAGGATGCAACACTTTTGATTTCATGAACTAGGGCAGGAAAAGGAGACCTTACTAGAGAGAGTGAGAAGGAGGGAAACATTAGCTATTTTGCTTAGAATTGGGAACTATGATTTTTAAAAACAGAAATGCTGTGTGCATGAGAAAAAAGTCCTTCCATAAGGTCCACATATGTTGAAATAAAGATTTGTGTGTTAAATTAAGCTGAAATGACAGCAATAATTTCAGCTGCACTACTAGGCAAATAAATCGTTTATCAATAACTTTTTCAATATTGTAACACAATAAAGATGTTGGGTATCTCTAAATCTAAGGAGACAACTTGAAGAAAAATATAGTCTAGGTACTCCTTATTCTACTATTTTATTGCATTATGCCCACTAAAAGGAGAGAGATGGAAATAAGCAATAAATACTATCTGTGTTTGCAGATTTGAAACCAAGGTTTGTTGTAGGGAAATTTGGATGTGTTCTTTGCAAAAGTACTTTGAAAGTTCTGTCTACAGGGCTGTGATGAGGCCTCTCTTAGTGTCACAAAGTGGCATGGTCTCTTGCACAAGCCTAGTGCCTCCCAGTAAGACAGTGCTGAAAATAATAATAATCATTTAGCCTCCAACTGAAAATTAGCTGAACTGTATGAGCAGCAGGGAAGAGAAAATTATAATCTGCCTGACTATTTAAGGAACTTGTGTGTTTAGAAAGTGCAGCAGTATGTCTACAGTTCTCCTAGAGTTTCAAATGACTTTTGGGTTTACATTTTTCCATTACTGCAACAGGACTCATGGAAACGTTACTCAAGTTCTGCGCAAGAATATAGCTAATTCCCAGCAGTTACTTTCTTTAAGCAAATGTGTTAGTCTAAAAGGGTTTATAAGAAGATAGTGCAGCTAAGAGGCGGCTCCCAAAATGATTTAGCTGTCTCATACCTTACTCTTAGATCTACTCTCTGAACTCTCACAGATCTAAATTGTAGGCTGGGTTAGTTCTTCTAGTGATTGATCATGCCCTGACTAAGGTGGAATGTCCTCACTAAAGTACTTGAGCTCAATAAATATTTTTCTGGAGTAATTCATAGTATATCATATGATATAATCATAGAATGGATTAAGTTGGGAGGAATCTTAAAGTCCATCCATTTCCAAGCCCCTGCCATGGGCAGGGTTGCCACCCAGTAGATTAGACTGTCCAGGACCTCATGCAACCTGGCCTTGGTCCTCATCCAGTGATGGGAAATCCACAGCTTCTCTGGGCAGCCTGTGCCAGAGCATCACTACCTTCTGAGTAAGAAATTTCCCCCTAACACATAACCTAAACCTCACACCTTTTAGTTTAAATACATTCACGCTTGTCCTTTCCCTCTCCTGCTTTTAAGTTCCCTTTAAGGAGGCTGCAATGAGGTCTCCCTGGGGCCTTCTCTTCTTCAAGCTAAGCAAACTCATGTCCCACAGCTTTTCTTTGTAAGAGAGATGCTCTATCTCTCTGATCATCTGCATGACCCTCGTCTGGATCTGTTCCAATGGTTTCATGTCCTTATGTTGGGGATCTCAGGCCTGAACACAGTACTCAAAATGGGGCCTTATGAGGCCAGAGTAGAGGGAAAAAGTCACCTTCTTTGCTTTGCTGGACACTCCTTTTTTAAATTCAACCCAGGGTACAATTGCTCTTTTGAGTTGAAGGTGCACAGACTTTTTTGTTTCAGCATGTTTAGAAGAAAAAAATCACTGTTATGTTTTTGATTAAACAAACCTCATAATATATTTACCACCTATCATCTATAAATCTAGACAAAGAGATTGCATTTCCAAACTCTTTATATGTAGATTACTCCAAAAGTAATGCTCCTGCACTTTTTTTTTTCCCCCTGGAAACTACAACAGATACAAAGAGCACAATAATGCTAGTTGATAGAGAATATTATTGGTTATAGAACACCACTTTTCAATGTAGTCAATACTATGAACTGTGCCTTTTCAAGTAATGCTGAATTCCACCATGCAGCATTTTTTTCTGCATGGTGGAATCGCATTACACACCTTTGCTTTAGACACATTTCCATGCCATAAGCCATTCTCTCAGACTGTCCTGCTGCCATCTGTCGCATGGTAACAAAATGAAATGGAATATTGGTGGAAAGATTCAGCTTCTACTGCCACAGATCAACATCCACCTCTGATGTTGTGAGCCAACATCATAAAACAGGAGGCATTACTTTGGAAGCAATCCTTGTATTTCTTCTTTATACAGTGTTCTTTTATGTTTCAACTCATTCTTGTTGAAAACATCAGGCCAATGTTTTTAAAGAGGTTCTCATTTAATCTGTCTAGCCCAAAACCCAACAAACTTATCAAGATTATCAATTTAAATCAGCTGTATGATCCTTGCACTAACTGACCGATATTACTCTCTCAAAACTTGAAAGGATGTTTCTAGACAGGCAACTCAAGTAAAGGCCTGTGTCCTTGATAAATGTTTATTTGATTAAAATTCCTAAGGAAGGCTGTCCTCCAGTCTCTGCTCAAAGATAGGTTGTCTGCTTACTGATGGGGACATTCAACATAGCAAATGAACATTTGCATCCTTTCTGGCAAAGAGATTCAAAACAGAAAGAGATGATGATCTAAAGGAGTTTATGGAGATTAAGGACTGCAAGTATATGCAGCACCATGGCAGTGAATCTTTTCATTATCTGGAATAGAAGAACTGAAAATTATGTTTCCCTTGACTTTGGGGACTGTGACTGGAGCAGGATTTTAACTGGTTTTTGTCGTGAAGTGCTGCTAAGCATGCAAAATCTTGTTATGATGACAGTACATATACCACTAGTCAGAGGGCTTTGTTCCTCAGTCACCAGTCTAACAAATTCTATAAACACTGAACAACTTTGAAGAAGTGTCTTTTCTTTAGTTAAAAAAGTTAAAGTCACCTTAAGAACTTCAGAATATAACCAGTGTCTGCCTCTCGTAAACATCTTTCATAGGATAAGTGATATGTTGCAACCAGACAAACTTCGGGGACATGACCACTTTTATTAAAATGTGTGGATCTGTGGTCTTAGAGCCATATAGTCAATATAAATCTACTTGCAACATAAAAACATTCTTGTTGAAAACATTCTCTATCCCCTATCAGGTTTGAACAGAGGGTCTCCTACAAAAGGTGGAACATTATTTACTCTCAGGAAGTTTCTATGATGAATGAAATCTCATTGCAATATGATGAGGTCTCCATTTGTACCTTGATTGATCCCCACCACAGGTACAGGTACTGAAATCCCTGGAGGTCTCTGTGGGTGCAGGTACTGAATTGCAGTGCGTAGTTATCCTGTACTGTCTGAATACTGATAGCTGAGTGCTTTTGCCTTGTAGCACGCTAGATGTCTAAGCAGCTTTGAGTTCCTTGTCTTGAGCGCATATACTCCATTACTGTCAAAGGACTGGAGCTTTCACAAAAAAGAGAGAAGGCAATGGGGATTATGTGATGACAGAATTGAAAAGAAAGAGAGAGGAAGGAATGTAAAGGAGAAAGTGAGGAAAAAAGAAGAGGATGAAATACATGACAAAAGGTGAGAAAAGTTAAAAATCGGGAAAAATGGAAAATGAGGCATTCTGCAGCTTTTATAGTCATAGTACAGGTTTTCCTTGGAGGATTTATATGGCAATTATAGTTGGTGAATTACCCCACGTTTAAAAGTTTCAGTCCATTTCTGGCAAATCTATTTCTGGAAGTAGTCTAAGACTAGTGATCCTCATTCTTCTCATGTGCCGGAAGAAAGTCATCAACCTTTTGCTAATGAGTCTAATGATATTTTTTCCTTCTCCTTTTTTCAAAATAACAAAAATTAAAGACAAACATTGCTGTTGCTGATGCACAATTAAATAACAGATCTATCATCTATCTCCACTTTCATCGGATCAACATTAGCTCTACCTCAGGAAAGGCATACAGTAGATCTTGATAGTAGAAGATACTGATGGAAAAATGAAATAATAACATTAAAAGCTCACTTTCTCACTGCACTTCAGGATGTTTCTGCTCATTCTGATGCTTTTAAATACAGTTGAGTGTAGTATCATTTTAATATCAGATAGTAATTCTAAGAGGAGACTGCATCCTTCCCCTAGAGCACTTAGTGGTGTTATTTTCTGTCAGTAACTGATACTAGCCAGCATATGACATGAGAGTATGGCATTACACTATGCCACCGTTACACTACGCTGCATCACCAATCCGGCACTGAGATGCAACTTGATGGTGTTATAATGTTTTGCTTAGCTCTCAAAATTACCTTCTAATAGTTACGGTTATAAATAGACCTGGTATGCTGTCTTATCACCTCCAGAGCCTGAGTTGAAAGATTGCATCTGATGATCACACTAGAATGAGACTGACTGCACACTCCCAACCTCCTAAAGCACACCACATCAGTGCTACCAAGGCACTGTGTTTTGCCAGCTGTGTGAGAAGTTGAATGTAAGGTAAATGAACAATAGATTGCATTTTTTTCTATTTCCATTCATATCACATGCTCTATCTGCGCATTAATTTTGCATGTAATGTTCTAGAAGAGATAATATCAAACAGCTCTCCAAAGTGAAGGAAGATGTGGTGTTGTTAAAGTACCCAAAGCAGATTCATATGAAATATTGTTCCCCCCGGAAGCTCCGTCTGACTTAAATTGGAGTACTTGCAAATAGACTAGGGAAAAACAAAAGACTGCAAATAAGAATAACACTTCTGTGATGAAAGCATTTTGTCATGTGTCCTGGTGTGCGCACTTTAACAAAGGAACAAGGGGATGGGAGGAACTACTTTCCTGTTTGCAATGAAATCTGATGCTGTAATAAAGACTTGGGATAATCTTGGGATTACCATTAAGTATCAATCTAAACACTTTCACTGGAGGGTCATTTTCAATAGCTGGGTTCTCAGGAGGTTTGGAACCAGAATAGGAGAAAAACAATATGAGTTTTCAAGTCAGAAGAACGATAGTTGGAATATAAAGACACAATGAAGAGGAGGAAACGAAGGTATTAGGAGAGATTTGATCAGTAAGTAACCTTACTGAGGTTTGAGTCATTGTCATTGTTCGTGACTAAAAGAAAGTTGTAAAATGATGTCTGCATCCATGTATATTTACATACATTTGTGGTGGTATTAATTTCATCCAACTGTTACAAAGAATTTATTTCACTTCTTCATAAGCCTAGATGACTAGGATGAATATCTGTATGATAAAGTAGAACTCATCCTGACTATATCAAGAAATGGACTAGTATAACTACACGAGGGGAACAAGTTGAAACAAAGAAAACAAAAACTATGTATTCTTAGAGCATCCCTTGTACCAAACTGGGAAGGATGTATGAAACAGAACCTTGCAGTGCAGAGAGCTCTCCTACGTTTGATGCATTTTAAAATTTTGTTTAGTGTTTTAGGTGATGAAAAATCATTTACAGTGTTTACCAATGTTAGCAAGTATGTAACAATGATAAGCACTTAGAATAAGGATCAGAATTTAAAGAGATCCAATAGACTGAAAAAAAATCTGAAATCAATAATGTAAGATATAATAAAGACAATAAAAAAGTGTTACACAGAGAAAATGAAAATAGAAAATAGAGAATAATGGCTCTGTGGAGAAGAGTACTAGGAAGAACTAAAGAGCTGTGTTACAATGAAAAGATGAATTCTGTTCTAGCTGTATATGTGGTGGTGGTGGTGACTGCTAAAGTGAGGAGAACAACAGTGGCAAAATACTGTGTGGGTATGATCAAGTTTGTTATTCATGTTGATGTATTTTGGGTAAGTTAATTGTTGCATCATTTTGATCTTCTAAAAATGAACTTTAATGAATCAATGTCATTGAAAAAGTCTGCACAGGGATCCCTGCAGCTTATGGGATGTTATCTCGGTCACAGCAAATCACTGTTCTATTGATTGTAATGGAACTGTGTCATGTAACAGTTGCTGAGTTCAGCATAAGATCTGGCTGAATATTTAAGGCCATTTTGACTTAACATTATTTCTCCTTTCAGTCATTTGTCTTTACATACAATCTAGAAGTACAAGCATTCATCTACTTACTGTTTTAACTCAAGTCCCATTGTACTTTTACTTGTATTCCTTAATATTTTTGCCATGATAACGTATAGAGCTTAGGGAGCTAAAGGGTAAAGGAAATAATGTAAAACTTCCTGCACAGATCTTTGGAATCTAAAGACAAATGCTAATTCCAGTACTTGTAAAATGCCACAGGGCATGACAAAATGAATGATCTCAGAGTAAAGTAAAATCCTCCAGTAATTTATTTTTTTAAGATTCAATTTTTTTGGCTGATAAAACATCTAAAATCATATGCATACAGGCTTTACATTCAAATATATACCCTTTTTGGAAAGGTTATCAGAAGCATTAGGAATTCAAAGCCATTTTTTACAGCAGGAGAGAAACTATGAGCTCCAGAAATTGTCAGTATGCATACAATAAAGCTGTTTGTGAAAATTAACTACACTATAAAATCAAATCTGTCTGATTTTGTGGGACAAAACTCACCTACTATGAATTATGCAGAAAAATCATTTTGTAAATTTTAGCAATTCTTCAGTATTTTTATTATAGCCTAAAAACACATGGAGAAAATATAGCCTGAAGTCTAAGCACTGAGGCAAGCTTTAGCTAATTCAAGAGGAGGAATTGATAAAAATGGAAATATGCAGACCACTGGCCCAAATGAATAGCATTTAAAAAAAGTCTGCAACTTTCAGTAGTCATTTTCTCATGACTCAGAGGTTTTGTATCTTTCTGCAGGAAAAAAAAAGAAAAAAGAAAAAAGAATTAGAAACCTTGTTCTTGGGTAGATTTATTTTAAAATTAATACGTAACTAAAATAAAATAATTATGCAGTACTTAATAATTTGAAAGATAATCCTTTGAAACGTGTGAGTTTTATACACAGGTAAATTTAATTATACCTGATGAAAAATGCAAATGAAATGCATGATATTTCTTTTTATAAAATTATGAGTTAGGAAACAAATTAAAAAACCACGAGCATTACCCTTTCTTCCATCTTTGAAAGATCAGTTTCCACGTTAAACATCTCAGAGGCACAGAGATCATTAAGTTAGAAAGGAGGACCAAGATCACCAACAGCACTATCTCAGTGGGACATCAGTTATCTGCTTATTTCTGAGAATAATTTCCTTGTGGAGCTTTAATGTCCAGGTAATTAAGCTGTCTGGAGCTGAGCTGGAACTATCTGTTGCTTCAGCATCCAGTACATGGGAAGTTTTTGTTTGAACTTTGAATGGAAAAATAAACAAACAAATAAACAAAAATTAATACTAATTAGCATCTTGCTCTGCACCTCACAACAGAGAATGAGTATTAGCAAAGTTGTGCAGGGGGTTTGGATATTTTCCAGGCTCACGGCCTCAGATCACAGACACTCTCAAAAGCAGTAGTTACTAAAATGCTTTCCACTGTACATATAAGTTTGTTGCAGATATGCTTCTCCTTGATAATAGAATTCCTGATGAAATCAACAAATCACCTCCAAAAAACTTCAACAGAACAATCTAAAGTCTCCACAAGTAAGTTGGCAAAAGAGAAGATTCAGCACAATATCTCCTGTCCAGTTACTAAGGGAAAGGTGTATATCCTGCACATCACCAGAACAACTATTTCTCTGACAATATCCTATGGAAACTATCATACCTACTTTAAGATGCAGTAGTAAGTATTTGCCCTCACCTGTTTCTAATAGCCATCCTCACAGTTTCTTCTCAAATTTTAAGCAGTAAGGCAGGATAAACCTTCTTCAGGAACCCATATGTATCACCTAGCTGGGTACCCTTTTGTGTTAATAACCATGTAAGAGAAACTTCTCACAGCTAATTGGGAATAAAATTCCTATGATGCATATACCAGTTTACTTTGTCCACTCAGTCAGCTGATGCCTCTAAGGTGAAAAATAAAAGCTTTTTGGAAGTTAATTAGTTTTCTTTTCCACTCCTATCAAAATCCATTGTTTTCTGAAGCAAGGAGGGCACTTTAGATGTCAGCAGGGACAGTTAGTTAGAAACAACAGCCTAACCAAATTGCAGGCATGCAGGCCCTATAATTTCCTTACATTAGAAAGCCCCAGGCAGTCATTCTATCCACGAACCAATTAGATTTCAGTTGTGAAGCTTCTCACTATAATCAAGAGACACTACAATCATAACACAACTGTGTTATGAAAGTCTTGGCACTTATTAAACAGTAAATATATTATTCATTTTCTTTGACATTAGCAAAGGCACTTAAAGCACACAGATTTATTTGTCTATATCAGGTAAAATGTCAATCCTCTAGCCTGTGATTAGAAAGCTTTCAAGCAAAGGATTACGTATGCAAGACAGAACTCATGGTGGAAATTAGATGGCAGACAGCTCTGGAAACAAAACAAAGTAATAATGGGTCTTTTCCTCCTCACTTCAAACGCTGGTAATAACTACAAAATCCACATAATAAAAGTAACATGAGTGGAGTTCTTGTCGATGTTTACTGGTTTATGTGGATTTGCATACCATGTTTGCTCAGCATACAAGCAAAAAGGCAGTCTGAGTGTCTCCAAGCCCTGCAAACTTAGCCTCACTTCTAAAAGTTCCCATAATAGAAGTGCAGTGACTAAGATGTAGCTGGTAATTTTGCTGATGATGCATGCATCAGAACAGAACCTAGCTCATTCTTTCAGATTGCAATAGCTCTGCATTGCTAACTATAGAAATTCTTGGTTTGGTCAGTAAAGACCAAGCAGAAATCTTCAAGGACATTAACAAGGATTAAAAAATGCCTTTTTCACACTTCAAACTACATAGTGCTAACTTGTGCTATTATTTATAAATGGTATTGCTTCATTACAGCACATCAAAAGCACTGAGGAATCCTTGTAATAAAACAGAGAAGCAGGAAACCTCCTCCTGTACAACTTCAGGAAGGCAGCAAGCATGAATGGACAGGTATCATCTCAAAGGGCAAATTTAGTGCAGGATCTCTTCTGTCACATAACCTTCAAAAGAGTAATCCGCATCATGGATGCTATAATATGCAGTAGAAATAAATATGTTTGATGATTACAGTTGCTCTCTGAGCAGAAAACACTGAGAGAGCAAAGAAATGGTTACATCCCTCATGAAACTATGGAAAGACAGAGTAATAATCTACCTGTTCCTATCAAAAAATGACTTCTCATCGAAAAATAACTTCTCATCTCACTGAAACCTTTCAAAAAACTATTAATGATCTTATCCAATAGTGTAATGTTAAGCAACAAATAGAATTTTAATCTTCTCAAGAGATCCAGGAGGTGGAAGAAGTCATTGCTGAGAAGTCATCTTCATTTATGCTTTATCTTTCCCTTCTGAAAATGATAATAATAATCCAGCAGGAAAAAAAAAATCTTTATAAATCAGATGCACAATCTAGTACTGTCAGATGCTGCACTTGTAACATGAGTCATGTATTTGCCCTTCCCCCACCCCACTCTTCAAATCGTAGTTCTGTGAATTAGGTAATAATAACATCTAGTATTTCGAAAGAAACTTTCTAGTCCTCATTCTGCTGCATCAAAGCATTCCAACATCTGGAAGGAACTGAGAAGAATTAAAAGCTTGATTTTAAAAGATGCTTGGTGAGTGATCATCTTCGACAAGACTGATTTTGGGAGGTTCCTGGGCTGAGGAAAAGCTGTTTTTATATATGATGTTTGTAAAGAGGAATTTAAAAAGAACCGTCTAAGTAAATCTTTAATGCTTATGTGAAGGTTTCTGTGTTGTTGTTTATCTCACATTTACGAAGTGGTTTGTGATTCTAATGAAGAAAGACACCAAACCTTACTGTGGTGCTAGTGGCATAACTGAAAGCCTATACCTTACATGCCAGAAGATGACAAGATTTCAGTCATCTCTGCTCCTTTTCCTTTCCATCTTTCTACAAGAAAAAGAGGAAGGAGAAAAAGGGAATTCTAACCCCTATTAAGGTACATTATGCTGGAAAGATTTAGGAGCATTCTTCTTGCCATAATAAATTGATGTACTCTGGTGGAGTATTTTTACTTTGTGGCGTACACAGTCAGTTTTGGACCAGTTTCAAACTGTTGGTGTATTGTTTATTCAGCAATACCAGAATGGAAAGGATGGATTTATAAACTTTATAAAATCAGCAGGTTGAAAAGGGCAACTTGATTAGTCATTTTTAGTATGCCTTACACTTTGCAAAATAAACACACCAGTTGGAACTATATAGCTTGCTTACAAATACCCATATGCTGTGATATCTCACAAACTATGAAAATAGTAATCTTTTTTTCCCCTTTGAATCAAAATGTAATTACTTTTTAAGTATGATTACAATTTTAAAAGATTATTGCAATGAAATGGAGAACAAACGGAGCTAAAGCTACAGCTATAACATATGAATATCAGCTGTCATGTTGCATTGTAATTCACCATCAGTCTAAAAATAAAAAAAACATAAAGAAGAGGAAATAAAAGACTTAAAACAGATTTTCTTAATGTAATAAGTTTTCGTCTTCAGAAGAGGAAACAATTTTTGCACACTCTCAAACAGGTCTGTACAGAGAGANGCCCATAAAAGTTAGAACAGAGTTTCTTAATGTAATAAGTTTTCGTCTTCAGAAGAGGAAACAATTTTTGCACACACTCAAACAGGTCTGTACAGAGAGATACAGACAGACCTGAGTCCCTCTGCCTCAGTAAGATCATACTCTTCTCTGAAGTTGTTTGAGAACAGTGAAAGAAACATTAGTGTTTCAACATTATTTTCAAAGCATCGAGGATCTACTTGAGTATAATAAATCAATGCAGTCAGAATTTAACATACTATATCACAATGTTCTTTTGAATAAATGTGAGCACTTATTTGTTTATGACTAAAAAGACTTTACTTAATAAAAATAATCATGGGACTGTCAGATACTTTAGAGTCTAATTTCCCTTTATGACTTTAGGTCAGCAGCAAAAACATGACACTCTGTGTGCATTTTTGCTCTCCGTCTGCTACTGGCAAGTGAAACTACTGGGGATTGCTTTGGAGAGGGCTCTTACCTCTCTGTCAGCTCAGCAGTATGCTAATACAACACTTGATAATGCCTACATCTCCTTGATTATCAGCTCCCTCCTCTTCCCAAACATTACCAAGATCTTTAAGGGCTCAAATAAAGGAATAAAAGAAATAGACACTCAGCTGTGGGTCACATACCAATGTATGACACAAAGAATAGCCTTAGCGAAACAGAGAACAAGGTAGCTTACAATTCAGTGTAACTCACAACAATATTACAGGTCAACATCATATATTATAAATGTCCTGCTCATCTCTGAAAGTCATTTTTCTTTCTTTTTTTTCTTTCTTCTCACTCTTTCTCTCTTCCCTCCCTTTTTTTTTAATTTTTTTCTCCCTAAAGATAAGAGGATAACCTTATGAAAAACAAAGAAATCAGTGAAAAATCCATCGCTTTTAAATTGTTCGTTAGTGGTAGCCCGGATATATTTAAATTGCAGTTCAGTCCAGCATGTGTAAGAATTCATCCTGTACTGTAGAGTTCTTGCTCATGTTTATTCTCCTCCAACCTGCTACTCAATCCTTCAGATAGAAATGCTGTATAATGAACACAAAATATAAATAAATCCAGTAAGCATAGCTTAAGCTTTACCACTGACTATTCCTGAGAGAAAAAGTGTTTTCCTGGGGTTCCAATGAACATGCCTCCTTGAAGTGACTTAGTGTTCCCAGCCACAACACGTGAGTAACTCAACAGCACTAAGATATCTGAACAGCTGTCTTCTGTTCTTAACTAATTACATTGTTCCAACATTACATTTTCCTTTCTCTGGTGTACAATCTAGGAATCAATATTGAATGATATCAATGCAGATAAATATTTGCTATCAAGCAGAAGACATGATCTTCCATAGGTATGTCTACACAGCCAGATGAAAAGAAGTTTCAAACGTGGATGTAAGGATACCCATAACTTCAAAGCTTTCCATCCCCACTGGCTTTTATAGCTCAGAGGTACATATTATCCATGGAAAAAGCTGTACTTCATTCATCTCCTGATGATGTGAGAATGTAGTATGCTCAACCTCACCACAGCCTAGTCTGTCTATATCACTTAAATGAGGGTTTGGGTCTATGCAGAGGCTGGGACTTTGGGTTCATTCATAAATTACTCTAAATCTATGATTAACCTAAAATCATAGATTATCCTCAATCAAGAGTTTCTAACATCTTTAAAGTTAATCACTGTGGATGGAAGGCAGGTATGGGTTTGAGAATAGGCCTGTATCCATTACTTTTTAATAGTGTAGGCATACCCTTTTCAGAACATGCCTGATCAGTTTGCTTTAGATAACTATCCACAAAATACTTAAATTTTGTCACAAAGGACATCATTTGCCCATTCAGCTTCTTTCTTTGACAGTGAATGGAAATCTACAGCACTCAGAAAAAAAAAAAAAAAGAAAGAAACTCCATTGCAGAAACAAGTGCTCACTGGCACACGCACATACACACACTTGCTAACATCCTGGAAATTCCTTTAGCTTTACATCAGCTGTATATGTATATTGATTGTACATCAGTCCTCAACTGAGAGTTTGTCTGATCCTTCTTGACAATTGTGGAAGGCTTTTACTTTTCTCCATGAGTGGTATCTTCCAAAGAGTGCAAACAGTGCAGACAGAACTGCTCCAGAGGCAGACAGAGAAAATAACCTGGTTGTTGAGAAGATGTTATTGACTTCCGCTGCTTGTGAACAGCTCAACAGCATGGAGTCCTCCAGGTTGGTGTATCTCTATAATCTTGACCCACCTGGAGATCCATGGTGTCGAACCATGAACTTATGTAGACACCACTGCCTTCAGTGGGTTGGGGAGTTCCTCTTCATCCTCAGTGTGATGAACAGTCCAGGATTTGCTGATTTCCTTTCCATTTCTTCCGTGACAGGCAAGATCCTTTGTTTCTTTTACTAACTCTCTTCAACCATTGTACATTTTAATTTACATGGACAAGAGGTGACATATGCCTTTCATGTTAGCACATAATAAGCAGTATTCACTTTGCACCTTCCATACTCATTAACTTCTCTGTCATTTGGAAAATCAAGGCAGAGACCTCCAGAAGAAACTGCAAAATCTCTGATTCTTTTCGCTTCTTAACCATCTTGGGTTGAATTTGAAGGATGACTGTTCTGTTTCACAGGGATGGTGAAGCAAGTAGGAAATAATTATGAAAGTCATTCTTGGTTGGCCAAGAAGGCTTTATTAAAGAGGGAGACTTCACAGTTTGTTTCAGAGACTGTCAGATTCTGGAGTGCCTGCTTTTGTGCTGTGCAAGAATCTTCCTAAACAAGAATCATATTTATTTCCTAGGAAGATTAGATGCTATGGCAAAGTGATGATGATCATCCAGTATCATTTCCTATCATTGTTAAATGTGCAAGAACAGCATCACAAATAGTTCTTTTGTTCCAATGTCTGTACTTAGTTTTTGTGTCTCTAATGAGACTGCTCTCTCAGGCCATGGTTATTATTTTCCAGCTTTCTGTCTTTCCCATTTCTTTCCTACTGATTGGTTTTGATGTATAAATAATAAATAACCAGCATGATAGCTATATGAGCTTTATAAAAAAAAACTATTAAGAAATCTTCTTCCTGTAAAGGTTTAGATAAATTAATTCCACTGAAAGAGCAAATTTAAGCTGACTGCTTGACATTAATTAGCTTAGCTTTAAAAAAAACCCTGCAAAGAATTATATGAATTTTATAACATTCTATGCATTTTACAGATGGGTATGCTGAGGTTCACAGAGAGACTAAATGCCACATTGCTCTTTTATGCGAACAACTGACCTATGTGTTGACTAAATTTTGTGGTGATATACTCTTGACATGAAACTTTAACTTGCTCCACTGGGGAGAGATAGCAGAACACTTTGAACAGATGGTTATCTGTTTTGGAACTCATCACCCAACTGATTTGCAGCCTAAGTTTGTTAATTTCTTTCAGGCTCTTTGCAAAAGTAATCTGTTTAAACTAGGACTGTCAGTTTTCTTATGGGTGAAGGATAATTCTTATATATATATATATATATAAAACACCCCAAGGTATAGTTCCTGAATAATGGTGCATCCAGATATCTTAACACAGATATCTTCTGAAGTTATGGATGCATGTCTGGAGAGATAAACCCTGAGAGGAAGGCTTAGAAAAAATTGTGCTCAAACAAGTCAACTATGTGTTGAGAAAAACAGGCACTACTGGAAAGTCCTAATACCTAGAAATTGACAAATAGATTGGTCATTCTTTATTTTGACCTGAATCATCTTTTTCTTTTCTTTTCTTTTTTTTTTTAATTATTATCTTCCTCTTTGGTGTGAACAAAATGCTCATCATTTTCTATTGATACATAAAGATAACATGACAACGTTCTGTGGTGGATAGAGAAGTGGAAACAAGATTCCTTACACATGCCTCATGAATCTGTCAAAAGGAAAAACACACACAGCCAGATCACTCTATAAAAGATCGGAAAACTCAGGAAGGGATGGAGAGGAAATACTGCATCCATTTAGTATCCTGACCAACATCAGAGCAAAAGTTATTCTTTTTTTTTTTTTTNTAAAAAAAAAGGTGTTGTGATATAATTACAGAAAAGAACAAAAAACAAACAAACAAAAATCCAAGAAGTAACATTTAGTATTGACAATGTGCCAAGTGCAACTAAAAATATAGAAAAAAAAAGCACCACTGTAAACTACAGTGAGTCAAGAGAGTACTACCTTAAGGTAGAGAAATTAGTGCTGCATCTTGTACTGCATCCCTATAAAGATACCTCAACGAATGTTTCAATGTATTTGATTTGAAGAAATATTCAGTTTCTACAAATGATGTGTTTGAAATTTATTTTCTTTGATAATGTGTTGAAAAGACAAATTACTTGAGGTAGGGTTTAAAGATTTTGGGGGTTGCGTCTGTTCTTGCTGCTTATTCTTCATTTGGAATTAGAGCACTATTTTTGACATTAGCTTCAGCTGCAGAGCAGAGGCAAACAACATATATAAGCAGAAAGAACAAACTCCTATTTTGTGTTTTCATTCACATTCCAATAGTAATCTTAAGTAAATATACATGTAGTAATTCCAGTTATGGTAATGATATATACTTAGTCTATATACCTAATAGCACTTTACTTCCTGAGTTGCTGTACAGAAATATATGGTATTCCTTCTTGCTAAGTCATTCCTCCTCAAGTAGCTCAATTAAGATATATGGATTTCTGTCGAGTAAACCCCAAAATATTTGAGAATCTGATGTAGACAAGAGTACTTAGAACAAAAGAAAACGTGGCAGAAAATGACTGCAAGTTAAATCCTGACACTATCCAATAGATAAACGAAATTACTACAACAATGTGTGTTTCTGAAAGTTTCCTATAAAGCATTAACAGTTTCTTGATCAGCTGATTATACAATGGCAGCGTAGATTTGTTTTTCTCTGTTCTCTTTCCAACAAGCATGAATTTGACCAACATTTTTGTAAAGACTTTCTCAAACCAAGTTTTTTAAGGAATGGTGAGTGAAAGACATAAAAATTGAATATGTGTTCCCATTTTCCAGTCCTCTTTTCATTTTCACTTAGATCTTCTGCTTCCTTCACTGCTCTTGCAGGACTGTAAACCTATATTTCAAAAACACTGCAGTGATGATTGACAGCAAGATCGTATAGTACTGCAGAAAGGTAATGGTTGTTGACTTCAGTTACTCTCTCTTATGATTTTATCACCAAAATCACAAATTCCAGTGAAACAGCAGAGAAAGTTTGTTAAGAATTTTCTGACCGTTAACAAGACAGGTGACAGAAAATATTTATCTTTCGTTTCTACTGGAGTCAAACATTCTGGCTGCAACTTTCCTTCAGGATTTCTTCAGCATTTCTAACTATGTATAAAAACTTCCTGTTTACTGATCACTGCCTGTTTCAAATATAGAAGAATTTGCTGCTATGAAGAAGGGGACAAAGCTCTTTTGTAGATCTTGTAAGATAAACGAGTCTCTGGATGTCTTCCTTCTCAGAAGATGAATATGATTTTAAGGCAGTTTGTTCCTTCAAAAAATATTCATTCTGTTAGTGGTTTCTCTTTTGGAGCAGAGTGTTCAGATACACTGTTACGCCACTGCAAAATATTTTTGGCTGCACAAGTGTGATTCAGAAATTGAAGTGATGTGAAAGGCCTTTTTCAAAGTAGGTTTTCTTTTATTCCTTTCTTACTCTTTTAAATGATTCTGTTTTGAATCTTTCTCTTCTAACATCACAAAGACTGAATAAAACTGCCCCCAGAGACAGGTAGTATCACCAGCAGTTAATTACTAACAACTGTTCTTGACTCAGAAGTCTCTTCTCCCAAATGATAATTAGTTGGATTAAAGGAGATAGAGAATTGCTACTCTAATACAACTTGGGTAATTAAATTCCAATATTTAAAATTTTACCTGGTATTGCAATGGGATACCATGTACTGCTTTCTATCCTTTGATAAAACATAATTCTTCTAAATACTCTGAACCAGATAGAACATTTCAGTCCAAAAGTCTGTGGAATAAAAGGCAACAGGGAGTTTCCAAGATACCACAGTCCAATAAATCAGTAACATATATGATTACTTGCTTAAGATAAAACATGAAAGCACAAGACATTTCCAGAAGCACCCTACTAAACATAATGGAGAATATAATGGAGTTTCTTGAACTATTGAACTGTAACAGCTCCAACTGAAGGCTATGAAATCAAGAGATTCCCCAAATCTCCGATTTTCTATCAGCCTCACATGCTTTCCTAAAATACTGCTTTGAAGACTCCTTTGGTATTATTACTAGCTATATGAGGGAATGCAACATAGATAATACAAAATAAGTTGCTGGGTAGTAGTTTTTATAATCACTGCAGAAGAGAAAGTTATGGAGTGGAAGCTATTTCTGCAAAAGGGAAGTCCTTCCAGGTCAGAACATTTCCTTCTTATTCAGAGCAACTAATCCAAGAGACTTTTCATAGAAATTTATTACAAATTGCTTAAATACTAGAGTAGAATTTGAGTTAGTGAACTCCACTAAGAATTCCCATTGATTTCTGTGGGGAACTTGATGAAAGCATAAAGGGACAGTCTCCTCAGAAGAAGAGAACGTTCCATATCTCATAGCATTTCTATGCATGTTTCTCTGCTTGTTCATTTTATTTTGGAGTAAACTGCTATCTAATACTAATACTGTCTGTCCACACAGACATCAGATGGAGGCCTTGTGACCACCAGAATTAAAATGAGATTGTTTTGATCTGTGTGGAAACAGGATTTCACTCATGGAAGTTGTTTGTGACCTGAGATTTCTATCTAAATCATAGAAGGAAGGTTGGAAGGGACCTTAAAGGTCATTTAGTTCCAACCACACTACCATGGACAGGGTTGTCAACCACTAGGTCAGATTGCCTAGGACCCCATCCAATCTGGCCATCGTTGCCTCCAGGTACTGGGAATCTACAACAACTTTGAGAAGTATGTACCAGAGCCCCTTCTCCATTTGAGTTAAAAAAAAAAAAATTACTTCTAATATCTAACATAAATTTCCCCTCATTAAATTTAAAACCATTTCTCCCCATCCTATCATTATCTGTCCATGTAAAAAGTCAGTCTCCCTCCTGTTTGTAAGCTCCATTTGAAGTAGTGAAATGCCACAATGAGGTCTCCTGGGAACCTTTTATCCAGGCTGAAGTGCAGCCCCCTCAGCCTTTCTTCATAGGAGAAGTATCCCAGACCTTTGATCATCTTTGTGGCCTACCTCTGGACCCCCTTGAAAAAGTTCAAACTTGTCTTGTGCTGGGGACCCCAGGCCTGGATGTTATACTGCAAGTGGGGCCTTATGAAGACAGACCAGAGGGGAACAACCACCTCCCTTGCCCTGCTGGCCACCCCTCTTTAGATACAGCCCAGGATACAGTTAGTCTTCTGGGCTACAAGCACACGCTACTGGTTCTTGTCAAGCGTTTGATTCACCATGGCCTCCAAGTCCCCTGCAGGGCTGCTCTCAAGGAGTTCTCCCATTCTAAAAACAAATCTGTGACTGCCCTGACCCAAATGCAGCACATTGCACTTGACCTTGTTGAATCTCAACAGTATTTTTCAAGCTTGTCCAGGTCCCAAAAGGGTAAAGTTAGTCAGAATTTAGCAAACATGAAATATATACTGTGTACTATTGAACTAATGAAGGGTTGCTGATGGTTATAATATTTAAAGGGCATTTCTCTATGCTGAGTCATAGTTTTTGCAGTATGTCAAAAATAAAAGGGTTCTTCCAAGGTCCAGTATTTTTCTGTAGAGACCAACATGCAGTTAAGATCTTTTTAAGTGACAACACAATCCATCATTTCAGATATGATTTTGACATTTTTCAATATCAAAAACTGAGCACGCAAACTGCTTGGCCCAAATACTGCCATAAGACCTCTTCCATCAAACAGTTATAAGCAATACTGAAATGTTTGGTGCAATTGTTTTAATTGCCTTAAAAGACCAAGCAGCTATATGGCAACACTGTGATAGAAAACAGGAAGTGTGAAGTAATTTTATGCAAGCTGAGATGGGTAATAAAAACTGCTCAGTTGTGAAACAATTGGTCATCAGGTGTATCCATAGAAAGAAAGAGAAATTGGGCCTTGAAGAGTATTAGGTAGAGCAGTATTCTAAAAAAATACCTGCTAAATGTTATCCACAGGAAAATGAGAGGCTTCAGCCCTAGAGAGAGAAATTTGGTTGTAAAGAATAGAATACTTGTTTGCATATAACAGACAATCTTGTCCCAAGCAGTGGGTGGTCACTTCCTTTAGGGATTTCAATCAGAAAGCCCTTTGAAAAAAACAAAGAAACAAACTCCTACCAGCTTAATCATTGTATATTGAAAACTACTAATCTGCAGGGGGTCAGTTAAAAAGTCTGACTCTTTCAAGACTTTAGTTTCTGGTGTGAGAATCATGGGATGTTAAATCTTGATCATGAGGAGCAAGGAAAACCCCTGTGTCCCTGACATCTTCATATCATTCACACACAAGATTTTTAACACTTAGCTCTGTCCTCAGTTGGCTAGTCATCTACTGAATGTATGTGATTATTATATGGAAAATGTTCCAGCATGGCACAGTCCGTTTTATGCACTAAAAGTCTGAACTTCAGTCTGAGTGTAGACACATGGTATTCTAACAAACTACACTCTGTTACGCTATCAAAATCTTTGTTCTGATTGAAGCAACTCTTTTTCATAAAGCCGTTATAGGAATACTATATTTTATTACTGTATTTAGGTGGGCCATCTATACTTAAGCATAGCAGATAATTTTTTGCTGTAATGCAACAGTGGAGTAAGATCAGACAGGATTTCCACAAGGATTCAAATCTGCTAAGAATTCAACTATTTTATGGAAAGATATGATCTTGCTTGTAGAGAGAGACTTTAATTAAATTAGTTGTATTGGATCTTTTTATTCTTATGCTACTTTTGATGTTGGATCAGTGTTTATTACTACTATTGTTGTCTAATTATTTATTAACAGAGCAAACAGATATGATGCCTGAAAAATATTGGTGAAAGCGAGAGGAAGGCAAGAGAGCACATCTCTGTCTTTCTTTTTTTTTTTTTTGTCACAGCCCTGTGATTTTCCAGTTTAGTCAAGCTCAGGAAATAAGTTAATTTGCAGGAGGGCATGCTGCTTCTCCAGTGTCTTAAATCTCCTGAAGTCTCTAAGTATGCTATATATCATTTCTGACAGGTGACAAGAAGAACACTTCAGAAACAGAGAGTGCAATGTTAACTAGAACAAATGCAATAAACCAAGGGACAGTAGTCCTATTGAGTAAAAACAATATGCTGCTTACTACAGAAGACAGAGGATGAAAAATGGATGTGTAGAATAGGCTCTTTTTCCTCATTAGTGGTACTAGATATACTAAATAGAAAAGGAAACACTTATGTAAAGGGAAATTTGCTCATTCAAATAAAATTATCTCCATCAAGATAGTCTTATTTACAGCCGGTGTTGTTTGGAGCCTTAATTAAAAATACAGCTTTGCTTTGGCATGTTTTTCTTTTGGTTTTCCTATTTTGTATTAATTTTGTCTAAAGATAAAATGAAAAGACAGACAGGAAGAGAAACACTGCAGTTAGACAGATGATAAACTGATTAAAATGGAGAAAACAAAATTGCATTAAAGGACTGATGTGTTGCAGGACAAAAAACCAGAAGAAAAAAAAAAAAAAGAAAAACAACTCTGAAAGAAGAAGACGTTTATTACTTTTTGCTTCCTGAAAATGATTATTCTTTCTTCCATTTGAAATATTAAGATAACTAATTTTGCTATTTGGATGGAAACTGAATTTCCTCTCTGAAACTTCCAAGGAATATGGTGTTTCTGAAAAATTGCTGCTATGCATGTCATAAGTAACTGGGTAGAAAAGCCTGGAGAACATGTATGATACTACCAATAAGCCTTTTAAACAGCTCAGCTGGTTTTCAGTAACATAAAAGTGAGAGCAGAGGTTCGCAATTTTTACGACTATGATGTTAGCTCCTAGAAATGCATTGCAGAATTAGTTAATATTTTGCATCTTGACACAAAACAAGTAAAAGATAGCAAGCAACAACAAGATAATAACACTGAAAAAAAAAAAAAAGAAAAAAACCCTCTAAAGTATTTTGATTACCCTTGTTCTTGTGAGAATTTTTTGCTTTCCCAGACTTCAGCAGTTTTCTGGACAGACACAAGCTTTTTTTGCTTTAATGAGTACCAGGATAGTATATCACACAGAAGCTCTTCCAGCCTCACATCCTCCAGTCTGTACATAAACTCAGGGTTGCCCTGTCCCAAATGCAGAATCTGACACATGCTCTTAATAAACTTTACACAGTGATAACCCAGCCCTTCAATTTCTCAAGATCTCTCTGCAAGACCTCTCTACCCTCAAGAGAGTCAACAGGTCCTCTCAATTCAGTGTCACCTACAAGCTTAGTATACCTCTAAGTACTGTGTCCAAGTTGTTTACGAATACATTGGAGAGAACTTGCCCTAAAATGAGTCCTGCAGAATCAGACTAGTGACTGGCTGCCAGTGGTGTAACGTCATTCAATATAACCATTTGAACCTGATCCATCAGCCAGTTTTTCACTCGTTGTATAACATTTTTTTCCTTAACTGTATACTAGACATTTTGTCCAGAAGGATTTTGTAAGAAATGGTATTGAAATCTTTGCTGAAATAGAGAAGGATTACTTCAGCTGACTTTGTTCAGACAACTAGTTGAGTTATCTTGTGGTGAAAGGAAATTTCCTTAAACAGGACTTTCCCTTCATGAACTCTTGTCGGTTGTGACCAATTACTGCATTGTCTTTCAGGTATTTTTTAATAACTCCCAGAATGATCTTCTCCATAATTTTACCTAGTGCTGAATTGAGACTGACAGACCAGGGAAGCAAAGTAAAATTTTCCTAAGCTTTAATGAATCTTCCTTAGTAACACTTGAATAAAATCTGTACATATATAGAGTAAAAATGAGAAGAGAAAATGAGAAAGTAATAATAGTGAGCTAAGAGTTAGGGAGTTCTTTCTTTTTTACTTATGCTTTACAGAACACAAAGGCTAAAATAGATAAAAGCTGAAAAATTGTAACTATGTTTTTTATTTTCAAAGAATCTAGAGTCTTGAGAACTCCTCCTTCTCTACAGCTGGAAGATGTTTCTGCTCACTCCAGGAGGCCATGACCAGGGAGGAACCACACTCTGACAGTTCTATCATGGCAAAGTCTGAGTAGGCAAGTCATTGTTTTAAGATAACAGTGGCACTCACAGAGGCATCATCAGATAGGTGTAACACATAAGGGCAGCCCAGAGAGCCTGAAAATAGCCTGGACTCAAAAGCTCTGCTAAGGCAATGTGCTGCAAATAGAGCAGGCACACATATACTCCCATTTCTTTTCTATGGCTCCAAGGAGACCTTTGAAGTCTCTCTGTATAATTTAGTGTCCACAGAAGAGCTGCAACTGCAGCCACCACTGGTAGAATGTTCTTTGGAGGTATGAGGGTGTTGAATCAGGCAAGAAATATTGATTATGTGGAATCTGATGTCCTTGGAAAAATTGCTGTTGCAGGTAGAGGACAATGCAATAAAGACAGATTACTTTTACGTTCTTATGTTTATAAACTTGTAAAAGAAATACAAATAAAATCTCCATAGATCTATAGAGACTATCACAACAGCGCAACATCTGATGTACAAATACAAGAATTAGCTGTGCCATGGAGGTTAATAGCATCAGTGTGTTGGAGACTTGACTCTTTGCCAGAACCTACCTCTGAAAGTAGAGCATGATCGTGGTATATGGAATGGACATAGTATAATATACAAAAGTAATGCATCTTTGCTGGGAACTGAAATAAACATACTACAGAGATATACGTTTCCTGGAGTAGCAGGACCTGTAAAACTGAAACCTGGAATGTTTGCATATAAAAGAGCCAGGAAATGAACTTTGTATTTTACTTTCAAGAAAATGCATTAAAAGTAAATTACAAATCAAGACTCAGAACCACAAACCAAATCCCAGCTACCTTTCTCAGTTTTAGAACTGCAAACCAAAGCCAGTTACATTACTTAGATCTCCTCATGTGACATTCATAGCTTACAAAGGATCAGAGGACAGAATCATCACACTTTTTTCCCCATCTTATTTGCTCTGCAAAATTGTTGCAGCTGAACTGGCATCCCCAGGGAACAAGAAATGAGGTAGGAAAGTGAAAATGCAGTAGGGGGAAGAAAAAGTAGCAAAACCCATGTTTGTTAGTATAAAATGAAGTCCCTGAAAAATGAAAGAAGGATGGAAAAGAAAAAGGAAGTTGCAGTGTAGAAGTTAACTTGAGCATGTTATTCAAGCTCAGAATGATATAAGGAGGAATCAATACAAGTTAGTGCTCACGGAGAAAGGGAAAGCAGTGTAATAAAGTAATAACTCCAAAACTCTGGATCCCCACCCCATCAGGTTCTATCTGGTTAGGTAAATCGAACCCAGAAATCTCAAATTTTGAAAAAAGCTATTCCACAATGCCATTGCTTGGTAGGCAAAACTCTGACACAGGCCATCACAAACATCCTTCACAAGTACTTACATCTTGTGTTGATATTAACAGAAAGTTGATCAACTTTTCAACAGTGAAAAAAAGGATCAAGGGTTACTGTCAAACACATGTAACATCTTTCCCAACCATATCAACTGCCCTATGGAAGACTGGAAAAAATATTTATGTTCAAAGTTAAACATGAAGTTTTCAAGTTCAAGAAGTATGGTTTTAGCAAGTCTTTTCTATAACAGATTGGACTTACCCATTCACACCAGCACGCACACAAAAGGAAATTATCTATTGCATAGGAAATTATATCCCAAATGTAAATTAATCCAGACAAAATGAGTGCTTTACTCATCAACATATTAGGGTTTTGGATCATAATCTTATTCTTTAATGGCCTATATCACAGTACTAATGAACACATTTTTAAAAAATTACCATTTCTAATAAAAGACATATGACCTTATTATCTTCTGTTTTTCCTCTACTCATTTGATCTTTCATTGTCTTTGTTGTCTACACATACTGCTTGCATGCTTTTGAGCTGACAGCAATTTCTCAAAATGATACTAAGAATAACAGTGTTATTTTTAAAATAATAAGAACGTAGAGAAATTAAAATCAAACATCTGTAGTGAGAAGGCAAAGAATGAGAGAATGCATTGCTTTCAATTCCTAATGTATATATATATTTAAATCAAGGCAGTTATTTTGTACTGCAATTCTTTAACTAACAGAAAATGAACTATATTATTGAGAAGTCTTTAAAAATAAATTAAGGATTAGCATTTCTGTGCTTCTGTATTTTCATCATTTATTACTTTTTAATACAAATAAATAAGTAATTAGTTGTTTAACTTTTATCTTCCTCTTAAGTGTTGCCTAGTGTTTATATATAGAAAATTAATGTATCTGAAAGGAAATAAAACCTCTCTGCTTTAAAATACCTTCTTTCATTAGAGGCAGTAATAATTCTATAATACTTACAATAATTAGTAAATGCAGTGTGTAAAGAAAGACTATAATGACTGAAAAAGGAGACAGATTGTTCACAAAGAACTGAATTTGAAGTGGGAATCTCCTTCCACTGTAGTATTAGTGTAGAGTCTTCAAAACGAATCAGGGAGGTAAAACAGAAAGGGATAAAAATGAACTGAAGTAAAACATTTAAGCTGGAGACTCAATAATGATAAGCTTGTATTTTACTTTTTATTTCCATGGAGAGAGAGAGAGAACACATCTCATACATTATGTACTAGAAGCCTGATGATTTTTTTTGGTTGCCATTGATTGTTGCCATGAGCTCTGAGGTTAGACAGATCCATTCAGAGCAACTACCCTGTCAATTCCATATTGTCCTGAATTAACACTGTATTGCTGCCTTAAAGCATCAAAATAAGATTGTTATTGTCTCACACAACCTTTTTTTTTTTTTTTAATATTTAATCAAAAATTTGCCTTCTAAGACTAGCTAAGGAGTAAAAACACGGTGGCTAATAGGCCAGAGGAAAAAACTTCAGCATCAGTGCAAGCCAGCAGAGCTCTCTTTACCACAGTGCCATCATAGCAATATGTAGCTAATCTAGCTTGTCTGTTCATTACCAATCTTTACAGTGAACTGATACTAAATACTAGTTGATTTTCTCATGTTTATGCATGTGCAGTAAGATTATGTATTTTCTGTGAGTTTTTTTGAAGTGTCATTTGCAGCCTTCCTACACAGAAGTGCATTGGGTCATCCCCTTGCCATTTGGAGGTAGTGACGGTTAATAAAAATAAGTACCATTTTGGAGTAAGATGTCCAGTTTTACAGTCCTCACTTAAAGGGCTTAAGCAAACTCCTGCGGGTCTCCTACCAACATTCATGGAACCTTTGTGAGAATTATGGTGAAAACTGTCAGCAGGAGAAAAACAGCCGCTGTATTTCAGGCTAAGGATGTTGAAGCTGCTTTAAAGACTGCAGCGACTTGAGAAGTATAATCAGAAGCATTTTATTCTTTTCAGAGCATAGGAAGAATAAGTTTTGACACTAATTTTTGAGCTATACTGCAAATGTTGTTACAGTTACCAGCAAAAGCAACTTCTTACTAACACATACAAAGATACTGTGTTAGCTGTTCAGGCAGCAGGTCTAATAATTACAACTCTTACTAATACAATGATCAAACATTGTTTTATATGTCAGTATTAAGATGAAAAATATATTTCCTTTGTTCAACCCCCAAAAGGCAGTATGGAGATCAGTTCTCTTACCAAATAAGGAGTAAAGAGTAGGCATCCAAACAGCCAGCATCATTTTTTTTTTTTTTATTAAAAAAGTTTTGCTCCAGGTATTTTTTTGCTGCACTCTTGAAATATGAAACTCACAACAGTATGCTGCTGAAATCTTTCAGCTATGAAAAAGTAATAAGAATATCAGGGAACTGCTGGGAAAACGCTGTTTTTTTTAACTGCTATGTCAGTTGAAAGATAGTTTTTAAACATTCATAACTGCAATGTTTGGACAACTCATATAATTTGTTATGTCAAAATCTGACAGAATAAAGAAACAGTTTACTCTGAGATCTCACTGTGTGGAAGACCCCACTGGAGATGACCCCACCAGAGATCATCCTCCTTTTTGAAGTACTTGAGTTTGTTCCCACCTCCACATGGGTCACTAAGAGCTCCTGTGCAGCCCTCAACCTTCCACTTGCTGTTTACAGTAAAGATATCACAACTATAAAATTATATTTTATTTGAAAAATGTGAAGATCTGTAAATGTTAAATGCAAGTACAGTGAGGAGATTTATAAAGAAAGTGGATAGGTGGTATTTATTTCAGATCAAACTCTTCATCAATCAAGATCTGGAAAATAAAACCAGTCTGTGACAGGCAATAACCTGTTCCGATGACACAATGGCCCTCGTAATGAAGCTACAATCACTTTTCTGATGTCCCACAGTCATGTTTCTTTCTTTTCCCTCTTGAGGAGCTGACACTTCCAATCTATTCTAATTTTTCTGATTCAAGGCTTTGATTTATGCTGCTTTGGCTATTGTGCACCCTGTCAGCAAAGGATCTGAGGCAGAGAAAGTAACAGCACAGACATGAGGGTGAGTTACAAGAATAATATCAGAGATTAAACAATTCTGATAGGTAACAGTTTAGCCTGTGCAGCTCTACAATTTTACACAACACTTCTCTTTCAGCCCTGACTGACATGAACTACTGCTGTTACTAATGAATTGCTGTTATTATTACTAATAATAAACATTATTAATTATTAAATCTTCATCAACATTACAGTCCAGTTTGGAGAGTATGGTGCTGAAAGACAGCAGACTGTCTTTCTTATGTTCTCTCATACATAGAAATAAATTTTTGTAATATCTACTTTGCAGTGTACCAAATTAAGAATAGGCGGTTTACAAATGATGTACTGTAATTCCCCTAACTGTGACAGCTGAGGCATTCTTCTGTCAGTTTACAGGTCAATAGCAGCTCATGTGTATTCCGTGCTCATTTTGGTCATTTGATTATAAGTCTAAGATTTTTTTAAAATGCATATCTCCATGAAGACAGAGACCATTGATGTCCTTACCAATGAGTGTAGTGTTTATACATGCTGACATAAGATATTTATATTTCTTACTTCAAAGGAAAATCATGAGATTTGTCCATTAATCAGCTGTATTGACTTAAGTCGAAGAATACCTCTTTGAACTCTGACTAGGTAATTAGCATAAGCCAGGCACATAGATACCGATACCAGCAGCAATTTTAATCACAGCATGTGTAACAGTTAGCATACATGGAGGTGATACTTATTTCCACATGGCTGATCTTAAAAAAGCATAACATAATTTAGTTCAGTAACTACCAAAAACCTTCATCTGGGTTGTGTCTTCTCAAAGAATAATGAGAAGTTCATGCTGAAAGGAGAAGATGCATAGAAGGGGGAGCAGTAAGAAAGAAAGAAAGAACCTGAAAAAAGTCTAGGGCACCTTTGACTTTTGTTTATAAATACCAAATCATTAAATTAAAGGTGGGAAGATAGGTCGTATGAATTAAGTAAACACATGCATAAAATACTAAATTCTTAATACTGAGCAGAAAATACTTAACAGAATCTCTTGACCTTGACATGCGCATTCATCAATCTGAAAATCAGTATACAATTATGATTCAATCTGTATTGAATAATGTCAGATAGTATTGTAGCCAAGAGAGTTTATGGATGGTATAGTTAGAAAGATTACCATGATGGAAAGAGATAATCAAAACAAAGGAAAATGCTCACTCATGTCCTAGGCTCATGGCAGGAAACTCCAAAAGAGCAATCTGCAGAAGGAAATTCTTCCTGTGGTGGTCAGCCCATACATGGGGTCTAGGAGAGGTGGAGCCAGACTTCACCCCTTCTGATCACACAGATGAATTATCTTCACCTGTTCTCCTGCAGCTGACTCAGTGCTCACCTCAGGTGATCAATCAGTGGTTCAGGCCGTGATTCAACAGTTCCCATACAATCAGACAGCTAAGTTTAGCACACTTGCAGAAGGACAATTCAAACCCAGAGAAAAAATATGCATTTGACTAATTATTGACAATTAACAGATTGTTTAGCATTGTTTTATACCTTTTTCTTTTTTCAGTGATCTCAAAATGGAAGAGACCATGACCTATTTGATGGGAGCAGTGTCCAGTTATCACTCAGGTCTGAGGGAATAACTGTTCTCAGAAAAGCTTGTCTTCACATAACTGTCTTGAACTTAAAAAAAATCCTCCATCTTTCAGGTTATGGATCATTTACTGCTATTTTCCCACACAGGAGACTACCAATTATGTCCCCATAAAAAACATTTATTTTGACATTATATTCCATCATAACAAACCTGAACCTAGTTGCTTGCAAACAATTTTTTTTCAACACAGATCTAAAGAATCACAGATATATAATGGTTGGAAAGGACCCCTGGTGATCATCTAGTCCAAAGCAGGTCACCTACAGTAAGGTTGTACAGGAAAGCTTGTGCTGTGTTCACAACAATCTATTGTCAGCACTTGGTATAAAAAGCAAGCCTGACATAGAGGTTGCCTCTGATTCTTAGTACATCCAAACATGAAGTCAAAAAAGCGTCTCTCTAAGTTTCAGAAAGTGTAAACAGTTCACAGAAGAGGGATTATTGTGGAGATAGTAAATGTGCAATTTTTATTTTCGCAAATATATCACCTTTACAAGGAAAAACACTGAATGATGGAGGGTGATGGAAGCTCAAGCTGATGCCCAAATATGTGAAACGATTGACTGTGAGGTCACTGAAAAAAGGGTTGTGACATCAATGAGAGATGACTGCGATCTCAGTAACCTTTGCTGTATAAATTTGGACACTGGCAAAGTTCAGTGGAGTCATGCCTGGACTCCAGTCAATCATATCTGCAAGACTTGGACCCCGGAGTGAGGACTTAGTTGGATTGTGCTATGGGACTGCTGGCAGCAGATCTCAGCACCCATCCCACAGCATCACCAGCATTTCCATGGCCATGCCTGGTGCAGCTGGGCTGGGTAGGGTGAGCAAAGGTGAATGGTGCGGGGACACAGTCCTTGGAATGGTTGGCATGGAGCAAAACATTACCTCTGAGTGTGACTTGGATTTTCAGGTGATCTCGTAAACCACTGACTCAAAGATCTAAACAAGAGATTACACCATTTTTCAGGGTTGTGTCTTTTCAAAGAATAATGAGAAGTTCATGCTGAAAGGAGAAGGTGCATAGAAGGGCGAGCAGTAAGTAAGAAAGAAAGAACCTGAATGAAGAATATTCTGTTTTCAGGTTCATTCTGAATGGAGATGAAAATTTAAAAAAAAGAAAGAAATCTTAAGATAGACACTTTCTTCTCTCTTTTCCCTACCCTGCTCTCACTGCCTCGAATCAGTTTACTTGTTTTCAGAAAAAAAAACAAGGAAAAGAAAAAGAAAAAAAAAGTATTGCTCTCTTCAGTTAGATATTCAAGACGGAATTATTCAATTTTTTAAAATAAAAATGCAAAGGTGCAGTAATATCGGCAAAATATATCGGTGACTGATGCTTTGGATTTCTGATGAAAATACTGGTGATAACATAAATAAATGAAATATTTCAGGGCAGTGCTTACACAGAGACAAGCAAAAAACCACCAAACTTGTGTAAAGAAGGAGGAAGGGAGGGCGTTTGGAGTGACAGTGTTTGTGTACCTAAGAGTACCTCTAAGTACAATGGGCCTTGCTTTCCTGAAAGTTAATGAACATCTGGCTGACAATGGAGAGCAGCAAATGAATCCACTATGATTTGCTTGCATGCAGAGCTTTTCATTTAGCAAAAAAACTATATCAACCCAAGTGCTCTCCCACTTTTACGTAATTCTTTTCCCTATCCACCTGGAGAGAGTGAGCAAGTGACTGTGAGGTCCCTGGGGTTAAATCATAGTAGTATTATATGAGAAACCAGATATTCAAGAGCTGAGCTTGCACCCACCATCATGTAGGGCTTCAGGACTGAAACTAAAAGTGGGATAGCATGTACATCATTTTCTATAGGAATGCAAACAACTATCCAGTATTTATTTTCATGTTGTAAATTTGGTCTTGCTGTGCTCATTTAAGTAAATGCAAGCTTTGATTTTCCTCACTGTGCAATTCACTTTGGAGTGCAAGCTCTCAGCAATTCTTTTCCTTTCTCCTTCACTATAAAGGAAAATCAGTGCAGTTCCCACTGTCTAGCTAAACAGCTTTACCTAAGAAGGGACTGGCAGACAGGCTGCGAGCATGTTAACAACAGCGTTGGAAGGAAACCTTGGGCAGGCTTGGGTAGTGGACCCGGGTAAACCTCACAAGTTTCAACAAATCCAAGTACAAGGTCTTGCTTCTGGGTCAAGGCAACATCCACTTCCAGTACAAGATGGAGGATGAAAAAATTGAGCACAGCCCTGCTGAAAAACACCTGGGGGTATTTGTGGGGGTCCTGGTGATTGGCAAGCTGGACATGAACCAGCAACTTTCCCTTGCAGCCCAGAAAGCCAACTATATCCTGGGCTGCGTCAAAAAAAGAGTGGTCAGCAGTGTGAGGGAAGTGATCCTGCACCTCTACTCTGCGCTGGTGAGGCTTCACCTGGAGTACTGTGTCTAGATGTGAAGTTCACAGTACAGGAGAGACATAAACCTGTTGGAGTGCATCCAGAGGAGGGCCTCAAAAATGACCCAAGGGATGGAACACCTTCCCTTCAAGGACAGGCTGAAAGAACTGGGGCATTCAGCCTGGAGAAGAGAAGGCTGAGAGGTGACCTGATAGTGGCCTTTCTGTATCTGAAGAGGAGCTACAAGAAAGAAGGGGACAGACTCTACAGCAGGGTGTGTGACCGAACAGGAGGAAATGGCTTCAAGCTTAAACAGAGGAGATTTAGGTTAGTTATAAGGAAAAAATCTTTTATAGTGATGATGGTGAAGCACTAAAACAGACTGCCCAGAGATATGATTGATGCCCTGTACCTGAAGACTTTCAAGGTGAGGCTGGATCAGACCATGAGCAACCTGATCTGTCTATGGTAGACTGTAGGGGAGTTGGACTAGGTGACCTTTAAAAGTCCCTTCCAGCTCTAAGGATGCTATGATTATACGATCAGATCATACTGGAGCAACTGAGTGCAGATGGGTTCCTGATGAGAAGATATCTTAACACCTCTCTTCTCCCTCCTTTTGTGTATCTCTCTTAAAAACTCATCAAGACTCAGCTTGCTAAGTCTTGCTATCAAAGGAAACGTGTTGCCAACTGGCAAGGACTGGATTAGATTCCCAAGGCTGCACTTTAAGCACCCAGAGGGGTTCACTGCAGAGCAACAGGAGGTCTGCACTCAGGATGCATATTAATCCTCTCAGATCATGGCAGGGAAGTTTGTGTTGAGCAAAAGATAACAGTCTTTAAATTGCTTTTGCCTGTATAAACGAGATGAAGCTATGTACTCTTCTAGTATCCACAATGCAGTGCAATTAGAGTGGAATGTGCACACTGAACGTCCGCCCTACACATGCCTAATCACTGCAGCAGAGAAGAATGGGTTAAACTAGGATGCAGGAGAGAGTTGGCATGACGACTGCAGAAGTCTTCTATGTGGCCTGCACAGTAACTAATCATTACATAGCAAAAGGTAATAAATATTTCTTAATGCTGCACTGCAGGAACTAGCTTCGTAGAAGAAAGTAGTAGGTTGAAGGGGTAAGATGCTCGCAAGTGCAACAAAAATGAATAAACCGATGTAATTCCTACCACAGAAGTCCCAGTGGACCTTCAAAATAAGAAAAATGATTCACCTTTTTTAATTATTATCTGTTTTCTGTCTGTGTGCTCAGATACAAAAATTTCTTCCTTCCGGAATGTTGTGCTTTTATTTTTTTCTTGGTTTCCGAAGCAGTAAGATGCAATACACTGAACACTGACAATGAATTCTTTTTGTGAAATAAACATATAATACTTTAGCAAAAACAAGCCAACCACAATAATAGCAAAAACAGCAAAAAAATTACTTCTGCATTTTCCTCTGTTTTCTTTCTGTGTTAACATTGTCATAGGGTTAGTAAGCAATCCCTACTACAGCCAAATTTTCCCTCAAGGGAAAGGGATGAAGAAGTTTTGTGGTTGTTCTTATCTACCTTAAGTGACATGCAACCAGGAATTTTTAGTACTCCTTCATTGTCAAACTTAACACAGCATCAAAAACATAGCAGAAAATTCAGGAAATGCATTTCTCTTTTGCTGTTATGCTGTAGGAATGTGTTTTCCTATCAACTTTAGCACAGAATCACTACATCTTCAGCTGATCTAGTTTGCTAAACTGCAGAGAAACTTGGCCACCATGGGAAGGCAAGCTCTCCCTTCCTTTTTCCCTTTTGTCTCCTTTCTTTCATTTTTTCCCCCACGTATTTATCTTCCCAATTTTCATATTTGAGATAAGGAAGGCCATCATCAATGGACTCCAAAAATAAATCTGCAAAAAAAAAAACGATCTCAACATTGCTTGTGTGAACTAGCTGTACTGTGAAGGAATTTATCATGTGCTTACCTGTATTGTACATTGGTTTACATTATTGATTTGATTTATAAACTTATCAACAAGTATGTTGAGGAAATCATCAAACCAAAATGGGTCAGGAAAAGTTAAAATATCAGATTGGGTGATAGATTATGGAAACATAACTCTCAGAGAGGAAAGGTAGCCTGGTAGTTTTAAATTACTGGAAACAGTGTTTTTCCCAGCTAGGCCTGGAAAAAGAAGGATGTATATTCCCAGGCCTGGCTTCTTTCCTTTATCTTTATTTTTTATTATTTTATTTTTGTCAAATGATTTGAAGAATGCCAGTGAAATATTTGTCCAGACCTAAAAAGTTGCCCACAAGTTTATAAAACTCACATAAACTTCCTCTAGAACAAAATGCATTGCTAATTTGTGTGGTGTGGGCATGGTTGTTCTTTGCCTTCAGTGTTTTTCAGTCATCCCTATGTATATAAAACAGCTCTGAAGCGTAGCCCAAGCAGAGCTACGGTATTTTATAGTCCTGTGGGCAGCAAGGAAATAAATTCAGTTCCAGAATGGAACCAAGCCCACGCTTTTCTTAAGAGATTTATTTTGTTTTGCTTATTAAAGATTTTGGCTTAAAGTTAAAAATACTGTGCCTAAACTTGGGTTTCTAGAGCTATAGCCAAACTCACACAGTAACAGCTTGATTTTTAAGCTAGTAAAGATCACAGAAATATTTTTTACGGTTGTTCAGTGACAAATGTGGGGGCCTAAGCTATTATGAGCTTGGAAATCTAATCTTAACCCTGCTGTTGTGTGGGTTTCTTAATAAAGAGAAATCTTGGCTTCTCTGCCCATTTCAAAGCTGTTCAGCACACCTTTAATTTCATGCCTTTAAATTGGCACTTAGTTGCAGTATAGAGCAATCCCATATAGGTGAAAGAGAAATGTTTTCATTCCCACAAGACCATGACCATAGTTACAAAACTCTAACCTAAAAACTTTTGCAATGAAGCCCTGACCCATTGTTTTTAGATATAAAAGATATTAATAAAGGAGAGTTCATCTTCAGAAGTACCTCCTTCATCGTAGCCCTAATTTTCCATTCTGTGATCTTTGTGGGTTTTTTTGTGGACTCACTCATTAAAAAAACTTGTCTAAATGTTGATAGAGCACACAAAATGATGCAGAGTTTTGAGAAGGCTTATTTTGGATCTTTTAAGTGAAAAATAACAGGAAGAAATAATTTATCTTTTGGCATTTGAGAAGTATTACCTTTTCTCTAATGAAGTAAAAAACTATATATATGCAACTCCTGAAGGAGACGTTCTCCTATTATGTTTGAGAGGATGGAAAAGCCTCTGTGCTTATCAATTCCTTTACAATTTTTGGTGTGTGTGAAAGCTGTTGGTTCCAGATTACTTACTGGAAACAGAAAAGTGATTGAGAAGAGAGATTAACAAAGCTGTAATACATTTTCCCTTTGCTAACCCACTGTTTCCCTATAAAGGCAATATGTGTAAAGGGAACACAAAGACATTAAGCTTAAAGAATTGAGTCTGCAAGAAATTGATCTCAGTCTGTTATATCAGAGTTACAGACAGCATGGTAGGAGAGCACATTCTGTAGCTAGCATTCAGATCTGCCTGGTAACCACATGCATATTAAAATTCTCCAACTGTAACAATGGACAAATAAGAAAGTCTTTGAATTTATTTGTAAGAGGTATTTCTAGGGATCCAGGGGTTAATTATACTGATCTTTAATGTGTCTTGTATTTGTTTTGATAAGTGCCTAGCCAAGAAAGGCAATACATGAGCAACACAAGTAAAACAGTTTGAGAATTGTCTGATGGAGACATCTACCCTGAAAACTTCAAGTGATTCTTTGAATGCAAGAGCAGCTGTCACTGAGCCATCTTTCTCACTGTCCTCTCTCAAAAGTACCCAGCAGCAAAGAGCTGGAGAAAGGAAATGTACACAGTGTACACTACAGCATACTTTTGTGGCGTTGAAACAGTTGGTGATCCTGTGGGTTTATTTGCATCACAAAGCTGTTGAAAATGTAGATGGGTGTTTTTCAGGATTCTGTCCAGTTTTATCATTATTTACTCATTTAGTTTTTTGAAATCTGTAAAATAATGTAGGACAAAATACTACAGCTCAACCACACTGCTTTTTAAATTCACAGCTGTTAAGATCCACCTGAGAACTTTTGGTCTTGTATTGTGAAAGAGCTTAAATAATCTCTTATTCATCTTCTCCATTTATTTCACAAATGGTTAGACCTACATGTGTTCCTCATCAGTCATGTTATTTCAAGGACGACAAGTCCTAGTCTATTAAACATCTCTTAAAGGCTAGTAATTCTCATCATGTTTACCACCTTCCTGTGTATCTTACCAAGTTCCTTTGTAACCCTGAGACAGTATCATGGGCAGAATCTTTTATGTACTAACTCCAGATGGAGACTGCAGAGAAATATTCTATGAACACTCAGGTTCATGGAACTATAAGAGCAAGAACCCCCAGGTGTGAGTGGAAAGGGTCTTGCTATCCACAGAAGAGAAATATTAGATCTGTGTTATAAGCTTATGATTTTTATAAGTGATGAGAAGAAACTGAATGTTTGAAAGAGGTGATATCATTACATTGTTTCTATGGATGCTCAGATTTGGGAAAGTTCATCAATGTATGCTGTTACATAACTGCTACCAAACTAAACAAAGCGTGGGAGAATGCAGATGTTATTTCATAAAATTCCCATCTGAGAATCTCAGATGCAGGAGGTTGCTGGTTTTGTCCATGGCCACATCAGCAATCTGCAGTGAAGCTAAGAATTCAGCATCATCACTATTGCCCAAAAGATGCGACAACTAAATTGTTCCTCCTCTCTTTTGTTATGTGTCATTCACACTCCCCACTATAATTGTAAAAGAGTTTATAAGGAAAATAATGTGGTCTTTTTATTGTCAAATTTGACATTCAGAAGAAGCCAGATATTTTGCATTTCCTTCTGCTCCAAAGAAAGCAATATATAGTCTCTGTGATAAAGAACGATATAAAGTTAAAAGCTTTCTTCAGTCAAAAAGTACAAATGGTTTTCTTCATCTTTGTTCATTTTGTTTTCCTGCTTCTAAGTTTGTATATGTGTGTATAATATGAGGAATTTTTATTTATTCACTTTACTGAATTGCATTGCAAAATGAATAATAACACTGAGATATTCCTTGCAGGGAACTGTTTCTGATGTCAAAATCTTTCAGTGAAGATCTCTACATTTACTCCCAGTGGATAAGATTGTGAAAATGGCTTGCAGACATCAAACAGACATTTTTAATGAGAATTTAGCAATGAGCCCTTCATATATTCTTTCCTTTTAGTGACAGCTAAGTGTACTGGCTATCATAAATGTCAAAAGCAGAAGAGTAACTAGTGTTACCATTCTTATTTTCTGCTTTTCCTTATATTTAAGAGCCTTTTTATGTTTGACTAAAGGAAGAAACTTTAGAACCAGTGTGCCCTGTTCATATCTTCACTGATAGAGCTCAAGGTCAAGTATGAACAGTTGTGGCATTGCCAGGTTAAATATAGCACTTTATTTGGTGATGGTCTCTCTTCATGTCACTCATGTTCTGACAGCTTTCATCAGCTGAGAATTCGCTGTTAGAAAAGTGAAATTAGTGTGGGTGAAAGACTTCAGCGACAAATCAGGAGACCACTTTTCAGTTTAGTCTCAGCTTGGAAAAGCAAATAGCAGGGAAGACATCTCACTGCTAGTTCTCCTCTCCTAAAATCTAATATTCCCTTTCCACTGAAATTTGGAAATAAAACTCTCCAACTTCAAAGGCAGGTTAGAAAGCTGATGTTACTTTAATGCAGCATTGGGTACATAGGAAATCACTCCCTCGCAGCAAGTACACATGCAACTGAAAGCACGCAGGTTTTATGAATTTTAACATATGAATGAATATTCATACTGTTTCGATGAAGTACTTTCCTATCCCTAGGATTGCTATACATATTAAAATTTTGTAGTTCGCATGTGCTGTGTTAATCTGAGGTTCATGGGAGGGGTCTTTGGTTGTTATAACCAGGTAAAAGTTCATATGTTACATAAGCCAGGTCCCATACATAGTCTATTTACAAAATATATGACTGTTAAAAACTAAGTTTTTTATAGACACTTTGATTTTATTATGACATCTATTATCAGCCCTTGCAGGGTAGAGTTTACCTCCTACTCAAAGTTGGTGGAGTGTTTAAACTCTGCTTTTTTGGCTCTAGATGTCTTACCTACAAACAAAAATTGTCTTTAGTCTCTGCTGAGGCATTTGAATTAATTGTTGACAGCCCTGAATTTATGGACAGGTATAATCTCTATCATTCATACTGAATAATTCCATAGTTTGGTGAGGATCACATTGTCCATAGGCTTACTCCAAACCAAGATCCTCTCCAAGTCTCCTACCAGCCTTTATCTACCTTCGTTTTCCACATGTATATTAGTTCATAGTCACACCATATTACATATAATGGAGTAAATTGGATTGCCCACCATGGCAGAATTCTGCTAGAAACATAGAAAAGTGAGAGTTCGAGGCAAAAATATTTAGTAGATCACAGGGCCTCGGCATGAATTTGAAACTTCTCAAGGACCTTAGGTAATGGTGGAGAATAGTGTAATCCCTCTGTCCATGTACGCATACTGCTCAGTCCATCTGTCCTGTCTCGAAGTCCAATAACTATTTTATGTCAGAAATATATGTTGGGTTAAAGGATATAAGGAGAACCAATAGGTCCATACGGCTTTTGTGAACTGCTCTGCTGTAGTATGTGATCCAGATGAGATAACTGCATTGTTAACTTTACTTCCTACTTAACACCAACTAAGCTGAAAACATTCAAATCTGAGGAAAGCCCCCAGCAAAGATTGTTCAGTCTCTCTCTCCCTCTTCCCATTCTCTCCCACAAATACAACCATAAAATTGAACTTGTAAGTTATTTTATCCTTTTACTTCTCACCAAAAGTTGGAGAAATTATGATCTTCAATTTTTATTGTAGAGATTCTCAGCATTTTATTTTGTTCTCTGTTCTGACAAGAAACATTTTTTAGATAATCAGCTCCTGTAAGTTCAGCTTTCTAACATCTCAGTGCAAAGAATGTGGATGTTATGTGTCTCCTTCAATTTTCACATATCAGTACCACAGCCTAACCTCAATACCTGATTGCAGCAAATGAGTTCTCACAGCACTGGTATGAGACCAATAGGACCTATTTTTCCCACTGAAGGAAGCTGAGACAAAGCCTACGCAATGTAATAGTTGATCTATGACTTCAGCAGGATTTGTGTCAGGCCATAGGAAATTGTAAAAGTTCAGGCAGAAGGTCTGTGATGTACTTGGTCTCAGTCCATTGTGCTTTGCTTAAAATTTCATTCAAAATGCAAAAAAAAAATCCTTTTATAGATTAATTTCTGATCCGTGCACAAGTCATTATCATACTTTCTCCAGGAACTGTCTGGAATATGTATGAAGAGAAATAAATAAGGTAACTAAGTCCAATAACGTAGTAATTATAGATGACTTCACTCACTTGTACATTGGTAGGTCAATTGGTACAAAAGTATATTAGAAAAAAAAATAGTAGATGATTTTTATAATAACCAGAATACATAACAGTAAATATTCCTCGGTTAGTCTTAAGTAGCTGAAGAAATGATGCAGCATCATGGTTTTGTGATTTTTATCGATATTCCATATTGTAATATCATGCAAGGTACTGGGAGTTAAACAGTTAATGCTCCAGTTCTGTGGACTGCTGAATTTTTGGGTACCCGATTCTTATAAGAGAAGAAGAGCTACATACTCCAGAGGACTTTGCATTCCTGTTTACCACTCAGAGGAAAAGATAAAACTGCACGCAAGTCCCAGGACTGCTTTTTTTGCTGCTTGTCTGCAGTGTATGCTCCCCAGCCATCTCGCCTCCAGCTTTATATTAAGGCCTTCAATTTTGGACTCTCTCTTCCTCACTTTATTTGATTTATTAGCTCCAATTGCAATTATATTGTATTATATTGTGCTATCTTGCATTCCGATATCTTATTTAGTAAATTAGCTTTCCTCCTCAGATTGTTCCCACTGTTTTGTTTTTAGGCCCATCTTTTCCCCCTTTCCCTATTTCCCCCTTCCCCTTTCCCAGGGGGTGGGCCCATGGGTCCAGAACCAGGATGAATCAGCCTCATAAACCATTGACATACAGTCAGGCCACCAAATAGTAACGAACTAATTAATAGATTAAGAGTGACATTAAAACTGATAATAATTAGTGAATGGCTTAATAAACAAAATAGAAAAGAAAAAGACAGAAGAAGAGCAAGGAAAAGTAAAATCTATAGATTCAGATCAGCAGATATTAATAACCAGTTTCTGATTAAAGGAAGTCATGTAGGAAGCAAACTGAAAGACAAGAGAGGGAAAATGTTTTTGTGAAATGTTTAGGTCCAAGATGATGTTTGAGCCAAGCAAAAAGCTTTACTTCAGTTCTGATGGAGTCCTCAGCTAAGAGAGAGAGAAAAATTATAATGAAAAATGAACAAAATATCATCTGTATGTGAAGAGGTCAAAGGATGAATTGACAGGAGTTGGTGAAGGGGGAAAACTGCAGGACATTTCTGAAGGATCTTAAATTCACTGAGTTTGGGAGAGAGCCAGTGGGGATCTATTGTACATCCAGGAGGTAATGAGAAAAAACAATGGTCAAAAGAACATGACAGAATTTCTAAATGATCTGTTGGGATAAGCTTCCACATGAACAATGCTATACAATTGTTCACGCTGGACCTATTTTTTTTTCAAGATAAGAATGGACGTGAGCTGTCAGGATGTGAAATGTTAAAAAGGGAACAAACTGATAAACTAAACAGTAACATGCCACAAGGTTCTCATGGTTATATATGTAAAGGTTTGGAAGGCATTTGAAAATGGAGTGGATGAACTGATAGCAAAAATACACAAGCTGTCACTGAAGTAAGATATGCTACAGAAGGATTGAAGTGTAACAATTAATGTACCTATCTTTAGGACAAGAGATCTTGGGTATTATATAATGAAAAGTCTTATTTCAATTCCAGATAGATTTACTAAAGCTAATAAAAACTGGAATTACCTACAGGAGGTGAAAATATCAGTTTATTTCCAATGAAATGTTGTATCTCCTATATATTCTTTGAAATATCAAGTGAACAAATCAAGAAACACAACCACAATAGATACATATATATGTGAATATGTATCTTCTTAAGTTATTTGAGAAATTTCCTTAGAAGAAATTAAGTCATTGTAAAATTAGTAGTATATTATTATAACTTAGGAACTAGAATCTAGGAGAGAAAAAGGAGAGACTACGTACAAATTGTAATTTTACACTCCAAAAGATTACAGAAGCTGGGCTGTCCATGACTTTATATCCAGTATATCATTTTTACTGAAATTGCTGATGTTAGAAAAAGTAAGGATTGAAGCATTTCACAGTACACCAATTACGCTGGGTGAGCTTGCACATTCTGATAGCAAATGGAAGTGTTAGCTGATTCAGAACAAACATGGATGGAGTAAAACAATAAGAAACTTTCTGACTGCGTAAGGAAGGATCTTGATGTAACTGTGAACTAACAAAATCTCTTTAATCGTGGCAGTAGTCAAAAAAGCCAAAAAGTAAAAAATATATATATATACAAATGGAATAAAAAATGCCTGTATGAAAACTGTATGAGTGTATGGTCCTAATCTGGAATATAGTGCCTGTGTTACCTGATCCATCACAAAAATAAGAGATGAAAGCAGTGGTAGTTTTAGGCAGTGCGAAGTGACTGGGAAGCTTGGAATTTTCTAAATGAGTCAAGTAAAGAGCTATAAGGTTCTTGGTTGAGAAAACTAACAGCAATGAACTGAGTTCTCCTATTGGCATTTTCACGTTGTATTACAGAGAGGTAATGATAACACTGAAGGACAACTAATTAAAATAGATCAAATTTATTTGGAATGTGATTTTCCAAGCAAGTGTGTAATTAACCTACTGAACTCACTCCTGCATGCTATCACTGAGGTAGCAAGCTTTCTAAGACTCAAAGCTGCATTAGCTATGTGTCTGTCTGGCAAGAATATCTGTAGTTTGTCTAGAACTGTCTAGATTTCCATTTGATGGGGAATGTGTGTATCAGTTTTCACTGGGAAGGGGTTTCTGAGCAGCGAACAACCACAAATTGGTGGGTATTAAGAAAGCATCTTACTTAAGGACAGTAAATTCATCTAAGATGGGATTTTCCACACCTTCGTCTGAAACGTGTGGTAAAGGACATTGATAGACACTGGACAAGACAAAACAACTACCTGATCCAACAATGATTATGTTCTAATGTTCCTTAACTGAATGACTGTTGTCTTTTTGAACAGAACAAAAACAAGTAGTGATAGCAAGTAACACAACTGCCGTTAATTATTCATGCTATTGTTCATGAAACTTTTGAGAAGTATGAATATTTTCATGAATAAATCATTGGTTATCCACTTGTACAAAATGACCTCAGAAATCATAGTGGAATGAGCTTGTGGACATTATTCATGAACAAAATTGTGAATCATTTTCAATATAAGACCTCTCTAGTTTCTAACTGACTAAATATGAGATAGATTAGCAAAAAATAGACTTCAGTCTACTTAGTACTGCTGTGCTAAGAGAAAATTTCTCAGGTAACAATGAAAATGCAACTGCTGACTGCAACAGAAACTTGTTTCTTATGGACAAATTGTGCTATGTATTTTTTTCTTTCAACCTGGAATGAATTCTTAAAATGAAGGGTCTGATCTTCATAGTTTGCAGATCTCAACAAAAGAGATTTATATGTTCAAAATACCTAAGAATCTCAACCCAGAGAAATTAGTAAGATAATTATCTTACATGACTACATTTACCTCCTTGGTTTCCAACAATAATTTTTGCAATAACTTTGAAGGAATATCTCTCTCAAAACAAATAAACAAAGAAAAAAGTTCCATACCTGGCCACAGCTTATTCAGTGCTTTCTAAGAGGGTAAGGAAAACCTTGGTAGATACTTGTTTACATAAATTTTCACCTCTCTGTGTTATGGCTTATGTTAGAGATCTATATTGTCAAGATTTTCAGAGGTGTTCATTCCATCCTATTCCCAGTGTCCATTATCTAATTTCATTTCCCTTTCAGCAGAGTCTGATGACTCAGAGCCATCCCATGAACAGCTGTCAAAACATAGGCATATTCTAATTACAACACTTACTATGTCTCTATGAAAGTTAAATCCTGAGCTCCATTGCACTAAAATAAAACACAAGTAATTAAAGCTAAGCCAGTCACCTTTGATTTCCAAGAGTATAAATGTGATCAGAATCTAGCCCAAGAAGTCAGCAGTGGAGTCAAACAAGATGCTGAAATGTACGGAATCCATGGAGCTACTTGTAAAAGGAAAACAGGCATGGTGATGGTACATTTCATTCTGTTATTATCATTTTCTTAAAAATGAATATAAGAAGCACATGGACTACTGAAGTCCCACTGTGCATTTAAGTTTCAATGACAAGCATTCTTTAGGAAGGGCTTGATAGAAATGAGATAAAACTCACTTCACTCTGACCCATCCTCTTGGGACTTAAAATTGTGTTATATGAGAGATGTCTCTTTGAAACATCTACTGATACTTATCTTTCTGCACAGGGAATTGACAGTGTTAGATACAGGTAATGATATAGCTTTAAAGTTAAAATAATCAGCAACTCCACAGCCTAAAAGCATTTAAGTGGAAACAAGCTCTGGGGCCATGGGAGAAGGATGCAGTCTTTTAATGCAATGTCAAGGGTGCCCTCATCTTTTAATTCTGCATGTTTGTTTAGTGAGATATAGAAAGTCAGTGAGATAAGTGAATAAGCAATACTCACTCTGTTTAGTTCGGAATGGGAATGTAACCTACTAGGTATAAGAGATTGGCATTCAGCTAGTGGGACGAAGACAGGTGAATAGAAAATTCCCAGCTTATCTTGGACAGAATGAACTCAGGAAATGCTGTGGAGATTCTGGCAAAACTGAACACTGTCAAAATATAGAAACTGGTGAAGACAGAGGTGGAGGGTGCTAATTGTCTCATTTAGTGACAGCTTTTTTTGTAGTTCTCTATGCTTGTTCCTCTGTGCAGCTTGGCTCCCAGAGAAGGAAATCCAGCCTCAGATTTAACAGGGCTTGAAATGCTACCATCCAGTGTAAGCATTTTTAAGGTTATAAGCATTTGCGAACAAGTTATCCCTGTCATTCATACGAGCTGAATTTAAGCCCCTTCAGCTTTTTTAGACTGATTACTGTTACTCTCTCACCCACCTATCCAGAGTCCATACCAGTTCAGGGCAGCACTTTTGCATGTGATTAATCCTTTTCCATGTGTTCAAATCTCCAACCATTAACTGGAAGTTGCTGCAAGCTGTGAAGATCAAACTCAGAGTAGTCCAAAATACACGAATCAATGGTTCTGGCCCTAATTTCTTCCTATCAGATGCTTTATAATTTAACCCTATTCATGAAACCTTCAGTGTTAGGCTGTGCTTGATAGAACTAGGGTCGGCTGAACCCCAGTCTACCTTTTATGTATGTATTTATTTATTTATTTATCAGCTTTGGATTTAGAAGATGGGATAGAAGGCTGGAAATAGATACCGGGTGAAATGCCCTTATTTTGTATCATTCCCTTTTCTCTACCCTCTGTTATTTTTTACCATGCTTCACACCCCCCGTGCCCGGGGATGCTCTCCTTTGCCCGCCTCTGGCACTAGAGGGCGCAGAAATCTGCGCTTTGAACTGGAAATTCAACTTGCCAGGGATCCCTACTTTCCTTTAAATTGCGCTCAACATTCAAAGAGATTTTGACTTCAGAGGAAGGGAATCTGCTTCGTTATCGCAGGTTTGTGTGCATTTCAAATGTTGCACTGCTATGGAAACAGGACCAGAACATAACTCTTTTGCATGTAGGTCATGATATTACTGGAGCAGAGTAAGCCTGAGTGAATAGGTCAGTGAGTTACAGAAGCAAAATGGGGCAGAGTAATTATCTGGGATTATACTGACAGCAGTGGGGGGATCTAACAGTAGATCACCCCACAAAGACTATTGAATTAGAGACCTGATGGATGGAAGATCCAAGCAACTGAGAACCATGAAACACACAGACTCAGCCCAGAGGTGGAAAAAAACTAAATGACAGTGGTGCACAGGCAAAAACAAACAAACAAACCAAGCTTCCGTTCATAGATGCAGTTACTCAGCAATGACTGGTTTTCCCCTTCTGCAACTTGGCCTCCTTCTGAGGCAGAGACATGGAACAGCAAAATGCCACCCCTTCCACCTCCTCAGGACACTCCTGACCGTGGATGGTCCAGATCTCCCCAAGCTCTGGCCAAGTTCAGAGTTGTAAGTGGCTCTGTGTTATTTCCAAAGATCTTGGTTTTGGATAGGAGATTGTGACCTTTTCTTTTTATTATTTCACTGTCCTTCCAAAACAACTGAAATGGGACAAGCCCACCTTCCTATGTACTAAAACCTTTTCCCTAGTAGACTACAGTGCAGAAATCACTGAACACTTCAAGCTGGTACAAAGAAGGCTGCTCAGCAGGATTCAGGCTTGACAAGTTGGCAAACCTACGGTATGCCTTCTCACTCTCCAGATGCAAAAGCAAACAGAGCTGCTTTTGCAATCCAGAGGTCTAGCAAAAGGGAAGCTCAGCTAAAGTTATAATCAAAAAGAGCCTAAAGGAGAGAGAGCAGACTCTGTGCCGCATAACATGGTTTATAGACAAGTCATTGAAAATGTCTGGTGTCATAAACTATGTAATTGAGGCTGGCATGTATTTAGACAGAGCTGAGACTGCAGGCAATGCAATACCATAAAAGAAGACAGAATGCCTGCTCCTAATCTCCCGTTAACCTTCCTCATTGACAATCTCTTAAAAAAAAAAAA
>VXAB01009652.1:102841-174373 GCA_013399175.1 Odontophorus gujanensis
GGGAGGAGGGAAGACAGATTACTTGGTGCTGTGATAATGAGGGGAAAGAATAACAGTTGGGAAGCATTAAACAAGAGGTGGTATTGTCCGGGTTGATGAGTTTTTGTCTCTCCCTCGCTCACTCCCTCCCTTCCACATGCGCAGGCACACACACACCACACACACGCACAGCACTCTCACCGTGGCAGAGGCCCTTGGGAGTCTGCTTCAGCTCAGCCAAGTTCAGCTTTTAAATACGTATATATGTATGTACACACATATATACATAGAGCTATCACAGCTAGCTTAACGGTTTAAACAAAACTGAAGAAATTAAAAATAGCAGATACTGGGACTCGTAAGCGAGCTGATGATAATTCATATCTCCCCCAGCGCTCCTAAGGAAATGAGGACAAGCTGCCACCTTCATGAGGGTGGCAGCTGGGAGGGGAATGGGGCGCTCATGTGAGCATCTCACAGTGCTGGTGGCTGTGTGGCTGTGGGTCCCGCTGCTGTGTGCTGTGTGTGGGTGTGTGAGAGCCAAGTGGGCTCGATTAGCTGCAATGGGCAGGCAATTTCTGCAAAGAACATTTACAATTTTCTTTCAATGTGACAGGATTAGTTGCTGTTGAAGGCTCTCCTCCAATAAGATCAGCACTGCTCTCTGATTTGGTGGCTTTGCTGAATAGAAATTACTGATTCTTGTTATCTCTCAACACACTCTTCCCTATTCTTCATCAGACACTCCCCTCTTCCTCATCAGAAGTCTTTATCTACAATTTGCACATCTGAACTGATTTTTTTTGTGGTTACCTCTTCCCCATTTTTTCAGCTCCCCACTTTATTTCTGGTTACTTTTTTTCTTTTGTCCTTTTTTTTNCGTCAATTAGAGAGCAAAGCTTTCCTACCTGTGATCCAATCACCAGAAGTTGCATCCCATCCCACGGCGAGTGGATCTCTGCGAGCGGCGGCTGCGGAGTGGCCCCGGCTNTGATAGCTCTTAAGTCTCAATTGATGTATGAGAGGAGAAAGAGAGAAAGAGATCTGGGTTTTAGATTATTGCAGTCACCAGAGTCTCTGTGCACTGTGGGGAAAGTGTACTAAATCCAGTTTAGTTTCTTAAACTGATTATTGTGCTGAAATATTCATGGGATGTTGCTTCCCCAGCACAATGACAAACCAATTAGGGGAAATAGATACATTTTGTGAACAACAGTTAATTCTCCTTGGGTGTAAAACACTCCCTTTTAATTAATAGTCATTAGGCTGAGAAGTATTTACTTTGCTTAAGAGAAGTTGCAGATTCTGTGGAAATAATCTAGATCAAAACACCTTCACATTTGTTTTGTCTTTGCTCTGGACCAGAACAGATTTTTGGGCTGGGGTGATGGATTTCTTTTCCCTTAGACTCAGGACTGCTGGGGTGGCAAACAGGAGAAGGGAGTTCACCTGATCTATAGCATGAAGAGTGAGAGGGGAGAGGTGGAGAAAAAAGAGGAAAGAGGGGAGCACTCTGTGAAGGTGACCTCAGTTTCTTCCTCAGAGCTGTGTGCACTGCCTTCCTCACAACTCCCTTCTTGAAGGACCACTGGATGTGCTGCCCACTAACTCCTCTCCAGCTCCCCCTCTCCTCTCCCCATCACTTTGAAGAGGTTATTGTAACGGTCTTGCTCCAAGCAGAGAAGTTGTCTGCAGTACTTACAGATGTTTAGCTGCTTAGTACTTACAGACATTTAGACCTGGATAGATCTCAACATCGGTTTTACCCTCCAAAAGAGTGGTGTACCTTCAGGGTACCAGGATTCTGGAATTCTCTGCTGGGCCCTGGGGTGAGTGCATCTCTTGTCCTGCATGGTGGGGCTTACCCACAGGCAGGGAGCTCTGAGATTTGAAGGTATTCATGTGTTACACAAGTCTGTGTTTCTCTACCTGAGATCACTTTCACAAGGCACGCTTGTTGAATCTCTTGTAACTCTTCAGGACCCTCAGGGCAGCTGGGTCCTGACCTGTGCATCTTTATTTGTTTTCCTGACCATGCAGAATATTTTGCTTAGTTTTCACAGGAGAGTTAATAGATAGCTGTCTGGCCACCTCAGATGAGCCTCCAGAAATGGAAACAAGATTTGGCACTGAAAGGTCTGAAGCAAGCTGTGGGCATGCTGTGGCCCTGTGAAGCTGCTCCTCTGGAACAGAGAACCACCATCCCAAAGTGAAACCTCCCCCTAAGACTCCCATGAAGACAGACCTCGGCACTTGAATGAGTATTTTAACATTCATTAATCAACAACAGCAGCAGCTTTAAAAGGGAAAATGCCCACCCCCTCTTCCCTTTATTATTATTGTTATTATTATTTTTGCCACCCAGGAACATCTTGAGTGTTTTATTAAGGACACTGATTTCCGGAGATTTAATTAGAGCTCAGTAGCAACCTGCATGGATCAGTCCTTCCCAAAGCGAAGGGGAGGGAGGGGGCAACGCCACTCGTCAACAAGCAGCCCGGCAGCACTTTTTGGGTGCTTGGCAGTAAGGGGGGGGGCAAGCTTTGTCCCTGCCCGCCTCCAGCACCTCGTTGCTTCCCACGGTGCAGCCAGGTAGGAGGTGGCTGGGGCTCGGCACGACTCTACCCGGCTGCAGGGGGCTCCCCAATGCCGCGCTGCTCGGCACTCGGCTGCAGAACTGCAGGGCATTCCCGCCACGCAAGACTGCCACGCCGGGGAGCATCTCCCTTCCCCGTACTTATCCCCACACCGTGATTTCCCAAGGAAATATGAGGTCGATAATGGAAAGCCTACAATAGCTCCATCCCTTGCCTTGTCTGCAGCCCGCCCGGGGAGAAGAGAGATTCCAGCTCCCCTGGAAAAGCGCTGTGTGAGCACAGCTCCCTTCCTGCGTCCGCAGAGCCGTGCTCGTAATCAATCTCAGCCGCTACATCTTGATGGCACCCTGCAACTCCGTGGTAAGCAGCGCCTTTTGAGTTTGACAGAACCTCTGTTATTAGCAGCTCCTCTCTTTAAAGCGCTACGTGTTAGACACACCTCCCAAGGGAAAAAAAAAAAAGAAATTTTTTCTCCTAAGCTTAAGGCATTTAAAATGCACACCCCACCCCGTTTATGTGCATCTACAGTGTGATAAACAGCTGTAGAGATGAACCCATTGGAAAATCACAGAACAAAGCATTTAGCCCTTCACTCATAGAAAAAAAAAAAAAAAAAAGAAGTACACGAGGATGAAAATATTTACCAGTGATGATCTTCACCTCTTGCAGAGGAATTGAGAGATGCTCCCAGGGAGAGGAAGCTGAGATAGCAACTTTCAGCAAGATTTCCAAAAGAAATTACTTCCATATCCAGTGCTACCAGGTGATGTCTAGTGAGACTCAGTCACAGACTGTTTCCTTCCTTTATCTTCACATCCTCCATATATCACCTTCTCTCTGGCACAGAGCTGCCCTGTTGGGGTGAGCTCTGAGAGTAAAAACCCAGAGTGTTTTATAGCTTAGATGATCAAGGGGTAGACAGGGAGGAGGGGTGACCCTGTTGACCACTTCCATGGTGATCTTTGCTGTTACACTCAGGGTTGTGGTACTTTTCTGTTCAACCCCTTCATGCACCGAGGGTCAACAGAAACATCTGTAGGGCTAAAGGTTCCCTCAAGGGCCAGAAAATTACCAGTGGGCTTGGGACAAAATGCCAAGGTGAGTCCTCCCAGTGTATTCACAATGTGAAGCCCCTCCCTCAGCAACACCAGTGCCTACTTCACCCCTTTGCTGGAGAATTGGATAAGGGGTTACGAGAGAAGGGCAGACCCCAGGAGAAAGTGCTGGCTTCCCTTCCAATCCCCTGAGGAACTCACATCCATCTGGTACAGGGACAAAGGAGAGCATCCCCCTTTTCATCCCCAGCTGCAGAGACTGAAACACCTGACTTTCACTCAGAGTTCTAGTCCTCTCCCCAGTTCGTGCTGAAGGCAGGCACATCTCCTCCTGGGGGAAAGGAGTGGCTCTGGGAGCATAGTTCTCTGCTTTCTGCTCCCCTAGACAAGCAGTCACCACCACATGTATTCCAGGGTACCTCTCTCCTTGGAGATTTTGCATGTGTTTTAGGTCCACAGGACTGGGATGACCAACAAAAAGCTTTAATTTCTCTATAGGAGGTTCCTGAAAATGAGGATTTGCCCTCAGGTTAGTATAGGTGCAAACAAAGTGTGAGCTGGGGACCCAGTGCTCACCTAGCAGAACTAGGCACATCACTCCTGGCACGAGAATGCTACCCCCAAACCTGCCTTTGGGCCCTTGTTGTACTAGCAGGATCTGTCACACTCTTCCACTACTGTTTAGCCCTCTCCGGGGATTCCACACTCACTTACCTCCAGCATTACAACAGACAGATGACTTTAATGATTTTGCATAAGGGAGGCAGGCATTTGACAGATGACAGGCAAATACTGGAGAGAATGAGAAATGGATCAGAAGATGATACTATCAGTGCAAACCACAGAGAGTGAAAGGAGAAGTAGTAACAGATACAAACCAACACAACAGCAAACAAGGTTCTGTGCAAATAAATCATTAATAGGCATTTACCAGCGGATATTAAATGAGTTAAACAAACGGATGGTCAAACCTTTAATAGAAAAATGCATGTAATCACTTAACTGTGCCCAGAGTAGTGTGCCCATAAAAGTATTATAAAACACAGAATCTGATGAGGGATGACGCTGAAATATTGACATATCTTGGCTTCCACCTTGCTAGTGCTAGGGATCAAGGAACATCTTGGTTTCTCCTTTTCAGGTGAAAACTCTGAGCCCTCCAACACAGACAGCAAAGAGATGCATTGTTTGTACTGGCCAGTAACATTAACCACTGCCTTTCTAGCAAAACTACCAAACATCAATTATTGCCCTTGTTTTTCTACATGGCCCCTTTTAACCTGGAAGCAGAACATACTAAGAACTATTTAAATCAAACCACAATGATGAAATTGAAATTCCCAGCAGGCTGAGATGAGGGTCAGTCTAATGTTCAAAGCCAAACTGATCTCCTCTTGTGCAGAGCAGATATGTGGTGAACTGGAAAAATCAAACCTACTGTTTATTAAGGATAAACACAGTATCTGGAAGAACATCCCGCTAGGCACTGTAAAGCTGAGGAGGCATTTTCAATGCAAACATGCACATAGTCTGTCTACCAATAAAGCCCCAGAAAATGCAGATCTGCACTTTTGTGTGTAGGACTAATTGTTATTTGCAAATGTTGCAGGGTTCCAGGTGAGTGAGTAGCTAAAGGGTTGGACAGATCTGAAAGCTGTTTTAGAGCAGTCTACAAAATATATTTGCTGATAATCTTTGTAGTCTTTGTCCAGTCTTGGAAAGACAACTACTAAAAATGTAGGCTCCTGCTAGAGTATGTGTTTACTGATGACAGAAATATAACCCAGTGCCTACAGAAGTGTGACTTTCAGGAGAAAGCAAAAGAAGAAAGTACTTGAAGGTATATGGCCTTGATTTATGTGATCAGGGTGTTGAATAATGTGAAAAAGGAATCAAGCATTTGTATGATTATGTTTATAAGAGAATATGTACTATAGCTGTGATATAGGATTCTTAAAAGGCCAAGATTTGAATTAAATTCTCTCCAAAGTGTTTGTGTGTGTGGAGGGGAGGAAAGGGGAGGATTCCATCGCAGAAAAGTTTTTCTTAACGTTGCACATAGAAGAAAAGAACATTTTTGACCCGAACCTCTGGGCATTTTATATCGAAGTTCCTCTGATCGGGAAAAAAAATGAAAACACAGTAAAGCAGATCTAAGGGAGTGTCCGGGCAACCTCATGCAGCACCCTGGAGAGCAGCCGGCCCGCCGTGGGGTGTCTGCTGGTGTTTCTGTGGAGTGCCTGCATGCCCGCTGGTGTGTCTGTGAGAACACACACATCTACGAGCATAGATGTGAGCGTGATTGCCACTTTAAGTAAGTGCAAACCAATAACCAACTTCACATCTTGTGTCTTGTTCTTTGAGGCCACATCTGTTGTTTTTAATGCATCCCTTAGAAGGTGACTGTAGCAAACGAGAGAGGGCTGGATCTGTGCATTGCATATAGCCATTCGCTATACTCAGTGGCTTTAAATGAGGATGGTTTCATCATGTCCTTTGCAAGTGTAAGGGAATATCGAACACACCCTGAAGAACAGAGTAATATGAAATTCGGGATTATGAATAACTCATTTCCATCCAGGCTTCGAGCAAATAGCTATGTTATTGCAAAAAATGTCTGTGGAACTTTTCTGTATAGATTCTCAGCCACTAGAAACCTACCCACTTCACTCCCACTATACACAGGGCTAAAGTCTGGTCATAGGAAGTCAGATATTAGGCAAGTCACGTGTTTCTTTTTATTTGTAATTCTGATTTCTTTTTATTTACCCGGGAAAAGACCAGGGAGGATTTCTAATGTCAGCTTTTCTCAGGGAAACTAGATCCTTGTCAGATTTATGTGCAGAGCTCCAGGTACTCCAGAGGGGCAGTGAGGACTGTTGGGTTAGTGGAGAGATTTAAAGAGGGCCACTGTTCTGTGGGAAATATTTTCACACAAGCATTACTTTATGAAGAGATTCATGAAAGCATCTTCACCAGGCATGGTGTCAAGGGCTCTTGCTGCTCTTTTAGCACTGCAAGCCCATGAATCAAGATCTCCTTCAGGGTAACTCTGTAGGCACTTTCTCTTGGTACTGGTGATTTTGTCATAAAGCTTGTTCAAAGTCACTGGTACTACTCACCCAAACCCACATATAGAGTGAATTACTGTATTTCAAATCTTAGGTATCTTGATACAGAATTGCTAAATTTCACTTTCCTACATATATATATATATAATTATAATTCTGTAGGCAGCTTGAATCAGTTCTGATAGAAACTAAAACAGGAAAATGAATATGATTCTTCTGGGGCTGTGGCAGTTGCAGTCCACACTCTCTGTGTTCCCAGTAAGAATTTTGCCTTGGGATGCTCATTTTCTCTAACATTCTGCTCCTGAAACTGTTCTCTTCATGTTTAGTTACACTTACGGAGGCAGTGACTTTACAGGAGAAGCATTCAAAACTTCATTGTCTGTTTAAATGACTTAAGATTGTGACATGTACCCAGCTGAGATGAGAATTCAGACAGTAACAATAATACTAAAGTTTATTTAAAGCAGATATAACAAGAACAATCCATTAACTATCCTGGATATCCCCTTCTCCTTCTTAGTGCCGAATGAACTGTTGATTTGAATCAGAATTACAAAAATCTCATTTGTTATGTATGCTGGGACAAACACCACTGATCGTGGTCAGGACCAATACCATTGAGTCTTATGCTTCTCCTTTCTTCCAGTGGTAGTAACACAAGTTACACACTCACCAGGGCTTTGCACTGCACTGGGTCCTGCACTGTCAGAGACAGAAGTTATCCTATAATTAGGTACAATATTGTCTAATTAGCTGTCATATGGATCAAGGCTTACTGGCTTAGGTAGAACTATGTCATTGAAAACATCTGCTTTTAGTACCTGAACTGATATTTCCCCATTCACTGTAGACCACTGTGTGATGTGTCAGATCTCTAAGGGTCAGCCTGGACATTACTGCATCATATTCCATTGTCTTCTGTAGAAGTGGCTTTAGAATTGCATCTTTAATTTCTTTCCTTTAGTCTTCAAACTAAGTTTCTTATTTGTTGTCTCTACAATATTTACTTCCTCTGCTTCACAGCTGGTATTTTTTTTGAAGTCTTTGGTGTTGTCCATACTCATAGAACTAGGGAAGTAAAGAATTCCTAATCTGCAGTCTGGCAACATTAGCAGCCTTTCTTCAACAATGAGAAGAATTAGGTATTTCTATAGAAATAACAAAGTAGTTGCTCCCATTAGTGTGAAATGATCTGCTTCCTCCATGAAGTATCCTTCTAAACAATGCATGATCTACATAGCTTTTCTTGTCTCTTCTACTGTTCATCTTAGCATTAGTTACTACAACTTAGAATATTGATGGTATGCCTAGAAATGTTCTTCGTGAATTTTTTCAGTCTCAAGGTCATCCTTGACTTGAGAACTACAGTGCAATTATGTCTTCTACAGTTCAATTAACTTTGTGAAAAATGCATTTTCTTTTATCAGTTTTGAAGCTGATACCTTTTAATTCACATATGACGGCCTCCATCATGCTTCTCTGTCTCAAGTGGCAAGAACAATTTTCCGTCTACATATTAGATTTATTCATTAAGTCTTTATTCATGCTATTTCCTATGCATTTTCTCTCTGAAGCTAAGAACTCTCTCTCTCTCTCCCCTTTTTTTTTTTTTTCTTTTCCTCCACTATGTTTAGCTGAAGATCTCTGGTTCTTTGTGAATTTATTTATTTATTTTAAATACATCATGGCAGTTATTTTTCCCTCCCTGATCCTCCTCTACTTCTTCAGCCTCTTTCCCAAGACAAAGTCATCTTATAGCATGCATAATTCCAGATGAAATCACACCACTCAAATAGATGGCCTGTATAATGTTCTAATATAATTGTCTTATATTATTTCATAAATCAGTGTAAACTGCATTGTTTAAGCTCCTTCTGCCTTTGCTTTACTGAACACTAAGCGCATTCTCACAAACTTATCTGGAATTATAACCATACTACTGGTGTGTTTAACTGAAATACTTCAGCAAATTATATCAGCTTTTTTTTTTATTTTTCTATTTTCCAGCATCTACTGCCTTGTATTTATCATCACTGAACTTCATTTGCTATGCTGATGCTCAGCCAATGAGTTTATTAAATTTATTCATATTTCCTTACTTTTTCTATAGTTTCCACTCCAACATAAAATCTCTTCTCAATTCATGTAACTGTTTCTCAGTCTCCTTTGTCAGGACTAATTTATAAACACTTTCATTCCTAACATTTAAGTGCTATGTTCTTTCATTTCCTTTACTGTATTATTCCTCTTACCTGCTAATCTGTTGAAAATAAGTAAGTAAATAAATAAATAAATACATACATACACAAAACCCTCCTGGAAATGAAGTTACTCAGACTTTCCTACTTCTAGAATTTTCAATGAAGTTGTATTAATGTCATCTGTGTATATACAGCATCTCAATCTTCCCTTCAAGAATCAAAATAAGATTAAGTTATTTACACATATTTAGCAACTCATGTCTTTAATATTAAGTATTCCTTTTGTGTGTATATTTCTGGGGTCTGTATTGAACTGTAATCAGCAACGTATTCCCATAAAAGTTTTAAATCCTTCCATATTCTTTTCTTTCTTCATCTTTGTCATCATCATAGAAAGTATATTCCTAATCATCCTGGAGAATTTAATATTTTTTACTGAAAACTGAACACTATTTCTATTCTTAGGCTGAAATATGCCTTAAAAACATAGCAGTTAGAAGCCATAATTTGTTTCCTTATATTATTTTAGGCTATTTCCCATCAATAGGATATATTTAATAATGATAAATTTAGGAAAAAATGAAAATCTCAGATGCAATTTTTTCTCAGCAGATACAGAATAAACAGTGGCTGTTCCTAAATTAATATCTTCTATTTAATCATGTTGGCCTGTGACACTGGAGGCGGGTGTGGACTGTACTGCAGTAGAGGCTGAATCTTTCTACTAATATTCTGTTAAATGTTGTTGCCATGTGACAGCTGAGAGCCGAGGGGCAGTCTGACAAAATGGCATCTGAAATGGAAGGGAGTATGAAGAAAAGGTGCTGTAACTGAATTCCTCTGTGTGGAAAAAATGACATCCAGTGACTTTCATTGACATTTGTTGAACATTTGTGGAGATCAAACAGTGGATTCGAGCACAGTGAGGTGGTGGGTGGTGCATTAAAGCAGCGATGACAGTGGTGTGAAAAACAAACCACATTCTGGACAGCCATGTAGACTTTTATCAGCACAGCATGCAGACTCTTGTTCATCATGGGTGAAAATGCATAATAAATGGTGATGAGTATGTTGAAAAATAGTGTTTAATAGCTGGGAATTTACTTTATCAAATCATGTTATTATGTTCTTTGTTGTCATTTCCATGGAAAAATAGGAGGTATTACTTTCAGAGCAACCCATGTATTGACCTTCTGGCACTGTTTGCATACCATACTTCTTGAAATTACTTATTCTGACAATTCTGTGCAGTGACCTGTTGACTGAAATATTTTGTATGGAAAGGAACACTCTTGGCAAGATACGACAATAGCTTTGTAGTTCATGTTGATGTTAAATCAAGTATAAGCAGCCTCTTTAATATGCCTTTTAAATTAGAAGGAGCAAGGTCTCAGTTGAGGTACTACATTGCTGCAAAGATTATTAACAGCAATGAATCTCACATGGCCAAGGGAACCAAATGAGCTTTGGAGAACTCTAGAAATGTGCATTTCAGGAACACTTTTAGTGTTGTTTGGTGATCGAGCAAGACTATAGATCAGAATGTGTTAATCTTATACAGAATTCGAGATCTGGATCTAATAGTGCCTTTTTCTTGTATTAACTTTTTGAGTAAGGAATAGATAAAATCTACTTCTTTAAATATGCTTTTTCACCTTCTAAGTTGTCAGTGTAGGATTCTGCTAGGTAAAAACAGTGTATTTTCATCAAATAATCTTTTCTACCAGCAGTATCAAATTACCATAATTTATACACTTCCCTGCTCCTTGCTAAGAGCAATTCCTTATTGCACCATTTGTACAGCCTACAGAAAATGTAGTGAAAAATTTTATAAGCCCTTGAAGGAGTAGGAAGTACAGGGTATTTTTTGTTTCTATATTTGTTGTCACTATGGAGAGAGTCTTTTTTGGGAATTATCTCCTTTGACCTCTCAGGAATTTACCAAAGATTGTGGGAGTCCAATGAGTTTCCTGCTAACTAGAAGCTAGCTAATGTTATGGCCATCTATAAAAAGTACATTGGAGAAGACCCAAGAACCCACAGATCTCTTAGTCTGATCTCAGTTCCTAGAAAAATTAGAAAAAGACTTTCCTAAAGATTATTGAAAGTCACGACCTACAAGATCGTCTAGCCCAACCATCCCCCTATCACCATCCCTACCCACTAAGCTACAAAATCATACATCTTAGCACCTCATCTAGACACTTCTTGAACAGCCCTAGGGACGATGACTCCACCATTTCCCTAGGCAGGCCATTCCAGCGTATGACGACTCTTTCAGAGAAAAAATTTTCCTCATATCCAATCTAAATCTTCCCTGGTGCAACTTGTGGCCATTGCCTCTCATCCTGTCATTAGTTATCTGTGAGAAAAGGGCAACCCTTCCGTCACCACTACCTCCTTTGAGGAAGTTGTAGACCATAGGTCTCCCCTGAGCCTCCTTTTCTCCAGACTAAACAATCCCAGCTCCCTCAGCCGCTCCTCATAAGACTTGTGCTCCAGATTCCTCACCAGTTTTGTTGCCCTTCTCTGAACACGCTCCAGAGCCTCAGTGTCTTTCTTGTAGTGAGGGGCCCAAAACTGAACACAGCACTCGAGGTGAAGCTGCACCAGAACTGAGTGCAGGGGGATGATCACCTCCCTGCTCCTGCTGGCCATGATATTTCTAATGCAGACCAGGATGCCATTGGTCTACTTGGCCACCTGGGCAAACTGTCGGCTCATGTTCAGCCAAGCATCAACCAGCACACTTACCAGGTCCTTTTCCTCTGTACAGTCTTCAAGCCATTCTACTCCAAGCCTGTAGCATTGAATGGGGTTATTGTGGCCAAAGTGCAGGACCTGGCACTTGGCCTTCATCAAGGTAAAATTCTATCTTAGTAATCTGATCTCCTTCTTTGATAAGATCACCTGCTTGGAGGGTGAATGCTTGGAAGGTAGTAGATTTAAACTTTCTGGATTTTAGTAAGGTCTTTGATATCGTCATCATCATGGCCTCATTCTGGGCAAACTGACCATTTGTGGAACAAACAGGTTCACACTATTCTGTGTGTTGAACTGGCCCAAGAGCAGAGCACAAAGTGTTCAAATTACTAGGATTACACCTGGCTACTACCAAGGCTCAGTTCTGTGGCCAGTCTTGTTCAATATTTTCAACAGTGTTTGGATACAGGAATATAATTTATAATCATCTAATTTGCTGATGTCAGTGAAGTGGGAGGTGCTGTTGGTTCCCTGGATGAACAAGAGACCTTGGAGCAGGATCCAGATACATAGAGCTTTGAGCAATCATCAGTGCCATGAACTTCAACAAAGGAAAACTCTGTGTACTGCAACTGGGATAGACTAATGCCAGACACAGTTACAAACAGTGGTGTGTGGCTAATGAGCAGCTTGGCAGAAAGGAATCTGGGAGTGCTGGTGACAACAGGTTCAACATGAGTCAGCAGTATGTCCTGGCAGACAAAAAAGAGTAAACAGTATTCTGGGATGCATTAAACACAACATGACCAGCTGGTCAGAGGAGCTGATTATTCTACTATGTTTAACATTGCTACAGGCTCACCTTGAATGTTGTGTATAGTTGTGATCTCTGCAATATATAAAGGAAGTTAAGATCCTTGAAAATCTGAAGAGGAGGTCATCAGAGTTGGGCTAGAAGGCACATTTTATGAGGAGAGGCTGAGGACACTTTTCTATACCAGAAACGAGAAGGCTGAGATGCAACCTTATTACTCTCTTTAAGATTACTTCCTGAGAAGGGGAATGGAGAAGTATCAGACTCTTCTTGGTAATCAAAGACATGATAAATAGGTACACCACTGGAAGTCCAGACCGGACATCAGGAAAAAAATTCTTTACAGTGAGGACGGTTAAATGCTGGAAGAGGTTTTCTATAGTGACAGTTGGTGTCTCAAAACTGTCAGTTTTTAACAAATGTTTGGTCAGTAACCTCAATAATATGATTTAACTTTTGGTTAGTTCTGACGTAGTCAGGCAATTGCACTAGAAGATCTCTAAAGTGCCCTCGCAATAAAACTGTACTATTTTGAGTGTTCTTTGTAAAAACTTCAAGATTTTATACAACTTTTTACCTGCATTACAGCTAAACAAAATATGTTGGAGTACTTAGACCAGAGTCTCTTCTCTTCCAGACAATAACGATAATAAAGAAAACTATGCATGTTCATATGCATATACATATGCATTTATAGTATGGACAGAACAGAAATTTACTTTTCATCATTCTAAGCCTTCTGGACTTTTGAAGGATAAGCTGGAAGGTCTAATCCTAAAAAAAAAAAATTCCATTTTGTTCCACGTTATCTTGAAGACTTCATGGCCCTGGGTCTTTGAGTAGAAGTCTAAGATCTAATATTCACAGAAGGTAGCCCAGTCATTGGGCAACTGCAAATTTAATGAGAAACCAGAGGAAGAACACATTGTGCTCAATCTTTGTGTTTTTTTGTTGTTGTTGTTGGTTTGTTTTTTTTTTATATCTCTAGAATAGGCTTCAGCCTCTGTATGTGTCCATGGAAATGGATTTGGTGCTTTTGACAGACCACTTCTGATTATGTCTACATGATTACTAGCTACTCAAGCTGTAGCAAACACAATATATAGAGGGACAGCTGAGATCTAGCTATCTGGTGATGTACTTTACATCCCGGTTTCAAATCATCCAGACTTTGCATAGGAGACCTGAACTTTTAAAGCAGAAATGACTATGAGCAGGAAAGTGACTGAATTCACTTATTCCTCTGTGTTTTTGTGTATACATATATATGTATGTATTTATATATTAATTAGAATCGAGCAAAAATGAAGTTGTTATTAGATGGTGCTGTGCATCCAAGATTGCTACCACTATCTACCTTGAAAACATACACAAATAAACATGCTCTTCAATATTTACCCTCTATGCAATGCTTCCAATGTGTCTAAATAGTAGACTTGGATAAGGACAGTAAAAATAAGGGGTGAAGAAATGAACACTTGCAGTAATTCTTATCATTATCTATCTTCAGGTGTGTAAATCTGATAAATACATATAAATGCGTTTATATAAATTCTGATGTGTATATATAAGCATATAAATATATATGTATGTATTTATATAAATATAGATATTCTAGTACTCCTTACTTTAACAAATTAGAAACTGAGGTTCAGAATTGGCACTCTGATTCCACAGCAGGCAAAACAGTAGATCAAGAAGTGGATGTGAAATGGGATTTGTGTAAAGAGCATATGATCTGCTTAACCACAACACCTCTATAGAAGATAAATATTTGCCTTCACTAAACCATACAAATATTAGCCGTTGCTAGGTCCCCTGCATGGTGTAATCAGAGTAATTACCACAAAATGAAAGTGCACTGTCTTTGTTCTTGACTCCAAAAATATGGGTAATTAATACCCCAGAAAAGAAAGATCAAAAAACAGTTGCTATTTTGACATAATTTGTTTCCAGGAGAAAGAAAATATTCATTGGCTTAAACTAAAAGTGAAGTGTTTGCTCCCCTTAATTTTATGATGATCAGCTAAATGACATCTTCTCAGCTTCTTTGGCCCTGAGGTTACAGAGAAAGTTAAATAATCTTCTTATCTGTAGGTCCATTTCCTCTTATGTCTCATGATGAACCTAAGTGTAGGATGTTTTGTAACAAATCAATTTTTTGTTGCCTGAACACTTTGTACTTTTTTATCTGTTATGAGATTTATATCATCTCTTGTCTCAATGCAGTGAGTTTAGATGACCTCTTTACTGAGTAGTGCTTTTGTCTGGGTATCCTTTACTTAAGCACCTGCCATTTGTGATATGAAGACCTCTCTAATTAAGCACATAAGCCAGGAGAACTGCATCACAGGCTTTGTTAGTCTCAAGCTCCTCGCGCCTCTTTGGATGTATGAAGAACCAAGCTCCTCTTGCCCTTAGCAGAAAGATTCTCAGAAGTAGGTTCAAGCATGGTTTTAAAGAACTATGCTAGAATGAACTAATTTATCCTGTTTGAGTTAAATAATGGATAACTGTTATTTGCATCTCCACTGTACTGGACATGGAAACCTGGTAAGTAATATTTGTTCCTAATTTTTATCCACTAGGTCATAAAACTTCTCAAAATAACAGGTACATTTGCTCTGGGAACCACAGTCAACAGGCAGATGACCGGTACTGTAGCTAATGACTGTACTACGTCCTTGACCTTGTTAGTGCAGTACATGCTGCCTTTTACCACTGCTAGACAGGCCATACAATGCTTAGGCAAGAGCTACAAGGCAATTCAGAGTCAAAACATCTAGCTACTGATGCACTGAGCAAGGATATCTTTCCCACAAACACTGCTGAGTGAAAGTGGTAATTCTGGGAATTGCAACACAACACAGGGCCCTAATCGCAGTGATAAAGCACTCTGTGCTTTTATGTGAGTATTTGGGGGGCAAAGGCAGAGCTCACCACTGCTTTCCAACAGAGAAAGCCTATTTGTGAACATGTTCAGACCTATTCAGTCTGCTCTTCTTGTTGTATAATTACTGTTTACCTCCCTGAGTTACATCCTCTTTAATAGGCAGTATCATTACAATGGCTTTCTCTCATATACAGTGAAAGGCAGCAAGAAACAATCACCCATTGTTTTTATTAGGATTAGTTCAGCTCTGGGAGAGCAGTAACAGAGCTATTGTTATGTTCTCTGCCAGATCTATTTATACACTGTCATAGGGAACATTTTCCCTTGTTACTTTCTTCCATTATTGCTGAATGCCTAGTGTCTAGTCAATAAGACCCTAAAACAGAAGTTTTTAAACTTCTGTATTTTATACACTCTAAATAAATAACCAGATAAAAATCCTAATGGAGCTGCAAATATAAGACTAGTGAAATTAGATTTCATAGCCATAATTTCTGAATTCCTTAGAAACAAAGTACTTCCATGGGGACTGTGGACCAGCAGCTGGAAAACAGAGGAAAAAGATGAGTTTTTTGTACCTTCAGTCTAGAGTCAAGTAAAACTTTGGATATTATCTGAGCAGGAGGTCTTTGGAACCTGAGAAGGCTGTTCTGGCTGCATTTATGTAAGATTATGGTTGCAAAACATATCTTGTAGAAGACAGTAGATGCAGTCTGACAAACAACTAAAAGAGAGAGAAACATTTTTTTTGCAATAAGAGCTTTTTTAAACTGTCAGGAGCAGATTTCAACGTCTCAATGTAGACAGTGGACAGTAACACAATATATAAAATTCTTTTTCTTATTAAAGGGTAAGGGGCTCCCTTCAGGACTCAGAACTTTAAGAAGAAGACCAGTCTGCATTATGGAAATTCCTCAAGAAAAATATAGTGCAAATTTAATGTACGTGTACATGTAATGCTTTAAATGTTTGCAAGACTACACTTGATTAATGTAGCACATAGTAGTCCATATTTTTTCTTTTTTTTCCCCAGATTTGTAGATCTCAAGGGGCAAATAGTAACCAAGAAATAATTCAGTGATTGCCTCACCCTCGGAAGATGCCTTTTTTGCTATGGTGAAATAGATTTGTGAAAAAGACATTTTTTATTGTTCCTCTTTTAGCATATGTTGAATGTATAAAAGCATCTCTTGCATTTGTTTTTCAGAAAGAGTTGACACTGCAAGATTAAATATGACTGCATCTCAATGGAATTTAAAAAGTGATTTAGATACTCAATTGTTTATATTTGAAATCAAATTCAGGTGAATATTTCTAGTCTCATTTAATAATGACTTCAGAGGAACAAATGGATAATTGAGGTGCCTTTCGGTAAAATCATTGGGGCATCTCTCTGTACATGCATGTATAACTTCAGGTGTCTGCATGAGGAAGGAGAGATTGATCCATTTCTTTCTCTCTCTCTATTTTCGTCTAATAGTAAGTGTATTTGAAGTCTTCAGGTCTTCTACACACTTTCTATTTCTGGATTGCTCTGGACTTTTCAGCAGACATTTCTGAAGTTGGACCTTGTCTGAAGTTCCCTTGTGAATTTCTGAAGGATGGTAAAATATCCACGGGAAAGCAGTGCAGACAGTATTAACTCTCTTCTTAAGGTGAAAGGAAGAAGTAGCTAGGACACACAGCAACTGGAATGCTGTCACAGCTGTAGGATATTTTCTCAGGCTCTTATAAACATGTTATTGCTGCTAAAAAATACCGCTTGACATACTTGATATTTCTAGGTTAAGTTTTCTTTGTGCCATATCCAATTCAGATACTACAGCAACTCTGATCAGTGAAGAGGAAAGACAAAATTGTATTCCTAATAGAAATGCCTCTTCAACTGCCAGCAAGGTCTTCCCTTCTCATCTTCTAAGATGACTCAGAAAGCATTAAGAAAGTCCATACTAACCTAGTATGATGCCCTCACTCACTGGCACAACTATGGATTTGGACTGATTTAGACTGCCTGCTGCTTACCTCTCATGGATTACATAGAAGTACAAAAAGGAAAATAATGAATTAAAAAACAAGCAAAAGCAAAACAAGACAAAACAAACAAACAAACAAAAAAAAAAACAAAATACACTTACAGAGCATTCTTCTAGAATTTCCAAACTAAAATAGTGCTTAATTGCATCTAATAAACATTAGTTATGTTCTTTCATCTTTACAAAATACAAAAGATACAACTTCTTACAAATGAGGGGAAAAAAATGAACGAGTAACTGAAGAGGAAAGTAGTTTCCATGTCTGATATATCATCTTTATTTTCATCTGTGGTAGAACTGAATGTACACTATTTAACAGAGCTTCATGTCCTATTGCCTTCTCCCTTTGTGTTAGCAAGTGCTTTTAAAATGCTGAAGTGTAAACAGTGATTTATTAGGTCCAGAAGTCAACCCTTAGAAAAGAAAATGTATCAATCAGTCACAAGTTCTTCTGGAGAAATTCTGATCCCAGGGACATATTCTTGATGGATTAACTGCTACTGGCAGTGGTGAATAGGTACAGAGACCTCCAGGGAAGAATGATATTACCCAGACTCTCTGAGCATTTCTAGGCCATGGAAGAGGGATATAGGTTTCTATTTGGAAATTACTGGTTCCAGCTAGGATACCTAAAATCTCTGTTTGAGAAAACTGTATCAACCGCTATCATTTCAATGATAGTACATCTTGCATCAGTTCAACAAACTTTGCTTTTGTGTATGCAGACCAGAGGCATCTGGGATGTTTCTTGAACACAGCAACCACAGTTACGATTGGACATGAAAAACCTTTAGTGTCCTTTTCCCCAGGAGCAATATGCTTTAATTTCAGGGAGCCAGAGGAGTCTTATGTAGTATTTAATTCACTTAATTAGATATACCAGTAGAAAATTCCATGACACCTCATGAGGAATCAATAGGAGCAACTTTGAAAATGGTTTGTTGGTTAAAAGAAGTAAAGATGTTGTCCATACTTACTGTGCCTTTCTAATTAATCTTGACATGAATACACAAGCTGTGATTAGGTTGTGCTAGAAGTTACAGCAGTTTCCTGGGAACTCCAGAAAATACATCTACATCTTATCCAAAATGCAACAGGTCAAAGCACAGTTTCTTTGTGAGTAAACTTACTCATAGAAAGAAAGTAGGGGAGAATTATTTTTTTTAAGTTTCAATTATTTCTAATATGTTAGATTCTTATCTATTGAATATTCTCAAAGTCTTGTTGACAGTGAGGGTGAAGTTTCTGAAAGATGTACCAAAGGGGATACCAATTGAAAAAGCACATATCTAAGTCTGAGCTTACACGTTGGGTCATTTTCTTTTATCTTTGAAAATAGAACCCAAAATTAAAATAAAATAAAGCAATTTTATCATAAAAGAATGAAGACAAATCTGTGCAGACTGATTTCTCTACTAATTACACTGGTTTTGCACCAGGAAGCACCACTTATTTTAAAGAAATTATTTTCAGTTATAACTAATGCAAATGAAGAAAGAATCACACTCTTTGTTCCAACAAGATTGTAATAAGAGCTGAATACTTACCATACAAAATATTTTATCTCTGTTCAAACAAATTCCTAGGACACACTTTGTTCCATTTTAGATTCTCCTTAATTGCATCCACCATTACTTTGATTTGCTAGAACATTTTTGCTAAACCTAAACATTTTATACAGGTTCACAAAAATAATATCTAACATGCAGTATTGTATAACGAAACTTCATACTTACCCTTTTGAAAATTCTTTCATATTGCATCTTCATAAGGAGAGATGAATCCTATTCATGTTCAAAACATGCCCAGAAATGAAACTAAAGGGAAAACTCATTATGTTCAGAGACAGAAAAAATAAAAATAAAAAAAAGAGAGGCTAATCTGCTTAAAAATTAATATCACTGTTTTCTTTTCCTTTTTTGTTTTGTTTCATTTTCTTTTATTTTGCAGGTAAAAGGAAAAAGTACAGTACAACAGCAATGACAGACCTGCAACACATGTTTGAGACTTGTGGTCAAAAGGTCAAATCCTGGCTAAGTTAATGAGAGTTTCAAAAGTGCCATTCAGTTACATCAACAACTTTGGATAGGTTTTTATCCACAGTCATGGGAAAGACAGTTCATTTTTATGTTTTGTAGTAAGATTAATTTTTATTCTGTTTCTAAACAGATGAAGAAGTTTTTCTTTCAAACCATGATGATCTCAGTAGTGTTTTTGTTCCTTTGTTTTGTATAAATCTGTTTTGGAATGTTACAAAGACAATTTATTTCTAATCTCACAGAATATCATCCATATTAGGAGGACTAAACATTTATAAAATCTTTTCAGCATTGACATTTTTAGTCTCATTTGTTCAGTGCAATGTTGCAAAGTTTTCATGTACTGTGACTCACATTTCTGGAGAAATAGAGCCGCCATGAAAAGATACTGAATATAGTACTGTAAAAAAATATGAACATAACACATGTTTAGAATCTTTTTTTTTTTTAATCCAGCCTCTACTTGAAATTTCCAGATATACTTTCTAAAGGAAAATAATTTATTGTAAATCCCTGTGTAATATGATAAAAGCTTATCAGTATTCATTTTACTGAAGTTACTCCTGGGTCTGGAAAGGAGACTACAACTACCTATTATTTGCAGCACTCACCACGTAGTTTCTAGAAGTAAATTCTAGTATATGATGTCTTCACACATAGCTGTATATATTTATAGAATCAGAATCACCATGTTTGGAAAGACCTCTAGTCCAACTGTCCATCTATCACCAATATTTCCCATTAAACAATGTACATCAGTACAACATCTACATGTTTCTAAAACATCCCCAGGGATGTTGAATCCATCACCTCCCCAGTCAGCCCATTCCAGCACCTGATCACTCTTTTAGAGTTGAAGTCTTTCCTAAGGACCAGTCTGAATTTCCCATGGTGCAACTTGATGCTGTGCCCTCCAGTCCAACTGCTAGTTTCACAGGAGAAGAGGCCAACCCCCATCTCACCACAACCTCCTTTTAGGTCATTGTAGAGATAAGATCTCCCCTGAGCCTCCTTTTCTGCAGACCAATCCCGGTTCCCTCAGCTGCTCCTCAAAAGATTTGTGCTCCAAACCCCTCAACAGCTTCATTGCCCTCCTCCAAGCATACACCAGGGCATGTAGTGAGGGGCCAGTATTTGAGGTGTGGCCACACCAATTTTGAGTACAGAGGGATCATCCCTTCCGTACTCATTCTGGTAACGCTACTTCTTATGCAAACCAGGATGCCAGTGGCCTTCTTGTCCACCTGGGCACACTGCTGCCTCATGTTCAGCTGAGCATCGACCAATCCCCCCAGTACCATCTCTTCTATATAATCTTCCAGCCACTCTGAACCAAGACCATAATATTGTCTGAGGTTGTTGTGGTCAAAGCTCAGGACCCGGCACTTGATCTTGCTGAACTTCACCCCACTGACCTCAGCCTACCTATCTAGCCTTTCCAGATCCCTCTGGAGGCCCTTTCTACTCCCATACAGATGCACACTTTCTCCCAACTTTTTGTCATCTGCAAATTAACTGAGGGTGCACTCAATCCCCTCATCCAGGTCATCAGTAAAGGTATTGAAGAGGACAGGCCCCGGTGCTGAGCCCTGGGGAACACCACTTGTGGCCAGTCACTGGCTGTATATAACTGCATTCACCACCACTCTCTGGACCCATCCATCCAGACAGTTCTTTACTCATCAAAGAGTGTACCGACCTAAGCCATGGTCTGTCCAGAGAATACTGTGGGAGACAGTGTCAAAAGTTTTGCTGAAGTGTAAGTAGACTATGTCAACAGTCACTTGTTACACTATATCAATATATCACTTTTATTTTATCAGATGCATGCAAGAGGTGAATCCACATCCTCCTCACAAATTCCAATGCTTTTCCTGAGGAACTAAGATTGTTGTTAGTATAGAAAAAATAGAAACATATTATTAACTTAATGTTGTATCATGTAAAAAGCAGGCTCTTAAGAATGACTTCTTAGAAGGCAGAAGAATGCTGCCAAAATGCATAAAGTCGAGTCATGCCTATAATGTTGAAGGAATGGGAGCCAGTGTGGACATTGGGTCAGAGAAGCCGCGTGCTAGAAGGAGCATCTCTGTGTTACAAGAATAGTATGCTATAGCATTTCTGATGAAGGGTACAAAGACCATGAAATTTCCATCTTTTAGTCATTTTAAATCTCAGTTAAGAGATAAAAAGGAACAAAATATTGAGTAGGAATATATGTCAAAACACCAGATCTACTGTGTCTGTGTGATGTTTGGTTCTAGAGCCAAATGCTGTCTAGGCTCAGTGCCAGTGATCTACTGTAGTGATTCATTATTAGTATGCCCAGGGTAAATGAAAACTTACTACAGCTGTGACTATATTGATTGAAGGCCTAGTACTGTTGATGTAATGACTTGCTCCCAAGAGTTTTAAATCAGTCTGTTAGAACTGGATTCCTGTGGATATTACTAATACTCTGTCATACATCTTAGGCCCATGTAGACATGTAACCATCTGTCTGCTTGATGAAGCACATAAGTTTTCAATAGAAATATCTAATCTGATACTGGCCCTGACAGTTTACACGTAGCTTAAGATCTGATAACTAGTTACAGTGCAGAGTGTTATAAGCTGATCTATCTTCTTGCACGTATCTCATGCCCATGAGTGATACTGCCTTTTGCTTATTTTTTTTATTCCTTTATTTAAAAAGGCATATTTAAACCTACTTCTTTAATAAAAAAATGTTGAAGCAAGTATTCAAAGCACCAGGAAGATAGGAAGTGTTTGCAGAAAGTATTTCAACTTTGCTATTTTTATTTGGTTTGCAAAAGACACATCCAGAACACCATCATATTCTAGTAGGCAAATAACTCAATAGAAAAACTATTTAAGAGAAAATTGCTAATAATTAATTGTATGCTTCAGAGTGCTCAGGTTCCAATTGTGGACATAATGGTATTTAAGGTTAAGTTTATTATGACAATAACTAAATCTGAAAATTACTATTCTTTACATATACAAAAAATGCTGTCATTGGCAAAACATGAGCAGAAGACATTAGTTGCCTCAGCTTTGCAGTCTATGTATCTTTATTGGAAGGGCTGCTCATAAATAAACACAGATTACTTGGAGGAACTTATCTATTTCTGGGGTGGTGATTGGTCATTTCTTAAAAATTTCAGAACAGAGAAATAATTTATAAATGTGCAACATAGTTATGAAATATGTAAAAATTACGGAAATGCAAGATAGTAATATGAGAGAAGGTGATGGTCACAAGTACACAAGTTCTGATTTATTTGTAAATTTAGTTCACATATTTGAAAAAGTTAAATTTATAAAAACCTAAAGAATATCTCTGAGGCCATATTTCCAGAGAAAGTGGATTATGAAGGAATCACAGAATCACAGAATTGTAGGGGATGGAATGGACCTCTAGAGATAATCTATCCCAGCTCTCCTGCCAAAGCAGGCTCCCTAGACCAGATTGCACAGGTAGGCGCGTCTTGAATATTGTCAGAGAAGACTCCACAACCTTCCTGGGCAACCTGTTTCAGTGTTGTGTCACCCTTACTATGAAGAAGTTCCTACACACATTTGTATGGAACTTCCTATGCATCAGTTTGTGACAATCTCCACTTGTCCTATGACCACACAGTGCTGAAAAGAGTCCGACCTCATTCCTTTGTCCCCCGCTCCTTAGATATTTATAGACGTGCTTCAGATCCCCTCTGATTCTTCTTTTTTCAAGGTTGAACAGACCCAGGTATCTCAGCCTTCCCTCATCAGAGAGGTATTCCACACTCTTTATCATCTTTGTATCCCTCTACTGGACTCTTTCAAGGAGCCCAGAACTGGACACAGTACTCCAGGTGCGGCCTCACCAGGGCAGAGTAGAGGGAGAGGATCACCTCCCTTGACTTGCTGGCCACACTCTTTTTAATGCATCCCAGAATGCCATTGGCCTTCTTGGCCACGAGGGCACACTGCTGGCTCATGGTCAACCTGTCGTCCACCAGGACACCCAGGTCCCTCTCTACAGAGCTCCTCTCCAGCAGGTCATCCCCCAGTCTGTACTGGTGCATGCAATTATTCCTCCCTAGGTGCAAGACTCTACACTTGCTTTTGTTAAATTTCATCCAGTTTCTGACTGCCCAGCTCTCCAGCCTGTCCATGTCTTGCTGAATGGCAGCACAGCCTTCAGGCATGTCAGCCAATCCTCCCAACTTCGTATCATCAGCAAACTTGCTGAGGGTGGACTCTATCCCCTCATAAAGGTCATTGATGAAAATGTTGAACAGGATCGGACCCAGCACCAGCCCCTGAGGAACACCACTAACCACAGGCCTCCAACTGGACACTGATCATAATCCTCTGAGCTCTACCAGTTCTCAACCCACCTCACTCTCCACTCATCTATTCCACACTTCCTCAGCTTTGTTATAAGGTTGCTGTGGGAGACAGTGTCAAATGCCTTGCTGAAGTCAAGGTAGACTACATCCACTGCTCTCCACACATCCTCCCAACCAGTTATGACATCACAGAAGGTTACCAGTTTTGTTGAGCACAACCTCCCCTTGGAGAACCCATGCTGACTACCCCTGATAACTCTCTTCCAACTGCCTGGAGATGGCATCCAGAACAAGCTCTTCCATCACCTTTCTAGAGATGGCGGTGAGGCTGACTGGCCTGTAGTTCACTGGATCTTTCTTCTTGCCCTTTTTGAAGATTGGAGTGACACTGGCTATTCTCCAACCTTCAGGCACCTCTCCCAGTGGTGAATGGAGAGAACTTTCTCAGCAAATACTGTTCTTGAACATTTAATGGCTACAGCTTTGCATTCAGATTTTCTCCTTCAAAAAATTTACTTTGCACATTTGCTTTCAGTAAATACTCACTGTATTACATATGGCTTGTCACTAGATGAATTTGTCCATTTTGTCAGTAAGTTTCTTGGAAAACGCATTATGAAACATGGGGAAAGATTGGCTCTGATGTTTTCTCGGTTCTAATAAATCTCCCAGTTTGGAAATGGAAATCTCACAAATACGGAACCAAAAAAAAACAAACAAAACCAGAACCAAAGAGGAAGTGTAAGTTTTAAAGCTATGGAAACATCTCATGAAAATGATGGGACTAAAATATAATTGCTTCAATTTGAAAAAAAAATAAGTTCGTTGTTATTAAGAAAAAGACATCAAACTGAAAAACTGTACTAAAACCATACAGGATTTATTTTCTGCTCTGATAAAAAACAAACTCCATTACATCTATCGATACTGTCAACATGAAAGTTATTGTAAATTATTAACTAAAAGTAATCATGTGTGGAATATCAAAAAAATTTTAATCCAAGAGTCATGTTAGTGTTCAGGTCCCTATATTTTAATAAAAATATGTATATTGTTTTCTAAAGCATTTTAAGGGCTTATGGCAGATACAGCAATACGATTTTGTAATGAAATAACGTGGAAATGCACTACTGAATTCTGAAGAATCCATTAGCAATGATAATAAGTAAGTCATTGACTTCTATAATTTCGTAGCTTTTTATTGAACTTAATTTATTATTAAGAGATAATTTAGTAACAAAACTATGAAAAAAGGACCTTAATGGAAAAATGTAACAATGAATTATTCAGACTAACAAAATAAGGCAATTCCTCAGAGGGTAAGAATTAGTCAGAGTCCGTTTAAGTCAGGAGAAGTGGACCAGCTAACGTCAACGGAATATGTACTTCTATAAGCTTAAGTCTGCTGTCCTCTAATTAAATATAAAACAGCTAGAGATCTTAATGCCCTGAACTGTAGAGAGCCTCTGTATGGTGAAGAACACATTATTGTTCTGGTATCACAAAAAAAATTGGGAGGTGTGGGGGGGTTAAGTGATTTACAAAGGTCATAGAATGGGTAAGTGGCAGAGCCGGGAATAGATCTGGTATGTCATGACACCCATGCAGTAACCATGGAACCATCTGACTTGACAGAATAAATACACATTTAATTATGTGATATTCTAAGGGCAAACAAATTTTTCAGCATAGGTTAAATGTCATCTAATAATTTGTCCTCACAGCAGCTCATTTATAATGAGCAATTGTGTAACTTATTTGTTGCATCACTACTTCTGTTACATGACTGTTAGAAAAAAAGCCATCATCTGTGTACTTGAATGCAAATTCAGACAGTGCAGTGCTGGTTAGGCTGTGCTTTGTTTGGAAATATAGACAAGAGCCTCTCTAATCTATTTCACCACTGCCCAAGCAACATTGAATGCAAATTTGAGATCACTTGCCCTTATGACTCCATCATATGTTAAATGTATTACCCAACTGGGAAACAAATACCACCTGATTTTATTGGAGTCAACTTGAAATTCTATTGGGCCTCTTTCCAGTATTGACTATCTCTAGGAAATGGCATTGCATAGACAAACCTGTATTCACTACTGACCATGTCATGGAGATAGTTCCTTTATATAGGCTGAATTTGGATTTGTGGTGCAAATCCCAAGCTCCTTAATACTGTATCTATACCCCTTAATCTCCCTGCCTTCTACTCCTCTCATGTTGCTTTCATTACACAGCCCTTAGCTGAGGAGCCAGCTTTAATAGCTGGATAATACTTAACTCACTTTACATTAAAATAATAAATCTCAGAGCATGTTTTCCTGAGATATTCTTTTTGGCTGTAAGTTAGCCTTTTTAAACTTTATTTCTACATTTCCTCTTAGTAAAAGTTATTTTGATGAAGATGTATTTTTCTAATTTCAGCTCAGATCATCTAATTTACCTGAAGAATATCAAAGTGTCCATAAAAGATTCTGCTGTATTAACAGTACAGGAAAGACTGAGCAAAAAAAAAAAATAAAAAAAAATGAACTGAGCAGAGCTTCAGGTGTTGTAACTCTGTTATAGTTATCCAAAGTTACAATGACTTGTCTCAGCCAATTACCTGACTAACAATCACTAGTAACAGCTGGACTAAAGATCTAAGGTGACCTTACTCCCTTTTTTTTTTTTTTTTTGCTGAATTTTAGACAAATGTTGTATAGAATTTCTCAGGAAAGGGAGAGAACTTCAGAGACAAACAATTGTTATATATGCTAACCACATTCTGCCCCAGCGATAATTACCAGAGAGTGTGAGAACGTATGTGTAATCATAAAGTAAATTAAACATATAAATAAGTTTCATGCAAGCAGTTGCAAGTAAAATGAANAAAAAAAAATATAGTTATAAAAGAAGAGATCAAAAAAAAAAAAAAAAAAAAAAAAAAAAGAGAACACAAGAGAGGAACAGAAAGGTGAAATGAAAACAGAGACTTAAAATTAGAAACTGATGAAAGAATTTGAGGATATAGAATAGAATAGAGGATCTCCTATTGATGACTTATATGACTTATGGAAAAAATAAAAAGGAAAAAAAAAAGAATTGGAAGGAAAATTAATAGTTTTAAGATATATTTTTATATTCTGAAATTATTCTGCCTGCCTGCCTTTGCTGTTACTTTGTAATTATCCAGTTGGGTTGTTCAATTATCCAGGACAAAAATTACTCTCAAGTTTCATTCCAACCTGACCTCTTCTCCCTTTCTGTAAGGCCCTTTGACAACTTATTAAAGGCTGTAGGCAACAGTGTAACTGGAAAATTTTAGTCTGAACACAAAATCTTCCAGGTTAGTACTTTGTCCTAGAGATAACTGGAACTTGATACTGGAGACACCTACATCACCTAAATATGACCTTTGGGAAAAGTGAATGGACTTATCATCGTTCTGTGATGCCTGTTTGCAGTCCAACTTTCTATCTCATCCAAATTAAGTTTGCAATACTGCTATATTTGCAAGTTAACAAATCTTACCGTCAGAGCTTCCTAGTGCTTTTTTTCCTTGTGCCCAACAGTGTGACTATGAACTTTGATTCTTGAAGGCCATAAAACCCTCTGAATTACTTAGAATTCTTTTTCTCACTTCCTTTTGGTAACTTCTGTTTCAAGACTTCATCTTTTCTTTAAGGTAGCTGGGACAGGATTTATTTCAGACTACTAAACCACAGATGTAGTTGTGTGAAGTCACAACAGTTCAACTAGTAGGAGGCACATTCTGCAAACTCTGATAAAATACATTTCTAGAACATTTTATGGGTTTTAGCAGTCTAAACAATAACAGAGCAACAGAGGAATATGAATCAACTAGATTTTCAAGATTAGAAATGGAGTTGTTAACATCTGCATTCTCCAGAAGTGAGGTGAAATCTGAACATGCATGCATATGTGAGTCTATATATATTTTGCTATATTCTGTGGAGTGGTTTAGCCTAGGAGGTTACAAAAAGAAATTTTTAAAAAATGGGTGAAAAAGAAGAAAAGAAAAAAGAAAGAAAAAATAAGAGACGGTTATAGCACACTCTCAGCTAAACAGTCTATCAATAATGCAATAATGCAATGCAACTTCATTTTTGTGGCTTCTTTCTCATGAACTGTATCCCAAAATGCTTTATAAGTTTAAATAATACAAGACTATGGATATTACTTTGTATAAATTTCAGACAAACACTGGCACAAAGATGCTGCCTGCAGAATATATTAAGGAGAAAGAAGGCCAATAACAAGGAGAACAGAGAGAAAGAAATTAAGAGGTGCAGGCAGGGAACCGAATAAATGTTTGCAGATGACATCCAAAAAGAGGTGGAGAATTGATGAGGCAGAGATACTGGAACTCTATTCCAGATGGCAAGAGATAATATGCATGGACAGGGAGGAAGCTAGTGTTAAGTGAGCAGAGGGAGGAAAGGGGGAGAGGAGTGCAAGGTCTGGAATACTCTGATAAGGCAGACGTTTCACAACCAGTGCCTGAGATGAATGAGAGGCTCGGGAATTCCTCTGGAAGCAGAAGGAATATGAACTGGTGTCTTTGGTATAACAGGTTCAAGACAGTGTACAGCATTTTCCTTGCTGTCGAGGGACACAAAAGCCTGAGAAAGCATATATATTTAAATCAAAGTAATATAGAATTGGACAATAAAGAAAAAGCAATAGCCTATCTTCAGACATAAATTACTTATGAAGCCCAGGTGTAGGTCCCAAAGAAGTAAGTACAACAATTCAGGTTTTAAAGGGTGCTGATCTGGTGTGGCTCTTTACATTCTTTTGCTATTCCTACCCTGCCTCTTCTTAGTGATTTCCCTATGATAGTATGTTGTCTAACAGATAGTAAATATATTCTGTGCATTTTGTGTTATCAGCATTTTTAAAAACAACGCTTGTTGAACATACAAATCTTGCTGTGCACAAAGAACTTGCATTCACAGAGATGACAGATATCTTCAAGCCTACTTGTTTAATGCTAGTTCTGCAGGTGCTGAGCAAAAATATATTAAAAATTGGGGGAGGTTTGTTTCCTAAATCAAAAACCCTGACTTCACAACATATTACCTTCTCGAATCTTTTGTCCTATAATACTAACTGTTGTACATTTAGTTTAATATTGCTTCTGTGTTGATGAGGTTATATCTGAACACTATAGAACAGTTTAGTCCTGTGATCAAAGGATAATAACATGATGTATCATAGAGCCTCATGTTGAGGTCTCATGAAATTCCTTTGGGAGCTACAGGAAAGAAGGATACAGACTCATTAGCAGGATCTGTAGTGATAGAACAAAGGGAAATGGCTTCAAGCTTAAAGAGTGGAGATTTAAGTTAGACATAAGGAAGAAGTCTTTTACAGTGAGGGTGGTGGTGCACTGGAACAGCTTGCCTAGAAATGCCATTGACATTTCTATATGTCATCCCTGGACACTTTCAAGGTGAGGCTGGATCAGGCCCTGGGCAACCTGATCTAGCTGTGTTCACTGTAGGGGAGTTGGAATACGTGATCTTTAAAGGTTCCTTCCAACTCTAAAGATTCTATAATTCTATGCTTCTATGACTCCTGTTTCACCTGTTTCAGTCCAGCCTTAATCCCAAAATCAACATGAGGACATTTCTGTGCAAGAGAAAGACTTCAGAAGAGGAAGAGTTAAAAGTGGATTCATTTGCATAGGCAGATATTTACAGAATTGGAATGGCTGCTTTAATAAGTGGTCTGGGTGCAAATCTAGTGCTCACATGGTCTATAAAATTCACTATTTCAAAGCCAAAAGACTTTAAATTAAGTCTTTGATTTTGCATCAAAAGATAAAAATTCTCATATAATTTAAGAAATTGTTACTAAAATATCCCCTTGAGCTTCTCAAATCTTCATACAGTGAATCAAAACTGAACTAACTAATCAGTGTACTTGTTTTTCTCCGGTAGGCTCTGAGATCACTCATTTGTTCTCAGACTGATGTAAAAATAAATTGTATGACAAGATGTACTGCAGGCAGATGAGAGTGAAGTAGTCAAATTTCAACAGATCTGATGAACTCACCCATGACATTAGGTACACATATTCCGCACCATAATGCTTCGTTTTGTCAAGTGGTAAAACACTTGTAATTGTTGGGCTAGACACATGTCAAGTGATTTTGCTGAAAAGTGTAGCCATACTCCAGTAAAAATAATTTCCAAAGAGACAGAGAAAGTATCTCTCTATCTTTCTTCTTGCACTCTTCATGATACAATTGTCCGTTTTATGAACACTAAGTTTTGCTTTCAAACAGCGTCTAACAGTGTTGTGCAAAGTGTTACTGATTGATTCATAATTGAGTAGTAATACAACAGTTTACTTTTAACTAATAAAGAGAAAAAACAACAAAAGTATATTAGCCTGTATCATTTTCCAATATATTTTAGGTCATATTTTAATTGGTAAAGGTATAGTAGGTATCTGATTCAGAATTTATGCTTGTACAGAAAAATACTTCGAATAATATACAGGAACAGACATAACCACCAAGAACGTGTCACAAAATGTTCACCTTGCAAAATTAGATCTGCATTTGCATTGCTTTTCTTTTAAATGTCTTGAATGTGTACATAAGGATACATTTCTCACTGCCCATGTGAAATAACTAGACATAGAAATAACAACTAACTTGACTTCCCATACCTACAAGCAGCACTCTGGCAGAATATATGAGCCTCACAGTATTTCTTAAATGTTGTTTGACTTAGGATTCTAGCAGGTAATGGGAAAAACAAATGGAAGAAATTAAAATGACTCCTAGAGTTACTTGACCATAAGCTCTGAGGTTTTAGACCAACAACACCTCTGATCAAGATGTGGCGTCTTCTGATAATCAATTCCAACATAAGAAGGAACAACACCTTAAATTGCATTTTTCATCTGAACAACGTAAAACAGTTTTTAGAAATGAAAGTTAATATGGTTCTGATGTTCAATTGCTTTAGTACAAACAAACTAGCTAAACTATGTGTCTGGTGTAGCTCAAGATTGTCAAGTGTTGTCCTGTGTGGAGAACATAGTATTCTGAGTGCTTGGACAGCTAGTTTACATTAACTAATGGAATTAAGACTAACAAGGCACACATCAAGGCCATGCTTAGAGAATATAAGGGATTACTTTGTCCTAATTTTTCTAATATGTTCACAACAAGTATAAGAAGAAAAGAAATCTTTGTGAATTGTACCCTACAGACAACACTGTAAATTCCAGTTCTCTAAGCTCACTTAAACTCTTACAATGGGTTATGAGAAAGCTTGATGCCTACACTATTTCTGAGGGACTACAAATGTTTTAGAAGCAAGAATTAAATATTATGAGGTATTATTTTCAGAACTATTTCTACACAGGGAGAAATAGCATTACAGTGATGAAAATGCAAGGAATCTACTGCTGAGCATGCGTGACAGGTCAACAGACTGGATAAGAATTCAGAGGATCTACATAATCTTGAACAAATCACAGTATTGCTCTCAGTGTTCCTCCCAGTCTGAATGTCTATATTCCAAAGAGATAATTAAACTGGTATGATATCTAAAGCCTTTTGGAAATCACTGTCCAAAAACTCTAACAAAAAGTGAATGTTAGCACAAGCAGTAAAAGATGTATTTGGGAAAAATCACTTTAAATATAAAAATATGAAATACCTGGACAGTATCTACAGAATTTTCCATCAAGCTCTTCAACGACATTTATGAAAACAATTGTTTTATTTGCAAGGAAATTGTCAGAAAGAGTGCCACAAATACTCAAGAAGACATTGCACAGTATCTCTGGGACAAAGTAAACATCTATTGCTGTCTCTCTCCGTGATTGCTCTCATTGTGGCAACTCAGCAATTCTTGGATTCCTCAGTGAGCTGCTTCAACTCATTAGATAAAAGACTTTTTTTCTACAAAATAAAATAAATAAATATATTGCAAATTAACAAACAATCAAATCTCTTGAGCTTGGAGGGTTTTCTGCAGGACTATTAAGTTGATTAAGATCAAAAAAGATCCAACAAAAGGGAGAAGTAGAGTTGTGTGTATGTGTTCAAAGATATGAGGAGAGGGAAGGAAAAATAATAGTTTTCCTTTTCTAGTGAGGTAGTTACAGTTCAGCTTTGTATCTTGCAACATCACTCTTACTCACATGTTTCACTGAAAAAAATAAACTTGGAAGTGGTGTAGCTGCGATTTTGAAAGTTATTCACAAGGTCTTACCACTGTCACAAGAAAGAGAGAGCCTGCCCACCCGCTCCTTTTGTGAGGAGCTGTAGGTTGGTCTCTCCTCAGCCTCCCCTGTTCTGAGCTGAACAAACCAAGAGACCTCAGGTGCTCCTCATGTGTCTTCCCCTCCAGATTCTTTTCCATCTCTGTAGCCCTCCACTGGACAATGTTCAATAGTTTTACGTTCTTCTAATTTTGTGTGACACAAACCTGTATCTAGCATTCAAGTTGATGCTACACCAATATAGGACCTGTGTCAGGGGAGAATCAGGTTGAATATTAGGAAAATATTCTTTACTGAGAGATTGGTCAGGTACTGGAATAGGCTCCTCAGGAAAGTGGATATAGCTCAAAGCCTGCTGGAATTCAGAAAGTGTTTGGAAATTGCTCTCAGATATGGCTAAATTTTTAGATAATCCTGTGTGAAGCCAATAGTTGGATTGGATGATCCCTGTGCGTCCCTTACAACAGAGGATATTCTATGACTCTATGACTGTGCCTAGCAGACCAACAGTCTTGTTGAATTCAATCTACAATGAAGCTCTTAAGAACGTCTATTAATTTAGTGACTAATATTGGCCAGATAAGTCTATCCTGTTTGGGTCATTAAATAGACCACACCAACCTGAAAATAAACAGCAGGAAAAAAAGACCAACTTGCAAGAAGATGGAAGAATTACATCAGTGTCTCCATGGAATGAGCTGACTCAGAAGTGACACATATTTGATTCAAGAATAGAACATTTACATTACTTGTGTCAAGGATATTGCAAACATCAAAATAAAGTTAATTCAAGCTTGTCCTATGTGAACAGGGTCCAGCTGTGAAGAATCTGGATTACTGAACTGTATTCAGCAACAGGAACTCACCATGCTTAAGAACCTGTAGAGAGAGTGGCTTGAGGAAAGAATTCCAGCTCCGATCCTGAATTATTTTCTATTAGAAGAAAATATTCATCCTTAAAAACACAAACGAAGATCAAAAAGGAGACCAAACAAAGGCAGTAGCATCAATAGCTTCTCATAATACTTTACAGCTCTAAGGAGTGATTACATCCTATTTGCTTCGACTTCTCGCAGATCTATTATTGTATTCTGCCACAGGGGGAAAAAAAAGTCTCTTTAATTATTCTTCCACACTTTTTGCCAGCCAGACCCTGTATTCTGGATTAAAATCAATGTTAATGGTTTTTGAGACTCCAGTATAGATATATTTTTTAATTGATGTCTCCTCTTCCTCCTCCTGATCCAACGCTCATTTTCATTATATTCAAAAAAACACTGATGATCTACTCAGGTCTGGTCAATTATTTTAGCTCCTTTCTGTAATAAATAAATTTAATATTGCTTTGCTGGCACAATTTAATTACTGGCACAAACATCTGAAATCTGTGAACAACAGCTGAGCTGCAATGACAGAAAGCAGGTGGTCTGTTAGCTGTTAAGATCCAAGTGGCAAGCAGACTAAAACAATACAGGCTACTGGGGGGAATCATTACTACAATTTTGTTGTTTGAATCTTTCCCTTATCCATCAGCTGTAATTTTTATTCTGTCTGACAGGGCAGTGACCATTATAGCCTTCTTCTGTGTGACTATTTATAGTTATGGAGAAGGCACATACATAAGAAATTGCCAGGCTAGGAAGGAAGAAATGGAGCAAAACTAGTCAGTGTGCCCAGAATGACAGTGAAATGATTTCAGATGCTGGAGGTAAGCATACAGAGAACAGATATACAAGTATTTCCATATAAACAGATGGTGAAGAAAACACTCTGAGGATTGTTACATAGAAATAATTCTCAATTTCTATTACGTTCTGCTTTCTAACTCTATTTCCTGTTGGTCACTGAGAATGAAGACAATGTTTCTATTCCTTAAGGTGCCATTTATGTACTTGCTATCTTCTACAAAAACTTGATAAGAACTGGATGTCTTTGCTGCGTCTCTTTAGCTGGCTTGGCTGGAATTAATTAGTAATTTAAACAGTAAACAGATGGGGACTGAAAATGTGATTCCTGGAAACCTATGGAAGGTATGACAGAAACTATGAAGCTTGTTTTCTTAGATCTAAAATCTCCAAAAAGTTTCAAGAATAAAGAAAGACGTTTTAGAAGGGAGCAAAGAGTAATATAGGAATATATTTTTGGAGTGCTGCTCCTCTTTATTTTCTCACACAAGATGAGAAACTGGGAGATACTGTCAAAATGACTTCAAAAAGGAAACGCAATGGATATATTCATGTATGACTATATAGAGACATATAGCATACACAAAAATATATATCCATATAAGTTCATATCCACATAATAGTAAGTACTGTTCTCAAACAATGGATATTTAACCTTTGATTCTGACTGCACTTGGAGAGGAGCAGCTCATAAGAAATTAATAGGAAGTTAGATTTTGTCCTACTGTTTCATGCAAAGTGCTGGGAAATCTGATTTTTCCATATTCTCTCTTCTACAAGCACTGTGACTGCATGTAGCTCATTGTGACTGCACATAGCCATGCTCAGCTAGTTTAGGGTGTAGCTGTCATTGTGGGTTTTCTTTGGTATGACAAATGAGAAGACAATTTCTCTGAGGCAAGGGGACTGAGATGTCTCTTTCCTCGTATCTCCAGAGGAGGATCATAGACCTATAGTTGATTTTCACTGCTTAACAGTGAAATGAATCATATTCTCCAAGTACAGAAATATCCAAATGCAAATCCTGTTGGAGTCGTATGAAACAACTTAGTTGCCATCAGCACCCGACAGGGAAGATGAGCCCTCAGTCCCTCATAGTCTTTCAAAGAATGTTTGCTGCCTACTACAATAGGAATACAATCTCCTAGAGGAGAAAAGTTAAAGAAAAGACTTCCTTTTATTCCACAATATACTTTATAGAAATAATCATTGTTACTGCTAGTTATGAATATAGAAAATGTAGCTATGACTCGGGATGCATTTTTAGCAGGTATAGTCTATATATGCTATTTACTCCTAGAAGTTTTGCTGTCTTCTACTTGAGATAACAGGTGAATTTGGACAGAAAGGGAAGCATAGGGAAGACCTGATACAGAACTGCAGCAGACTAATAAAAAAGTCACCTGAATATACCAGAGCAAACCTGTTTTTTTTCTGTTGCTCTCTTGGAATCTAATGGAGGATTATGGGGTATCTTTGCAGATGTTTCTGAATAGTCATTTCAAAGCATAAGAGATTGAATGGAAGGCCTCATTTATTTATCTAAACATTAATAGATTATCTGACCTCAAGTAAACTTCTGCTCCCTTTATTGTTCTTTTTTTTTTTTCTTTAACACTACTGTACTGGATCTGGATTGTTTTAGAAGAAGTCTGCACTTCAAAAACCCATCATTTTTTCACTCATTCTTGGAGAGGGCAAAAACCCTGATAATTATTTTTCCTTCTAGAAGTTAGACAACATTAACTCTAGATACAAATCCTAAGTCAAAGATACAACACAGGCATAATGATGGCTACTAAATGGAATAGAATAGTCATCATAAAAAAAACCAAACCAAACCAAACAAACACAAAAGCATTCAGTATTCTTAAATTTCTTAAAAAACTGATGTGATGCTGACAGTTGTTTGTGTACTATTCAGTATAGCCTTTGGAAAGAGTATCTTACACATTACATTTGTAAAATGTCCTTTCTTATGAAGATCTCATACATGAAATTTGTGTTTCAAGCTGGTACAGATGAAGAGGTCATCAAAGACCTCTAATGGTCACAGTGAGATGTGATAAATCCTGGCAAAAGTAGTGGTTGTGAACAATAAATTCAGCCAAATCCACTGGGTATGGCTTAGAGCCACCTGAGATAGGCTGATTGCCAGTAGTATTGAAGATAAACATCCTCCAAGTTAATGACACTCATATGATAAATATAATCTTTTATCAGTGCATGAATTGTATGACCAATGCAAAATTAGGGTGCCTGAGTTCATGAACACGTGTGCTCAGATGGCCATCTAGAGAGATGCAAATAGGATGATGAATGCACCTGCAGTCTGTTATTTTCTCTTTTTTTTTTTTTTGTTTTCTCCAGTCCTTGTTCAACAACTATATTCTCAGAAGGCTGCTTAGTCCTGAACCTGTGTGGTAAATTGAAGAGGTTATATTTTAAGGACCATTTGGAAGTCAGTAATACAAAATAAGCACATTTGTCTAGACTGAAGGCAACAGTGCATGCAGCCATCACTGCTGGCTTTTAATTCTCAGGTGAAAATGGACCATCACTGAAGTTTTCAATATTCAGGACAGAGAACTCCTTCCCTATTATGAGTGAATACTGGTCACTGTGCAACCTATGCAATAAAGTTTGACCAACATTTGTGTTCATCAAAGGACCAAGTATTCCTAAGGATTCTTCAATAACTCCACAAGAAGTTTAGAGATTGGGGTGCCACAACATGTTTATACAGGGTGATTTTAACAGTGATATTGTCCTTGTTTCCTTTAGAACACGCTGGTACTAATCAAGAAAGGAGAAGATGAACTCATTAGGGGAAAAACAACCCTGAAGCACTGTTATAAAACACCCTTTGTAGGATAGCAGGGTGTTAAATAGTAATTTCTGTCACGGAGCTAGAAATATAATGGAGCCACAGGCTAATCCTAGCTCTGCTGATAGTTTAGCCCTTGCTATTACTGTGCCTGTGATGAGAAAAGACCAGTATCCCCATGGATGTATGACACTCTTCACTTTCCTTGTCTCCGAAATGTTTTCTATCCAGCATGGGGTTCATGGTGTCTCACGAGTACAATCTTGGTGATATTTTAGTATTCCATATATAGGATAGCAATAGATAACTGTCCCCAAAATGAGAGCATTGATCATGTTGAGGGCCTTCTTCCATTTCTGCTTGTTTTTAATTTTTAGCATACCCTAGTGTTAATAGGGTGAAAACTGGACACCAGTTTCCCAATTCAGATAACTCTTTCAGGAAGATTTTATGCTTTTTATTTTTATTCTTATCTATTTATTTATTTATTTTCCCATCCATGTGGCACTGTGAATTAATTCTCTTCCCAGATTGAGTCCACCGTGTTACCACATCCTAGATAGTAGGTTGTTTCATTTTACTATATAAGATATACTTGCATTTCCTAGTGTGTTAAGGAAAGTGGAACATCATATAAGATGATGCCAAAACAAAAATACACCAAAACCAACAGACTAAATAAGAAAATATGCATCATCAGGACAAACAGGATACTTGAATCCTAATTAAAACACTTCTGATGAAAAAAAATTCTTTTTGACAATGTTTTCTGAGCCACCGGAAATCTTTACCATAGTGACTGATCTGTTAATTCATAGAGTAACTTATAGTTAAGTAACAATTATTTACCTGTCTCTTGCATCTCTTACACTCAGATACAGTACTGTAAGCCATCAGGTAAATGGGTTTATAATAATATAAGTGAAATAGAAAGAGATCTGGGCCTTCCAGAGCTGGAATGTTGGACAAGTTTAGTATTAAAGGATTGTTATCTTTTAATTCTTTTTGTGATCTTCTAATTCTTTTTATTTATTTGTTTGTTTGTTTTTTTGTTTCCTGAGAATAGTTTAAAACACTCTACACATGTTTAAAGAGGGTCTTCAAGAGGGTCTTGCTGGCATTCTGACAGCATAGCTCAAAAGGTGAGTAACCAGATAAAAATGATCAAATGACTCTTCAGCTGGGTTTTTGAATCACAGTAACTGATTCACTGATACACAGACTTCTGAGAATCCTACAAGTGAAATCAATGGAAAGAGTAAAAGGTTTCAATGTTGGCTTTTTGAATGATTCCTAGATATAATATCTAAAAGAGGAAGTGAGAAAATACACGTTAGCAGAGCAGTGGACATGTTTAGAGGATTTAATCACTTCAGTATCAATGCCACTTAGGCTTCTGTATTTACAGACTTTTGATAACATTAATACCTCCCCATGATAGGTGGCAGTGGAAACTGTACCATCCGTTCTCTTTTGCTTTGGGTCTTTTGCATACTGGCAGTGAGACTGAAGAGCTGGCTGACAGAGTCCATTATATTCTTCAGTCCTGTCCCACACTGAGCATGTAGTGAGTGAGGCAGAGTGACATCAAGACTGAACATCCTCTGAGGGGACAGGATCAAGCAACCCCTCTTAGAACTACTGTTAAAGAACTCTACATATGTTATACTATTTATATGAGAGTGAGGGTCAATTTTTTCTTCCAATAAAACTACATTTGCGTCTATAGAATAGTATGAATTCAGGACCTGGGGCTCTAAGTGTGTTTCTATAGCACCTAAATCTTACAATTTTTCAGAGGAAAAGTAAGTATATTTTGCGACAAGCAAGAAATTTCTGACTTTTTTTTTTTTGGTCAACATACCTGGGGATAAGTAGCTTGTTTGTAGCTTCCTCCATCCACATACACCAATTCTTCCATTAGAATAAATATTTAGGAAACTGAACTAGGCAGCAGTTGGTGTAAGACCCTGAGAAACAGTTTTCAACAATTCATAGCAGAAGGTTGTTAAATAAGAATTTTCTTGATTTTTCTTTTTATATTCTTTCTTTTTCTTATTTTATAATTTTTTTTTCAAAGAAAAGCTTCATGTTTTTATTATTCCCAGTTGAAGTTAGGAAGGCTGCTTCAAGAATCTCATTAGCATTCACTTTAGCAGTATGCAGTAAGATCTTGCATTTGCCCATTCTCTATATTATTTATCAAGGCAGATGCAGGAGTTGATATCAGAATGCTAATAAAGCAGAGATCAGCTATATCAAGTAGTCTGAGAGAGAACTTTCAAAGTCTATGATGTCTCTTTCGACACTCAGTGTTTCCAAATTATCTTCACTGGTCCCTATTATGATTATACTTTTGCGATTTACTTTGTTTGAAGTGACATTTATATGCTTGCATTCATTTCAAACAGTAGCCCTGCATCTAGAACTACTTAGGCTTTCTCATTTTCAGTTTGGTTAGACAGATTATCTCTTGCTTAGAAGACAGAAACATCTGACTCAAAGTGTAAAATATTTTATTATATTTTATTATGAGAAAAGTCTAAGAAATATAATAGGTAGTGCTATTTATTTTTTCCTGAAGTGACTGAAGTAATCAGAGATGCATAAAAGGTGGAAAAAGGGAAAAGGCACATTTAGATGTAAGCTCTCTTGGCACTTTCATTCTTTTTTGCTGAACAGTCCTCCAAAATTATAGATGTCAACAAGAAGAAAATAAAGTGATATTTGTCCATATACCATACATTAACTGTGCATTCCAAACTGTTTTTTTGTGTTTGCTTACTTTTTTTTTTTTAACCATAATACAAGTAATTTTGGCCATAAAAGAAGATCATATTAAATAATATTTAGTTTCATCTTTCATAGATATATCTCCTTTGAAAAGACCTTCCTAGAATTTAGATGCTACATACTATTTAGAGAAATACAGATCTCAAAGAAGTCACGGCCTTTTTATGTTCCACTCTTCTGAATCTAAACAGCTGTACCACAACTTCACCAAAGAGTCAGAGAAACCTAGAGCAACAATCCAGTTTTTACAGACTTTATAAACAAAAAGATTCTGGGAAGACAATAATGGGAATACCAAGATCAAATCATGAGGGACAAATATTTTACTGACGTTAGAAACAAAACATACACATATCTATATATCTATTTATATATACACAAACACAAAAGAGGGAAGCTTGCTTAGAGAACTGCCTAGAGAAAAAAAAAACAAAAAAAAAACTAATTGAATTTCCTATCAGATTTGGAGTGGACTCTAATAGCATAATATACGTTGGAGATCAAACTCCTCCATACTTCTCGTATGAGTATATTAGATCCACCTTGTAACAAATATCTGAAAGATCTGCCTGTTTAATCCTTCTACTGCACTTGTACAGCTTATGAAGGCAATTAAATATGTTCAAATTGGATTGAACCGAGAAATGAATCATTGGTTGCAAGCCAGCTTCTAGAGTGCAGGTGTCCACTTCAAATAAAACATTTCTATATTATTTTGGCATCACACCATGTTTTCCTTGTGTGAGTATAAGCTGCCAATGTAAGGCAGTTTATGCCTTAAGGAATTTGTCTTTGGTCACAGGAAGATTAAAGTAAAAATAACAAAAAAATGAACCTGCTTCAGGTCCTCAAGGTTTTATTTGTTTCCTCTTAGTCTAATTGAAATTCTACTGAAATAAATGGGGAGTTTCTATCACATTTGGTCTGGATTATTGTGTCCATTCTCAGACATAGGCCTTCTAAATTGCATGTTTTCCAGTGAGCTAATCTCTTAGCTATCTATAATATCTATAGCTAATCTCTAATATCTATCCAGATAAGCAGAGTGAGGAGGGCACCTGAAATAGCTACATCCAGGAAATTCTGATAAAGTCATTCCTGTAAACTGTACCTTTACAGAAGTAAAATTCTCACACACACCAAGCTGTAGCTTTGCCTTCCCAACTGGATTAATGTAACTTCAGACACAGATGATCTTTAGACGCTCCTCTGCAATGAAGAGGGACCTGATCTAGCTGAGCAAGGCCCTGCTAATTGCAAGGGAGTTGGACTATGCGACCTTTAAATATCCCTTCCAACTCTAAGAATTCTAGGATTCTATGATTCTATGAAAAGCTTACAGGGTGACTGTCAGGAATATTTCATGGTACTTCATAGATGAGCAGCACATTTTAGCATACAATGCAATTGACTGAAATTTTATCAGTGAAAAAGTTTGCAGAACAGAAGTTTTCTTTGCTGCAGAAGAATAAAGGCTACACTAAAAGATAATCTATTCCTTTATGATCTCTAACCTGTAATTTTTAAATTAAAAATAATTTTTAAATTAAAACTAAATTAAAAACTGGAGTTCTAATTCACATTTTAAGTAAAAACAAACAAACAAAAAAACCAACAAAACACCTCAAAATCTCAAAATGGCTATAACATTTTTTAAATTTCTTTAATACAATGTAACAATGAGCTGCATGAATTTACGCTAAAAAAATCAAAAAAGACTCAAGAATTTGTATTTGGCTAATAGAGCTGCTGAAGAAGAGGTGGGTCAATAGTACTGCTATCAAAATGTATTTGGAAGTAAATAACCAGTCATTACTGTAATTTGAAATGATTAGCACCCAATTCGCCTACTGATGTGTAGGTTACAAGTGACACTGTGTGAAATAGATATTCTTCTTCATTTGCAACACAATATTCTGCTTGCATTTAGAGTGCACATGGTAGTTACTTTGAGGTGAGCGCAGAATTTACATTAAAAGGGCTATTTGTGGAGGAAAATACCATTCTCAACCATGATAAATCTACACTGACCCAACGAGAAATCATACTTGTCTAAGGAAAGATCCAGGAACACACACTGCGAATGTGCTGTCTAATACTGACAAGAGACTTGACCTTTCTTGTCTCAAACAACTCGAGGAAGCATTGCAAGAGGGAAGCTAGCAGACCTGTTGTGTCTCAAACAAGCTAGGAGAAAAAGGGCTCAAGCTCTGCAGAGGCAGAGTGGTGAACTGCTTTCCTCCTCATCGAATTATGGTTGCTCTACTTTCTCTTGTGATTCAACATGTACTTCACTAAATTTGAATAACTCTGCTGATTGAAAAATGTTGGTTTGAGCATGCATGAAATGACATGTCAAACTCCAGACACCTCACTGTGGAGATGCATGATCACCAGAGACCCTCCCTGAAGACTCCCAAATCTAGAACACCAAACCACGCAGATGTGAGGGCAGTCTTAGACCAAGTAAACTCTATCTTTCCTCTTTATCTTCCTTCACTTCCTTTTCTTTGTTAGCCATCGCCTGATTTTGCCTTAAAGTAGTTGACAAGGAAATAATACCTGTGTTGAGATTATCTTATCCATAGCAGTTATTAATTGCTGCTAGAAAGTTAGCAAATATTGCCTCAAAATAGTTGATTGATACAAAGATGAATAAGTTGCTTTACTTTGTTCCTTTGACCCACTGTCATGACTTCATTGATCCTGCAACCCTGCTGAGCAGAGAGTACCTTATCTGGGGGATTCCAAATATCCAGCTCTCCTCACCCACCTAGAGGGGTGAGACATTTAGTTTGATGTCACGAACAGAGTTTCCTGAATAAGAGGACAAAACGAATATAAAGGGGATACTGGTCAAGTTTTAATCATCTGAGTCCAATTTCTCCAGCAGATGGCCATGACTTCCCAAGTTCAATTTAATTTTGACTGTTCTATCTTGTTAGAGATGCTGAAGAGTTACAAAGCATGCATGACTCCAAAAGGGCACAGGTTTGGGCTGAGGAAAATCGTCAATCTCTCTCAGTTGCTGTAGGAAAAATAAAAGAATGGGCAAAAGAAAGTAGGCTGAGGGTTGGAAAGGGAAAGGTGATAGTCAGTGGCATTTTAAAGGCAGTGTTAACAGCAGCACAGCAAGATAAATATGTCATGGACCAGAGAGAGAAATGAATGAGTCATTGCAAAAGTTAGTTAAGAGTTTACAAACAGACCTGGAAGTAGAACACAAAATAAAAAACAAACAGAAATAAGAGTGGACAGTTTTCAGAGCCAATTGCATGGTGCTTTAGTCAAGGAATAAGATTTGTGGTTGGAACTAGCTGAGCTGCGACATAAAGACCTTGAGAGTGTGGTTTTAGCAGTATGACTAAGGAGTAGGATTTAACTGATAGTGAATTGGCTTGTCATTACCCCTGGGGAGAAAACAAAACTACACTATAGAAACAACATTGCTTCTCAAATTCAATCACTTATCGAAACAGATGATGGGCCAGAAGTTGTAACTAAATACCTTACAATGCAACTGAACTGACAAAATTGAAAGAGAAGTATATCTGACTCCCTACAAAATCAGAGTATGTGTTGGAGAGTCAATCTCAACAAAGGAGATGGGAGAAGGCTCAGTGAAGATGAAGTTCAGGAATACTGGAGTCCTGGTGTGTGAAAATAAATGGGCACCCTGGTTTCTAACAGCAAGTCGCATATTGTGATGGAAAGCTAGACCATTTATAGAGAGGGATCCAGAGGCCATCCCCACTTCAGGATTAGACTAAATAAAGTGTGCATAAAGCAGCCTGCCTTCAATTAATGTATGGCAGATGTCTGGCAAACTACCAGTTGTCCCTGATATTGAAAGCTGATATGGTTCAAATGACTTTTTTGATTAGGAGCCATCCTGACCCTTTTCAGTTCTATGCTATACATACTCAGGATTGCCTGAGGGAAGTGTTACCTTTGGGTAGACAGGTGGAACACACCCAAGCAGAATTTACTCTCACTTGGGGGGAAATCTCTCAAGAAGTACTTATTAACATAGTGTAAGATATCAGGAGGGAATCAAAAGTGAGAAGCTGTAGTCAAGAGAATGGAGGTAGAGCACAAATAACTCAGACCACGAGGGAAGAATTCAAGATCAACTAGAAATCAATTCTGGATAGGAGTTGGAAATCCCCAGAAAATTGTTGGATGGCTTACCTCACCCGTTTGCAGTTATTAGTGAAAATGTGGGAAGATTCTGGAAAGGGTACTCATTCAGATAGGTGAGATTCTGTCAGATGGGAAACACTGTCTATTGCTACCCAGCCAGAGAATGCCTTGTTGGGAGACCTGTCATGCTGTCTTCAATAGGTAAACCAGGGACTTGGTTGTGATATTATCTAAGGAGGCACACTGAAAATTCAAAAGATTTGCTGTTTACTTTCTTCATTTTGAAAACCAGTTCAAGTGAAGACTGAGTTTTTCCTATTTTTCTGTGGGCAGAAATGGAAGGAAACTGATCTTTACCTGTCAAGAATGTCCTATTCAGGGGATTCCAAAAATTCACATCTCTTGCAACCGACTGAGTGGGATGGGAAATATTGACAAACATGCATGTCTTGTCATCTGTACTCTGGTAAACTGCATTCAAAATAAAAAATAATAAGGTTTGCTAAGTAATTTTCAGTGACCTAGTATTGTTGTTTCATTGTTGTTGTAGTTGTTATTTGCGCATTTGTTTGTGGAAAGCTATTTGCAATTGCTACAGCCAGTGATTCAGGTATCTGTTTTGATTTCAAATGATCTGTGAGAAGTCAACCAGTGGGGACATAGCCAAGGAAAAAACTCAATTATCAAAAATACTAGTGATACAAAAAATTTTTTTCATATATATTTTTTTAATTAAAATATGTTAATTACTTTTTTTTATGCATAGCTACAAGTAGGCCACCCTTCATCTACCTGCTATAAGTATTATTTAGAACATAGTCTGAAACTGCAAACCTGTTTTCATTCCACTGTTTCTGCTTTATCTTTTCACATCTTATTGTACAGACAAATTGCTTCTATGAATGTTAGGAGCAGTGGAGAATAAGAAATTACTCCAGCACTCATAAGTTCATTTTGACATTCAAGTTCATCATTACTTAATCTTAGATTATTCTTGTTTAAATGTTTGTCTCTTCTTAATAATTCAGCAGGGAAAGAATAAGAAAATTCGAAAGTAGTTCATCTTTTAAGTCATTTAGGTCTTCAATGGGAAAATATTTGTAGTGAAATTCCCATCTATCAATATATGATGAACTTTTTTACCCCTCTTGCTATGAATTAACATGTGTGTGCTACTGAGATTGACATGAGATTTTACTAAAATGTGAATCAAATTCAAGATGAGGCAAAAAATGCAGAGAAAAGAAGCAAAGCTAATGGTATATTGTGGAAGGAAAACTTTAGCATAAGGACATTACATTTGATGAGAAAGTAGAACACAGATTCATACAGAAGCTGTACTTAGAAGATTGGAAAAGGAGATGAAATTTGACACTAAAATCAGAAAGGCACAGTAAGGGTGTGTAGGGAGACTACTACAGCCTAGGAAGGATTTCCAAGATATTAGTAACTGCCACTTTGACAGTAAAATAAGAGACATTTAGAAAGAGACATCACTCCTTGTGAACCGTTCACTCCAAAAACCATCTCATTCAACAATAGTACATTTCAATATTTCACACAGTACAATGATCTATGTAAGGATCATATGTCACTCCTGGAGTTTCAAAGGAATAAACATTCTAATTTCACAGACAGGATATCACCAACAGCAGAATATATTTATGTCCATGAACTGCATCCATGGATCACTTCCACGTCCACAGTCTGTGCTTCATGATCACAGACCATGACACAAAACCATAGGCAGTGCACCACAAGGCATGTGCCATGTTCACTTGCCTCATCCATGGACACCAGCCATGTTGTCTTGCTCCAACTTATAGAAGGAAGAGGAGGTTCTTTTGATATATGCATACTTGATTGCGAGATTAAGACACAACACATCAAATGTTATCTCGACCAGTTTATTTCAAATCCCAGTTGCTTAGGGAGATGGGGAAGGGAAGACAGGTGATAGAAAAGAGACAGGAAATAAAAGCAAGGAGTCTTTGTAGAAAGCCAGAGAGAGATAGTCGCCACCAGAACTCCAGCATAGCTTGTTGTTCAGACTTTGATCTTCAGTAGCAATGGATCGTCAGAGACTGTGTTGTTCAGCTGACGACTTCTAACAATGATGGTACAAACTTATTGTAAGTCCAAAGAGGTGGAGTCAGTTCCTTCTGGAGGGACAGCTTCTGACTTTTGGAACTCAGTAATCAGCAGGAGTCCCTTTGTTCTGTCTTAAGGGACTTGCAAACTTAAGTCAGCAGATAAGAGGAAGCTGGCAGATGCCAAGTTGTACCTTGCTTTCGCAGGATACAATGGTATCATTCCCCAGACTCTAGTACCAAGTTGGAGTTACTTGGTCACAGGCCAGATTTTCCTCCATTGAGCACTCCTGATTGCTCCCTTTCAAAGACTAGCAGCTCCAAAGTAATGCTTTCAAATGTAAAACAGTCCACAAAGTGATGCCTACTGCCACACCACTCGCCTCCTAGATAAATCAGAGTTTAATAGCAAAAATGCCTCAGAAAGCAAGCTTTGAGCCAAGGGAAAAAAAAAAAAAAGAGGGGGTTCAGACACATCTACAGAGTTCATGTCCATGGACAATATGCCATGTCCATGGACAACAGTCCATAGGCCATGTCCAAGACTAATGTTCGATTTATTTTGCTACACTAATTCTGTATGAACTTAAATAGCTCATTTAATCATCTCAGGTTTCATATTTTCAGAATGATAGTGACTTCCCACAAAAAATGAATGCTTTGAAATCAATGCAGGAAAAGCAGTAAGAGGTGGCTGACATGACTGCAGAGCTCCGCGTAGAATTACTTTCAGAGTCTGTGAGCTGTACTTAAATGAGAAGGGTCCAAGGGAGCTCCTTTATGGATGCTAATCCAACTTCTAAATAGAAAAGTTGACAAAGCCAAATACTTAGTGTCCAGGGGAAAAAAGATCATTGCCCTCTCCAACACTGAAACATTATTATTAGGTCTGTGATGTAATTGCCACTGACACTGTGGTTTGCATGCATTGTGTAAGAGAAACAATACAAAAAGTGTTTTGAGGCAAAAGCTAACAAGATGTACTACCCTGCAAGAACCATGAAATAATGCCAGCTCTTTGCAGATTGATAACGTATATGGAACAGAATAATGGAGAAAAATAAACTGAGAGAATAGCAGAAAGACAGGTGAACAACTCTGCCCGCCAAATGGTAATACAAATTAAAAAAAAATACACAGAACACAGGATGCTTAGTGATATTATTTGTGATAGTAAAATGGTGCTTCTAAACTAGCTACAGGGTCTACAGGATCAGGTGAAGGAAATATGTCCCATCACTTTTATTTATTTATTTATTTATTTTGTTTGCTTACTTTTCCTGTTTTTGTTTAATTCAACATTGGCACAATTTATTACTAAGAGCATTTTTTTTGTTCCATCAGTGATCTACATTGCTCACATTTGTTGTTGTAGTTTTTGTTTGTTTGTTTGTTGGTTTGTTTTTTTAAGAATTAAAAGAAAAGCTAAAAGGTCATTAAAAAAAAAAACAACCACAAAACTCCCTAGTAAATTGACATTTAACACAGGCATAATTCATTTTATTTCTAGGTGATAAAAGAAAGAGAAAATAGAACCGAGAAAGTAGGTGATCAAACTTTCCTTCTCTCCAACTTGGAAGAATTTTTACCCCTTTAACATTTGTTCTCAAGGTACTATGCTCCTTAATACATCTCTCATGCAAACGCTGAGGATTATGAGACTTTTTTTTTTTTGTGAGGAATAAGATGGAAGTTATTCAAGAGGAAAAAAACAATAAGTTCTCCTCACAAAAGATTATTTTTCCTTTGTGTTCAACCACAGTCATCCTCCAGAGTCCACAAAATCTTATCCTCTTTGAACAAAACCAGAGTCAGCTTTGGAGACTTTTGTCTCTTGAAGAGTTGTTAATATTAAACCATGTTAACATAAGTCATTGATTATTCCATCTATTTGCCAGTGAAAAGAACCACTCAATTCAAATAATATCCCAGGAACCTCAGCTGATTTAGCTGATACATCATCACTGATACTGCTAGAGTTATACTGAGTCATGCTTGCTTAATTAAGTTCTCCCCCAGTAAACATTTTCCTGCAAATCACAGCTCACTACAACAAAGAGACTAAGATAAAACTTTGGATAAGTAACATGCTTTTGTAAAGCAGGCCTCCTTTCAGCTGGAGGACACCATACAAAATCAGATCAACAAGGACTGATATGGGAATGCTTCTGAGTGCACCTGTCTCATCATACCCTGGCCCTGTTCCTAAACATGAATTTTTCATAGAGGTCAGGGACTACTTTGAAGATCAAGAGTGTATGGCAACATTTCCCTGTGATACTTCTGCAAAATATCTTTTAGAAGAACCAAGGGCCAATAATACTTGGTTGAATCCAGTAAAGAAGAAAGGCAAATTATTTTCCCTTTCAGGGAAACTTCTTTTACCATTACAGTTACAAAGCGAAAGATAGAAGTGATGAAAGGTTAAATATGTAATATATTTTAAGGTATTTTTGTAACAGTGAATGCTTTTCCCACTTGATAATCCTGATTCCAATCTTGGTACATCATTCTGTGTCAGTGACTATTTGTTTTCAACACAGTTAGTTCACTAATAACAAGATGTTTTCTATGCATGTTAGCTCTACCTCTCATGGTTATGATCTGTGAAATTAAATGGAAAAGAGACAATAAAAAGACAAATGTAAAACTATTCTGATTGTGAAAAAAATGGGAAAAAAAATCCACAGCAAGTAAGATTCCAAACCCATTTACTTAAAGTTACCGAGAATATTCCAAAGGAGATCTAATCTGACTGAGCCTGTCCTGGCCTTGACAGCAATTCAATTTTTATCAGATGTTGTTTAATTAGCCTCAGAAGATACTAAGATAATTTTCAAATCTGGAGCACCCCAAGATGGGAGGAGATTATAAGTGAGCCTTCACTTATTCAGATCCACAATGAAATCTTATCCATTTTTCTAGCTCTACTCATTATTGTATATAAGACTATTTATATACACAATGCTTTTTCAGAATAAGAATGGGAACAACAATCTTACAGAAAAGCCTGAGGGAGATAGGCTTGTTTAGCTTGGCGAAGTGGAGGCTCTGGGGAGACCTCACTGCTGCCTTTTAGTTCGCAAAAGGAATTTATAAGCAGGAGGAGCACCAACATTTTCCTTGGACAGACAGCAATAGGACAAGGGGAAATAGCTTTAAACTAAAAGAGTGGTAAGATACTAGAACAGACTGCTCAGTGAACCTGTGGATGCTGCATTCTTGGAGGCATTCAAGACCAGGTTGGATGGGGCCATGGGCATCTTGACATGGTGAGTGACAACCCTGCCTACAGCAGGTATTTGGAACTGTGTGGTCTTTAAGACCTCTTCCAACCTGAGTCATTCTATGATTTGTTCTATGAATAAAAGCAAGAAAAAGACTGGTCAATATGAAGTTCCAGGCCCAGACTCAATTTTCTTCTCATAGTGATCGAACTAGTAAAAAATTCCAACCTCTGATGAGTCACTTTCATTTGTATTCATGTGATCAACAGGAGGATGATAATAATGCTCGTGAATTCTCGTGAATGATGTACTCATGAGAAGAGAGGAAAATGGTTATTTATATGTGGGACAGGACTTGGGTAAGCATGAAGGTTTTGCTCTTAGCATATCCTTGGTGATTTTATCACTACAGGTGAATAGTTTAACAGGAAACCAGGAAAAAAAAATCATGGTTGTGTCCCAGTAAGCTTCATTTATAATAAGTTTGCAGCCATATATCTATACCAGCTTAGAGTTTAAAAAAAAAAATCCTTAGGGATCACAGAGTGCTTTTTACTAGTAAAAATAAAATGTACATATTTAGGTTATTTTCCAAATATGACTTCTATTCTTTTACTCAATCCAAGTGAATTTTATCACTGGGATCTGGAGTCTGTCTTTGAGGCAGCATGGTGTTGCTTGCACAGATGTGCAGAGCAGTAGTGTAGGAACTGTTATTAACAATACAATTATATATTTTTAATTCTGGGATTTGCCATTATTTCATATCCCTACCTTTTGTCCATGAGCTGTTTTACCTTGGTAATGACAATTGTGCAGAAGTCAGCTATTCTTCCACATTCTTACTTTCATACCCTTCAGTCAATATGTAGCATATCACTAATTATCAGAAGAATTTCAAACATGCACAAGACTTTTTGGAAGAACATTTTTTGCCAAGATTGAAGGCATACCTGATGCTGTCTGAGTTTAGTGGTTCACTTTGTGGGATCTTTGTAAACTGTTGATGAGATGTCATTATTCAAGAACTACCACTCAGCTGTCACTGAATTGCAATAATATTGAGTCAGCAAGGTCTCAAGATTATTACTGGAGAGTGATAAGATACTTGGTGCCCTTCATGTGCAGAATGTGAAAAAGTAAAAATAAATTCTGAAACATTTTGCTGGCGTATTTTGTCCTTGTGTTTGTTTGTCTCCAGATGTCACAGTGGAAAGAGATTTTGACTGGGAATGAACTAATTGCATTCAACTTTTTAAAGTGTTGGAAATACTGGGAGAATATTGGTAGAATGCATTTCAGTACTCATAACTGAAAAATTAGTGATTATATTATGTTGTCTAAATTCATAGTCTTTCTTGAATAATCAGATAGATTCAGCTAGAAGTATTGAAGAGAGAGTAAATATTCCCCTTAAAGCAGAGAACTATACACATTTTTCATATGCTTTTGCATGTGGAAATTGCATTCATTTAATGATGTCTGTGGGGAAATATAGCACTGACACTGTAACATATGATTATTAAAATATTCAGCCTGACTTGAATTACCAGTGAATTATCATATGGAAATGGAAGGTGTTGGAGATAAAAAATGTCTTAAAACAGTTTGAAATTTGGTTACAGATTATGTCAATTTGCTCTGTCAGAAAATGTGGCACACCTAATGCCTGGGAAATAGTTCATCTAAAACTCTCTCTATATTGGGAAGACATTTAAAAGGGTATCTTTCAGTTCTGGAGACTTCAATTTTAGAATAGCAAAATACAGAAAATGAATAGATACTGATTTACCTACAGGTTTAAAAAATGTTAATTTTAAATACTGCGCCAGGCTGCTGTCTTGTTCTATACTTTTAAATCTTGGAAGAAAGCAATACCATTTATTTTTGCAATATTTCCTTTCGAGAAAGAAAGTGGGAAGAACACAGGGCAGTACTACCTTTTGTGCAAATTTACTATTTTTCAGAATACAAATGAGTGACTGCCTCTTTGGATTTCCTTAAAGACAAAACAGAAGAAACTTCAGTAGACTGAGAAACCAGCTATCCAGCTATGTATGATAACAATGTCATTTGCGATCCCTCTGGAGTTAATGTTCATTAGCAATAATTTTAAAAATACACAACCCTATCTTATATCACAGAGATAACATAGTAAGGCCTACAGTATGTAGCAGTCCTGCAGGGTGTGAGGAATACTCCCACAAGCAGGTCCATTCTTTTCACAAAAACTGCTCAGGTACATTTATTACTGAAATTGAAAATTGAAAGATACAATCATTTCTTTTTTAAGATTTAGTGCAAATTACATCTTTTTTTTTTTTTTTTGCTAGTAGGTCTTCCTTAATATTCCAGCTTTCTCATATTTGTTGTTGAACTACAATTAGAAGCAACAAGGTTCAACCAGACCTCAAACACCTCTTATAGCACAGATCAACTAGAATAAGAACAGTTGATCAACAGGAAGTTTCCCATGGAGTCATATGCCATAAGTATTAGGCCAAAATGCAGCATTTATTTTCTGAGCAGATCAAACACAAGCAATAAATTCTCCTTGAATGATCCAATAACAGGGATTGAGGATGTCACCTGTGAGGCAAAGAGTGATATTCACAGACACAGCGAGAGACATGTGCACTATGTCACTCACAGTGCACATATTCAAGATCAAATTAACACCCATTCTCTCACACTGGAGAAACATGGTTGGCTCTGCCTTGTCTCTGGCACCAAACTAATGCTCTAATTTCATTGTCATAAAGGCAGTGTTTTCCAAAGGAGGAATATGTTTTATGTACACAGCACCAAAGTTGTGATCTGATTCTTTGCCATCTAAACGAATCCACAATATAATGAAACAATATCTTTAATGCTATTAACAAATCTTTGTAATGTTGAAAATATTTCTCTTCGAAAAAATGGTATATCTTAATTGAATTTTTCAGTAGATAATGGAAACATCTTGTTTCCACTTTCTGATGGGGTTTCATCATAAGTAAATTGCCATGCATGAAAGAGCAAGAGGGCAGAAAAGAGGCACAAGAGTCCTGAAAAAAACTGTGCTGAAGGCATGCAGCTTTTCAGCTGTACTAATGTCAGTTTAGAAGTAAATTCAACATTTCCAATGTTTTAAACATTTTGTTTCACAGTGTTTTTTGATTTGCAGGAAAAAAAGATTGGTAATGACTTACTGGAATTTTCCTTCTTATCTTTATGTGTACAGGTTCTCAGGGACTTTATTTTCTCCCCAAGTTACTTCAGAGTACCACAAAATGAGGCAGATCACATTTTCCCAAGTATTTTTACACATGCACTTCTAAAGGATCCATGAAGAATGAAGCAGTGATACTCTGAAGGAAGTGCTCCTTTAATTTCCTCAGTTTCTAGCAGAAAACCTACATAAACTCTATCCTTTTTGCTAAGGAAGACAAGTTTAGCCCTATACTGTTCTGCCTATCAGAAATGTCACTGAAACTTCTCTTCTTCAGGAGGTCTGTTTGTGAGTTCCTGTTAGTTCTACTGAGTTACCCAGTGACCAGAAAGGTTAATCACAGCATAGTTTGCACCATGAACCTCCGAGATTCTTCTAGGCACTGAGACGTTTCAGAGTTCTGTTTCCTTTAGATGTGGAGGCAATGAAGAGCAAAAGGGGAAGTCAATCTTATCATGCCCACCCGAAATGAAAAAACACAGGCCTCAGATGTCATGAACACACAAAAAATAGTTGATACTGCTGGAAAAATGACATCACTAAAATTCCCTGCTTCTTCAGTGTGCCAGAGAGGAACAGAGAGGTTTATGCTACATAGTTACTATCTATGCACTAAGTCCTGAGGCAGATGCAGTGCTGGCTGCATTGCGGATCCCTAATCCCTTCTCATTAGTCTTTCAAGTCAGACTATCAGACTCTGTACTATCAGTGTTGGTTCTGATCACCATGTTATATGAACCTCTGTCTACTGGTTAATGTTGTAAAAACTGAGAAGAGTGAGAAATTAACGCTAGGTACCTAGCTAATAAGTAACTAGGTATGAGTAGGCTCTAAGAAGAAAGCAGTACAAATAGATAAAAATCCTTTCATCTCATTAATGATTCTCTGAAAATATATAGTATCTACCTTGCATCTATCATTCATCAGGTAAGTAATCCCTCTCTTTGATTTAGAATCATCAGCTACTACCAATATTTCCACACTAAACCATTTCTCTTAATATCATATCTAAGCATTTCTTGAATACTTCCAGGTATGATGTACAACTACGTTCCTGGGCAGCCCATTCCACTGTCTGACCACTTTTTCAGAGAAGAAATTTTGCCTAATATCCAACATGATTCTTTCTTGGCACAGCTTGAAGCCATTCCCCATAGTCCTATTGCTAGCAATGCAGGAAAAAAGGCTGACACCTGTGTCACCACAACCTCCTTTCAGGTAGTTGTAGAGAGTTATAAAATCTCACCTGAGCTTCTTCTTCTCTAGATTGAGCAATCCCAGTTCCCTCTCCCAGTTCTCTCAGCCACTCCCCATAAGACTTATGCTTCAGACCCTTCACAGCTTCATTTCCCTTCTCTGGACATAATCCACGGTCTGGATGTCTTTCTTGCACTGAAGGGCCCAAAACTGAACGCAGTACTTGAGGCACACCTCACAAGTGCCAAGTACAGAGGGATGGTCACCTACCTGCTTTTGCTGACCTCACTATTTCTGATATAAACCAGGATACCGTTGGCCTTCTTGGCCACCTGGGCACACTACTGACTCATGTTTAGCTGAGTATCAACCAATACTTCCATGTCCATTTTTTCCACAGAGTCTTCCAGCTACCCTGCCCCAAGCCAGTAGCATTGCCAGGGGTTATTGTGGCCAAAATGAAAAAAATGATGAGCCATAAAATTTTGCAGAAGTAAAATAATAAATAGTAAAATTTATCTCCAGTTACCATTGCAGAACCAATATAGCCACAGAAGGATGAGCTGGATTTAGTTTTGCTTCACACACCACTAATAAACCTGTCAGCTCAGCTGTGACTACAGGAATTCTATTTTTGATGATGGGGAAATGATGCAGTTATATTTTCCACTCTGGCTGGTGTTTGCTACACCTACATTAGATTTTGATTCATAAAATCAGCAGTGCAGAGGTAGAAGCCTTTGAGAAAGACCATATTTTTGGAAAGTAACAACATTTTTCACTGCCTTCTGTCATTCTCAGTTAATTTTAAAAGCTTTATAATGACACCTCCATTTAGTTTGTATCATTATCTTGTAGAAAGGAAATGTGATAGAAGGCATTAGATAAGACAGAACAGGGAGACAGGGAAACCACAGCAGACGAGTTACTTCTGTATTTCTCACTTGTTGTATGGGGTCCACTGGTCATGTCAGACACATTGCCTAACTGATATACTTTTGTTAAAAGGTATGTAAGAGGTGATTGTGAAGCAAGCAAAAAAATAATATTGCTCATATTGCTGCTTGCTCCAGCTAGCAAACAAGAATGTAGCAAGAAAAAATAAAGAAAGAAAGAAAGACATTACTTCAGGATGATGAAGGATGTTTAAAAATGTAGACCAATGGTCACAGTGCAGTTGATATCTAATGAGAAGGAAATAAAGAGAGATGAAAGAATTAGCACTTTATCATAACTTTTCATGTAAATGTGAGGGCATTCCCACTGCAACATCCTGATGCTAAGAAGTATCACATGACATAAAAACCATTACATAGAGTGATCTAGCATATGACAAGGAAAAAAATGTTTTTAAGGTATGCTTTGAATCTAAAAGTATACATTATCTACTGATATCTTCACCGGGACACCATTCGCATTCCTTGGTAGCTCTGATAATGAGTGTCCAGAGAGGTGGACTGAAAGGAAAGGTGAGAGCAAAAATCTATCCTGGCAGTGATGAGGCTTGCTCGGATATGCCTCTGGCTTAAGGGCTGAGTTGTTCATTAACTGAGGGAAAATCTTCACCTCTCAATTAAGATTTCAGTGAAGTTATTAATGTGTTATATTTTAACCTCTTCATAACTCAGTAAATGCTTTAGATTTTCATGTGATCAACTGACCTCATTTGTATTTTGATGAGTAATAAGATTGTACTGTAGGAGGGTTAGACTCAAGAAAGTCATGGTCTTCCTCTGTTGATGGTGTGTCTCTGCTCATGCCAAGATGGTGTCCTGGGGACTTGGATATCAGGTGCTTCAAGGCATGAGGACAGAAATATGGATTTCCTGTACTTCAACTTACACAGGCCAGGAAAATCATGGCAGTGTTATCAGTCATAATGTGCATCAGTAGTTTAACAGTCAGTCCTTGATTGGTAAGCAGTAAGAGGGAGCTGAAAAACAGCTGATGATAATGTGTGTACACTTCTTAGTATGAGAAATAGGAGGCAAAGAGATTATGGGAGATATTTTCCTGGGGGAAACGACCACTCATTTTCCAGAACCACCTCACAATTTATTGTTCTCATAACTCTACAGTGTTTCCTACTCATTCTTTTATTTTTCCATGCTCCGTTCCTTCCTATCAATCACCTTCTGGAGACAACCTTGGCAATGCTACTGAGTGGTAACAAATCAAAACAGTCACAGCACAGAGAAAATCTGAGAACAATATAAAATACATAGAGCTTAATTTCACGCCAGGCAACCATAAGGTTATTGTATACTTGTCTGCCTGTATATAAGATGGCAGTACAAACTCCCCCTAAAATGTTCATATGAAGCTGCTGCAGAATGAACAGACAAAGAACACAGATTCCAGGTGAGGATCTGATGTTTTTCTTGTCAGAGAATGCCTGAATTGCTGAAATTATTCAAGTAGTTAAAATATTTGATGAAATTGGAATTCAGTGGCTGGAATTCAGACACTTTTTTGGGTATCAGTCTTCAGCTTACTGAAACTCAAAGAAGTCTCAATTATTATGTCAAGGAAAGTTTGGAATGAGCTGATGGATACAGGTGCATTTCAAGTTCTAGTGAAATGAGGGAAATAAAGCGCAATATTTCAGATCAATTCTCAGGGTTACTGGTGATATGGTTCCCAGTAGTCTAGGTCCTAATGACAGTGTTACAGTGTTAGTGGCAAATCACTGGACTGCAGTGTGGAAAATTCTGGATATCTCACTGCAATTTCACAGAACTTGAACTGCCTAGTCTCAGAATTTGTTTGTTTTAGTGAGTCACAATTATCTGCTTTAACCTTGACTTCAATAACAGCTACAGTTATTGTTGATATTTCTAAAAGATTAGATGATTATTTATTTTTCCCGAGCCCCTATGAGCTAAATAATAGTACACCAATTAAAGACTTTTAACAGCTGGATGCTTCCTAACTGCTTACTAGAACCATTAATGCCTTTCCAATAGGAAAAACAAAAACAAAAACAAAAACAAAATAACAAAACAAAACAAAACAAAAAAAAAAAAAAAAAAAGAAAGCACCACATCAATCTGGAGAAGTTTAGCTTCTCAAAAACAGTGAATAAGAAACTTGTTGCAAGCTGAGGAAAATAAACAGTTTAAATTATACATTGATCTACGTTCGAACAGTCATAGAAATGAATGGTTATGGTTAAAGGCATGTCATAATTTTCCCCTGTACTGATAATATCCAGGATGATGTGGTGAGACTAGATGACCATGACCTGTTTCCTTTACACTGATCCTCTACATTTAATGCGCTCCAACATGCAGAAATCATTTGCTGGTGGACTGAAGTAGTACCACTTAAACTATCACTTGTATATTTTTACGTAATATGGGTATCCATCTTGAGAAAGCCATGGACAGCTCATGACCAACGTGTACTGTGTTCCTGCCATTCCCAGCAGTAGGTGTGGTTCTTGGGCAGACAGCATCCAGAATTTTGTGGTGCCCAACAAGCTGTCTGAAACGAATCTGTTCTTGACATGGTCTTTGAGTTCTGCATCCAGTCAATAGTAGGCTCAGAAGTACCTTTCATCACTTCCAGTTTGTACTATCTTCTTAGCAGAGGGTGAGAGAAATAAGACAGCAGGGTTTTGTTTGTTTGTTTGTTTGTTTGTTTTACGCCTCTTGCCTCCCAGAATAAGTGAAGAGGGCTAAAGCTCTAAGTCTTACTGTGGATCCTATCCCAGAGTTTCAGACCAACTTTTAGGTTCAGAATGACCTCTAAGGAGTTTCTTGACAAAAGTTTTAAACAATGCTCAGCGTTTCCTGGAAAGTCAAACTAGAAAGAGCCCAGAACATTACATAATATAATTCTTGTCCTTGAGGTAAGCTACAGAGATGTGTTCAAGCAGGAGTTTCGGATGGATATAGACTCCAGGGCAAGACAGAGTTTAAATGGACTTAAATCTTGCTTTAAAATCAAAAATATATACTTACTGGTCTCATTTGTCGTACTGATTAGGAGGATTGAGATGGGAGCATGAGATGCTGGAGAGCAGTAGGATCTGTTGGTCTTGGTTTACAGCAAGTTGAACATGAGCCAACAATGCGTCCAAACAACCAGAAAGGCCAACCATATCCTTGAGTGCGTCAAGTAGGGCATCACTATCCAGGTGAGAGAAATGTGACACTGCACTGCACTGGTGCAGACTCACTTTGAATTCTGTGTGCTGTTCTGAGTGTCACAGTATGAAAATATCATAAAACTAGCAGAGAGTGTCCAAAGGAGAGTTGCACAGATTTTGAAGGAGAAGATAGATGAGGAATAGCTGGGGATCCTTGAACTGCTCAGCCCAGAGAAAAGGAGGGTGAGGGAAGGCCTCACGGCGGCTGCAGCTTGGGGCAACGCAGAGCTCTGCTCCCTGTGACAGCGGCAGAGCCCGAGGGAACGGCATGGAGCTGAGTCAGGGGAGGGGCAGCTGGGGGTTAGGGACAGGGTCTGCACGGGAGAATAGTGGGCATGGACCAGGTTGCCCAGGTCAGTGGGCACAGCACTCTAGCTGCTTAGAGTTCAAGGGGCTTTTGGACAACACTCTCAGGTGTGTGGTTTGATTTTTAGGTGGTGCTGTGTGGAGTCAGTGTTGGTATACAGTGATCCTTAAGAGTCCCTTCCAAATCAGGATATTCTATGATTCTATGAAAGTCTGATCTACACTGGAGAATATGTTCTGGCTAATCTCTGTTTAACTATTCTCTCTGCATTCTTTCTGGTCTGATAATAATAAGCTCTTCCCTGATTAATATTTCAACCTCTTAAATATGTAAGAGCTACCTAATTTTCTACCACTGTACCTTAGAAGATAAAGTATGTTAATGAAAGAATTTATAATCAGCTAGTATTTATATGTTCCAACCCCACCTCCACAAAAAAATAAATAAATAAATAAAAATGTTTGCAAGTATATGTGGGAGGTTCCTCCATTCAATTTAAAATAAGTATTTTAAACTATTCCGAATATACTCTTCCAGTAGAGCACTCTAATCTCTGTGATCAAAGTTAAAGCAGTGTATAAAAATCCTAGAAGATTTCTCCATGTCTTCATTCAAGTAGATTTATTTTGCCAATCATCTGTGCTGTGATCTTTACACAGTATTTCTATTTTGTTGTAAGCATAAACATTGGTGGGTTGTTAGAATTGAGGTGGTGTGGTTAGGTTGAGATTGGACTTGATAATCTTGAAGGTCTTTTCCAACCCAAGCAATTCTATGATTCTATGATTCTGTGATCATCACAAGAGCAGGTTGTGTGAATGTGATTAAATATCTAAGCTATGAAATACAGACTAGAATAAAGTAAAATATGCACAGAGAGTGCACCTTAAGATTTTATCTGATGCTATCAGGACTTTAAGTTACTTACATAAAAGAGAATAAAGTGTTCCATGCTTTCCATGTCTAATACCAAATTATCTTAGGATGAGCTTATTTTTTGAAGAATTTTGATGCTTCAGGCCTTTGACTTTTCAAGTACTTCTATAAAATAAGTTAAAAGAATATTTGAAACAAAACCCATTGCAAGATGGAATAGATATCTTGGCTTTTAAGTGTTGAAATGATGTACCTTGAACTGAAGAATGCAAAATCCTTGACTTTGGAAATGACGAATGGAAGATCCAAATTTTCTCTCACTTGTCTTTGTTTTGCATTTTAACTGAAGCAATTTAGTGCAATTGATATGAATTAGAAAGGTGAACTTTTTTGCAGATTATTTTTCCTTTTCTTTTTCTTCCTCCATCTCCCTTATCTTCTGTGTAAGCTAAAAGAAACTGAAGACATTTAGTAGTTATCAGAAAGAGAACCCTGATGTGCTTGTGCATGTACTACTTTTTGTTTTTGTTTTGTTTTGTTTTGTTTTGTTTTGTTTTGTTTTGTTTTTTTAAATCACCAGTCTGGAAAAGCATTTACACTGCTTTTATCATCTGTTCTCAGTACCAATATTTTGTTATCATCTGATTTGGTAGTGTTATTCTCTTAGTTTTATTTTTTTTCATGGTAACTTATTATCCTGTGTTCAGAACATGACTTAAAAGATGGACAAACACATATCTGCAGGAACAAAACTGTTCTGTTATTTGTTTTCATGTCTTTTCAGCTTCAGCAGAAGGGTATCTAATAGCAGATATTCTGTGGGAAACCCAGAAATGTAACGTGTGAAGGTGAAGAGAACTTCTTGTGTAAATTCTGAAGTTTCTTTTTCCACTCTCTTCAGCTGATAAGCTTCTTTGTTGCAACTACTGATCCCACTTCTATGAGGTTTACGAAACTCTACAGATTAAGAATTTAAAATATTATATGGAGAAAACCTTATATGATGGAAAAAGCTGAGGATAAAGGTGGGTTTTTGTTTTGTTTTGTTTTTAAGGAGAAACTGGTAGACTTGATGGAGTTCAGAGTGGACTAATGAAGTATGGAAGCAACGTAGGAGAGGTGTGGCAACATCGCAGGAAACTTCAGTTTCATTTCTGAATGAAAGCAGTGTTTTTTTCTTTATTTCTTTCACATTTCTGAGGTCTATCTACAAAAGAAAACTATCAATCAGAAGACAAATTTAGGAACTTTGCATTCAATAAATTTCAAAATTTGAAAGGAAAAAGTATCTGCCTCAGTTCCAGCTTAAATCTTGTTTCCTAGTTTAGGTGAGTGAGTGAGTCTTACTTGTATGAAGAAACTACATGTGTAATTTCAACCACATGTGTGTAGTGACTACATCATATATATGGCCCATGTAGAACATGTTCAAGTAATAGTAGCAATCAAAAGCTCCTCTTCCAAATTTGGAGCTCTGGAAGAAACAGGTTTCAAAGAGCCAGGTTTCTTTTCCATCTTTCCTAAGAGAAACACTGGTGCCAGAAGATCATTTCTGTACAGTCATGCAGAGTACAGTATTGCCTTCTTACTTTTTTCTCTTTCCTGGTGCTCTTGGCACTACAAATAAGAAAAGAAGTGACATTTTGTTTTGGGGCTGCACTAAAAGCCTCATAAGCGGAGGGTAGAACCATGGTTGTTTTGCTCATTGGTCTTATGTTTGATCTTCTGTTGGAAGGAAAGGATGTAATGCAGTTATCTACTCAGTATCATTAAAAACACTGTGGTTGGAGAAATGCCATTGGGTAGCAGTTGCCATAAAGGATGCACTTGGAAGTGTCTTGTGTGCTCAAATTGTTACAGGGAGAATGAAAGTGACTCTTGCTAAAACTGTAATGTACAAATGATATTTCCATGCCTTTGAAGATATTTCCCTTACATTTCCTCTTTATATTTCTTATAGTATAAGATAGGATATCAAGACAACTCTTGTGAAACAACTGATATTTTAAATAATAAAAAAATCTAAGCAAATCACAACAAACAATACACCTGAAGTGGACATTTCCCTTTTCAGGCAAACTGTACATAATTATGTTATAATTGACTCTTCAGTCTCAGCTTTCATTTTCTTGAGAGCAAACTTTTTGAAACAGGCAGAAGAATTAATGAGTTTTAACTGTAACCATCTATATTATAAATTGCAATCCAGAGAGGCTGGATTTTTAATGGAATTTCAGAGTAACAGATTCGAGTTCAGATATCTGTATGCTATTACACAATGGGACTTAGCAGGGTACAAGCCATCTGCATAAAAATGAACTTCTGTTCATCACAAATAGTTAAATTTCAAAAGGACATGTATTTTTGAAATAACTCTTCAAGAAGTAAAATCTAGTCATGTCGTAACACTAGAAAGCTTTGGATCATGGTGTAATGCAGTACAACACATCAGAGCTGTGTGTACAGCAGTAGAGAGAGTAACCTGTGTACTGACCACATTGTAGCTGCCTCAGATCTGTACTGTGCCTTGACAAATACACTCTCCCTACCTTCTAAGCTTTAGTACATCGAAATTTCAGCACTGCTTTTTGGATGTTGCCTAAGTTCCTGGCCACTTATATTAACTAAGGAGAATGACAAGAATAATCATACATGGCCTTTTATGGAGGGTAATAAAAATAACTTCTAAAAACAACTGAATGGCTGTTTACCAATAAATTACAGCATAATAACAACCATATGTCAAGGGAAAAATATTCTCTTAGCAATACGGAATGGGAAAGGTGCCTATTAGAGTATCACTCAATCAAAAATGGGGTCTGTGTCTGAAAACCAAAACTTGGAATTGAGTGTCCTTGGGGCATTTTGTTGACTTCACTTCAGATAAGAAAGGAGAACAGAAAAGTAAAGCATAATTAAAAGGATCTACTCAATTATAAGTTTTTGTTCCACACCTTTACATCAGGAAAAATATGAATTTATTGCTTACTTCCCCTTGCTTCAGCTGCTGCACATTAAGGACACTTTGGGTCAGGGAAGATGCTCACATGAAGCTAAGGAACAAAGCAGTCCCTCGGTCATGCAGTGAACAGAAGTAAAGTCAGCTCAGGTAGATGATTTAGACATCAGGATGATTATGATGATTAAGTGTAGCTGGAAACTTCTTCCTGTATGTTTGTATGTTTTTAATATTTCTGGTTTTCATTGTCTGCTTTGTCTTAAAAAAGAAATGTAAACCTTGATTCTGTTNAGACATCAGGATGATTATGATGATTAAGTGTAGCTGGAAACTTCTTCCTGTATGTTTGTATGTTTTTAATATTTCTGGTTTTCATTGTCTGCTTTGTCTTAAAAAAGAAATGTAAACCCATAGAAACCTGTTCAGTTGTGGAATGGATGAGTTGTCCTGGCTATCAGCTCTATGAACAACACGGAACCTAAGAGTTTAGCAGTTTTTTTTTGTCAATCTTGTTCATCATCATCAGTAATAAAGATTCTGTGTACTACAGAATTTGTGTAGTCTTGAACTGCCTACTTGTTACTGAAGGCAAGCTTTATCCTTTTCACTTGACCGTAGTTAACAATTCTCTTAAAGATGGTTTTGACAGAAGAAAGATCTAGCTTTTGTTTCCTTGTATCTAGACCATGTTTACAGTACTAAAAGGAGCAATTGCTTTCATTGACAAAATAAATGTGGTTTTCAATGCACACAGTGAATGTATTTCTAAATCAAGAAATCACTGTAACTTCATCTTTTCACAGATACGAGGCATGGCCTTAAGCTGAGTGTAAAGCTGTGTTATAGTCAAAAGATGTTCTGTCCTGCAACATTTGTTGATTTTTTTAATTAGTTCTTCATATATAGTAGAAGCTTTAATGTCTATGTAATCAGTAGCTTGAAAATAAAGTAACATGTCCTGGTAAGCTGTTTTTGAGAATAAATCAGTTATTATTCTATTTATTACTGATGACAGACATCAGAAATAGAAGCCTGATTCATCAACTATGTTTATTTTCATTATTGCACTGCACCTGGTTACTGTCAGGTTACTCGTGATTATATATTGTGTTTTTGATGTTTAATTATATGGCTTGGGGTTGACTTCACGGTTCGTGAACATAAGACATGCAATTCAAAATGAAAGTAGAAAGTAGAAAGTAGAAAGTGAGTAGTGGGGTGTAAACTGTTTCTCTATTGTATTCAACATGGAGTCCCGACAAGAAAGACATTGCTCACAGAGGAACTTTCCCTCTCTGCAGAAAAAAGTCTGTAGAAGATTGTTCCAGAAAAGAATAGACTGGATGGAGTTCCAAAGAAGTTCTAGGGTTGAATGCAGACTTTAATTAAAGTTGTCATTAAAAAAAAACAACACACATACAAAAAGAGGTAAAAACCGAGAGTATTCAAACAGAATCTCTCTTCTGTTCAGTATGAGACATATCTTAACTCTCAACTAACTAAATGCTTTTTAGAAAGAAGTGCAATAACAAATGTCTATAGCACAGGAAGATCTTACCTCTCCCATAATGATTATCTGGAGGTCCTAAGTTCTTGAAATAAAACACCTGGAAACCTCCACCATATGAGTGTCATGGTTTTATGATTTTTGGTACTGGTATTCCACATCATAACATCATGTAGTGCATTTAGAGTTACCCTCTGAGTAAAAAACATCCTCCTAACATCTAACCTAAATCTCCCCCGTCTTAATTTAAAACCATTCCCCCTTGTCCTATGACGATCACTATCAACCCGTGTAAACAACTGTTGCTCCTCCTGTTTATACACTCCTTTCAAGTATTGGAAGGCCACAGTAAGGTCTCCCTGGAGTCTTCTCCAAGCTAAATAAGCTGAGTTCCCTCAACTTTTTTTCATAGGAGAGGTGCTCCAGCACTCTGATCACCTTAGCGGCCCTCCTCCGGACCTGTTTCAAGAATTCTGCATCTCTGTTGTCCTGGAGGCCCCAGATTCACTAGCTATATCTGATTATCATGTCTCATATTTGCTTAATAAACGTTGCCTAATGAGTCTGTGAAATTTCTTCCTGGTGATGTTGATGTGAGGTGCACCACTTTTGTTTTTTTCTGATTTGAAAGTTTTACATTGTGCTACCAGTGTTACATTCTGTAATGATCAGGGAGAAGTGAAGGGTTATAAACTACTATTTCTATAGATTATTTTTTCTTTCTCCATACCTCAGCATTGTATAAGCATTCCTAGCATACACTCAGAACTAGAACACTGGACTGAGTGATAACACTAAGTATTAGTCACAAGCATTGTTTGTGTCACACTCAGTGTTTGACTATTTGTTGGTTAGCTGAGAGACTGGCTTTTCAGATAATGTTCACTTCTGTATTATGTTTGTTTTCATTGAATCTCATCCTACAGATGAGGGTTTGCTGAGAACTAGTGTCAGATTAACACTTGTCTCAGACTACAGAAAAGTGACATATACGTTCTGGACAGCTACTCATAGCTGGTACTCAGTTTCCTATCCAGGAATCACAATTTGTAAATGTTTTTGAAGTTAAAATTTCTTAAAAACATCTACTCACTAGAAATCCTGATGCTATTTACATTTTCATCTGGGAGATCAAATTTCCTGTCTCCACCACTTTTCCAAAATATATGTAGTTAATTCACAGAAAATGCAAGACAAAAAATATACGACTTATTTCAAGTAGTTTGAATCTTTTCGTTCTTTAGGTCACAAGACTGTGACAAGTGCATTACTTTTAGAAGGAATTCTGAATATGCATTATGTTTTTGTTGTCAAATTCATGTAAAATAGCTCTATATTGTACGCAGATGTACAAAGAAGCCTATCAAGGACCTGTCTATATTGCTTAACTGCTTTCATGTCTTATCTGAGATTATGCCTTTGAGAAATCTTTTCTTACATCATATTGTGTATTGACTTTATAGTGAAAATACAAGTATGCAAACATACTCTGGGCTTTTCTTCACACTCCTATAAAAACTATAACTGCATGACAAATGCAGTTATTTCATCTACCTTAAATCCTCTCTTCAGCAACAGTTGGATTAAATAATATTTTTTCAGCCTATATGGTCTCTCATTTTTTGATATATGCAATAGTACTCAACAGCTAAATCTGCAGAGAATTAAGTAATCTGTCTTTGATTTAGGTAAAATTTGGCTGACACAAAACAATGTCATTATTTCTAACAATCATCATTGTTTTGCTAATTCTTAAATACTACAGCTGAGATTCTTAACCACATAGATTCAACAAAGATGAATGAGAAAATTCAGTCTCTGAATAATTTATAGTCAAATCAAAATATGAAAACAAAGGGAAAAAAAAAGAACAAGATTAACAATATATACTAAGTGTTCACACAGACCTGTGATGCTTCTTGCTACACATATGCTTATACCTAGAGGACAGTTGTTACATTGAGGGCATGAGTCTGATGTATGACTGTTGGGAAGAGCTCTTGGTGAATAATAAAGTTCAGAAAGGACTCCCTTGCTTTCTGAACTTCTCAGATAGTATTCTAGGTATAGCTAGGTTCAGTCTTAGTCCCAGCCTTGGTCAATGGTTTATGACCATACGACCAGCCTTGGTCTCCTGATGAGTCAGACTCATCAGTCCACCAAAACCAACTGAGTACCTCCCCCTCCACAAAATGTTGCAGAGGTCTGATTTATTTTTACTCTTAGGGAGATGGGAATGAGTCCTGTGTGATTATAGGCATCTTAACAAGGTTTGTTATGTTAATTGATGCAGGGAAGGTACGGAAGTGTGAATTGTTGAGGAGCTGTTGAAGGATTAGGCCAGTATTTGGTACAAGGTGTGGTTATTAAACTGGCTTTACTAAAGCAACATCTTCACACGGTGTTGAGTGGCCTTCATCTCAACTCATCCCAAGTGTCACTGTCACTACAGTCCCTAGGCATTAGGCAAGATGTCTGTCAGTGCTCTGTCCATATAAGCAAATTACTCATCTCCCTCCTTATACAAGCCTGGTGCAAGATGACCACACTGATTAAATCACATTCTTGCTTAAGCTGCTGTTCTCTGCTGATTAAAGTCATTCTGTGCTTTGACTCAGTAGGACTGATGGTTTTCTACAGTAGTGTGATGTTTTGTTTTCTAAACACTTTGTTTTTTCCACTGGAAACTATTTCCTCTCTTCTTGTCCACACTTCTCCCCTTAACAGCCCCCCAGATTACAAAACAAGACAGATTGATTTAAGGAAGGAATATGTGAGAGAATCAACACTACCTTGGAAAACAGAAGGGTTAAGGAGAACTTGAAAGTAACATTCCAGCTAGTTGGAGTTTAACAGAAAGATGGAGCCTGGTCCTATACTAGAGTACATGGAAAAAGAGTGAAAAACAAGACTCTTGATTAAACCGGAAGAGACTACCACTGAATATCACACAGAATTTTCATTGGGAGCATAATTAATCATTGAGAAAAAAAAAAAAAAAAGAAAGGAAAGATTGAATACAAAATTTGATATCCATCCATAGATGTTTGAAACCTGACATCATTATGCCCTGAACAAGCTGCTTGGAGCAGTAAGTCAGGATAGAGATCACCCTCAGACTCCTTCTATCTGAACTGTCCTGTGAAACAGATTTATAAGTCACAATTGCACAGATGTGCAATGTAACCTAAATTCTCGTAATACTGGATTTACAGGACTGCTTAGAAGATACTCTATTCTACATGGTTAAAATTCAAGTATTTAAGACACAAGAAGTATAGAAAATCCTGACCATAAAAGATACTGAAATCATATATTCAGAAACTTTGTAGATATTAAGGGCCCTTAATATTATTTGCAAGTATCCACCATAGTGTGACTACAAGGAGTAGCCTCACATTAAGGTGTTTTAAGCAAGACACGGGGGCTATAACAGATACTAACAGAGTATACAGCATATACAAGATGAAGAGGTGATCCAAGACAGCCAGTAGGGCTTCACCAAGGGCAGATCTTGCCTGATCAATCTGGTGGCCTTCTATGAAAAAATGATGGCATCCCCATCCATCAGACAGGGGAAGGGTGATGGATGTCACCTACCTGGATTTCTGAAAAACCTTTGACATGGTCCCTTACCACATCCTTCTCTCTAAATTGGATTTGGAAGATGGACTGTTCAAAGGATTAAGAACTGGTTAGTCAATGTCAGCCAAAGGGTTGTGATCAATGGTTCTATGTCTGGGTGGAGACCAGTCACATGTGGTGTCCTCCAAGGGTCAGTCTTGGGACTCTTACTCTTCAACATCATTGTTAATGACAAAGAGAATGGAATTGAGTGCACTCTCAGTAAGTTTGCAGATGACACCAAGCGGAGTGTTGCAGTCAATTCACTGGAGGGAGGGGAAGCCGTCCAGAGAGATCTGAACAGGCTGGAGAAGTGGGCCCACGTGAACCTAGAAGAGGTTCAACAAAGCCAAGTGCAAGGTGTTGCACTTGGGCCAGGGCAATCCCATGTATTTATACAGTATGGGGGAAGAACACCTGGAGAGCAGCCCAGCACAGAAGGACTTGGGGGCACTGGTGAATGAGAAGACAATCAGCAGTGTGCACTTGCAGTCTGAAGAGTGAGCTGTATCCAGGGCTGCATTAAAAAAGTTGGCTAGCAGGGAGAGGGAGGTGATTGTCCTCTTCTACTCAGTTCTTGTCAGGCTCCATCTGGAGTACTGTGTCCAGGCCTGGCGCACCCAACAGCCTCTTGGAACAGGTCCAGAGGAGAGCTACTAAAATGATCAGAGGGCTGGAGCACCTCTCTTATGAAGAAAGGTTGAGAAAACTACACTTGTGTAGCTTAGAGAAGAGAAGGCTCCAGGAAGACCTAATTATGGCCTTTCAGTACTTGAAGAGAGCGTATAAACAGGAGGGGGAATGACTGTTCACATGGGTTGATAGTGATAGTCATAGGACAAGGGGGAATGGTTTTAAACTAAGACAGGGTAGATTTAGGTAAGATGTTGGGAGAAAGTTTTTCACTCAGAGAGTGGTGATGAGCAGGAACAGGTTGCCCAGAGAGGTTTTGGTTGCCCCATCCCTGGAGGCATTCAAGGTAAGGCTGGATGTGGTCCTGAGAAGCCTGGTCTAGTGGTTGGTGATCCTGCCCATGGCAAGGGCGTTGATACTAGAGGATCTTTGAGGTCCTTTTCAACCCAGGCCATTCTATGATTCTGAAATATATAATTTTTAATTAATTAAAATGATATCTTGAAACTTTGCTAGATATTTACAGAGGAAGTACTGTACTTGGGAAACAGTAAAAAAAGTTTGGTATCAGTTGTAACTGATGTAGATTAAGTCCCACATTTACCAATGCAGACCGTTCAAAGTAATAGCCTTGGCACAAACGCAGTCCAAGAGAACAAGCTGACTATAACTTCCTCCACTCTACAACATAAGTCATTTGCAAGCCATTTAAAAAGGAAATTGCAAGGAAAATGCATCAGACCTGAAATGCAGTAGTGGAACCTTCAGAGGCTATCAGTGTCACACCACTGAATTCAATAGATTTGCCCTGATCTACATGAACTGAAAATCTGGTTCAGACCCTTTAAGCTGCTGTTTCTAGCATACCTTGATACTGTTGGCACTGAATTACTTATACTTTTTGCTGTTACAATAATATGAATAAAGAGGATACTTGGAAAAGTACTTGGCCATTTCTTATTGCCTTTATCTCTGCGGCTAGTTAATAACTTCATAGGGTTTTTCCACACTGTTCTGTGAGCACAGGTACATTAAACTAACAGTGATTTTTAACTAAGATCAATGAAATAAATAAACAAAAGTTTTGAAATCTCAGTGACCAGCAAGGAATAGTAGCTGTTATTCTGTAAGCACATTAAAATTTGATAGGGGCTACTGAACTATCGGAAGGGTTATCCACTAGCAGAAGTTCATGTGTACACATGCAGGCATACATGTGGATCCCTGTGAACTTCAGAGACAGAGCACAGAAGCTACAAATAAAAAGAGGAAAGAAACCAATATCTCTCTCAGGCATATGTGATCTCTGAAACACAGATGTCCAAGTAGAGTCGTGAATAAAAGGTAGCTTGACCATTGTCAAAGCAAGAGAGTGACATCATCAGGACAAGAGGCTCTGAAATTTCTAGGAACATTATTCTATTTCTCAGAAGCATTCAATTTAAAGGATTTCTCCGAGAAGGAATGTCAAAGATTCAATTTTCAGAATTGCTCAGTAGAATCCACTTGCAATCAACAGACTCAGCCCTTGGCTTAACCCGCTCAGAAGTTACCTCTCAGTGGATCGTGGGGGAATGACTTCCACCACACCCTCTCATGACCCAGTTTCTCTCTGTGTGTTTTTCTTTTGCAACTCTTAATTCTGCAGACATTTAAGCCAAAAAATACTGATTTATTTTCCTGGAAGAAGTAAGAGTACGGAAATCAGAGAAAAAATAAAGAAAATATAAATTAAAATTGAATTTTGAAGGATAGATGTTACAAGGACACATGGCTGCAAAGTTTTTATCATCTTACTGCAAATCAGCCCAAGGTTTACAATACCAGTTGGTGTGATGTTTCTGTAGTTGTAACACAGACATGGTTATACCATCAGCTCTTTTAACATGGAAGAGAGTCAAGACTCTTTGTAGAAACTTGAATGAGTTCTCTCTCTGAAATTATCAGGGAAACTGGGAGGACAGTAGGTGACTGTTACTAAAAATTCAGATAGTAACATCTCTGCTTCTATAAAAGTTGGACTTAATTGAACTCCCCCCAAAATCAAAAGCAGTACCTGTCTCTGTTCAGGCACTTTGACATGCTTTTCAGCTCAGAGTTAACCAGATGAGAGTTTTAGAGTTTTAAAACTGGGCACATATATCTTCATATTTATCTATGATTAAAACCGAGACCCATATATACCAGGACCACTTGCAATCAGCAGAGATTTTCTTCTTTATAGTGAAGTAAGTAAGTATAGGTGAAATGTTTTCCCTCTTCCTTCCTTAAATCCTGTGTCAAATTCTCCAGGTAAATATCACTCTAGGATACTTATTATAGACTATGGTCAACTTGCTCTCCCTGTGTCTTCTCGCTCATCTCATTAAAAGACAACTGGACATTCCTTTCTCTTTGCAGAAAAAAAAGAGAAACAAACCTGAGGTTTACAAAAGCTCTTTCATCACTTTTGTAGAGGAAAGCACGGCTAGAGGCTCCCAGGGTGGAAATCTGCTGACTTCACACCCCATCAGACAAGATTCCGGCTGTAATAACTCCACCGTGACATCTTGGTGCAATCTCTCACATGAGAGTAGCAGCTTGCTGCAGTCTCAGCTGGACAACACAGGGTGGTTACATATGGATTAGTGAATGTAAAATTGAGAAAGTTAAAGGCTACATTTCCTGTTTTGTTTTTTAAACTGAAATTTTGTCACCGTGTTAAGGTGCCAGGAGCTGCAAGTTTGAAAAGAAGTCTAGTTTAGCTTGTACAAAGGGATCAAGGTATGCACAAAATTAAAGTAAATAACATCAAGATAGAATTTACTTTTTTCCTGCTGATGTTAGTTCTCTTCCACACTTGTGGGGTATTATTAAAAGGAGACATAGTTTTATTAGCTTGTCTTTTGCAAACAAACTACCCATTCAGAGAAGAAAGTCATCTGAATGGGCCAATGTGGCTTGTGTAAATAATGTTTGAAGGTAAAATCTAAATGGTTTGGGATTGTTCTCTGAAAAAAAGTTTACTTTTTTAATTAAAGATTTTTTCTCTAGTGAAAGAGTGCAATTTAACACTGTATGCAGTCTTCCTTGTTATCATTTCTAGTTATTTTATTTCTTTCTGTGCCTTTCTCAGCGATGACCTACACATCAAGACTGTAAAGACATTAGAATTAATTCACTACTGTTTAAGTTACAGGGAGAATTAAACTTTTAAACTTCAGATCCAGTTGACATAAATTCAGGGTGACAGTAAGAAATGTGTTGTTTCAAAGAAGTACATTTGAGTGATGATCTGAATGAGTCAGTGGAAATTGCAACCATCTGTGTAAAATACACACGCTAACTTTCTTAAGCCAGAAAACCTTACCCGGCCTTTATTGATGTATCTATCAGAATAAAGTCTTTTTGTCACATTTGTCAACTATGATCTCTTTTCCATGTTAGAAATAAGCGGAGCTTTCTGTCCATTGGGGCTAGACAGTAGTGTGCAGAACAGAATTTACTTTGGCTTTCTTATTGCCATCAAAAAGTTACATATATCCGGGCTCCAGCTATAGCCAGACTAGGAGCATAAGCATCTTCTGAAGAAAGAATGTCTCATTTATCATAGGTATTATCTGAAAACAAGGTGAACTGCCAGCCTGAAACTATTGTCTGCCTCCATTGGTGACATGATTTAGCTGCCTTAGCTACTTTAGATGGCTGTAACTAACTGAACTGAAGCACTCTGATCTACTAGTTTGCTTCTGATAGCTAGATGTGACCTAGTATGCACATTGACCTTCTCCTTTTTTTCCTCATTATTGTGTTACTTTTAAAAACAGTTATCCATATAGGATAATCTTTCCAGAAATGAGGAAAACTGAGATCACATTTAGTTCAAAATAAAATAATGTTTGTGGAGAAAGTTTGACTGAACTATTATTAACAGGATCTTCATTAACTTGCCAATGGAAAATAAAAATTTCTTCAGGAACAAAAATTCTCTATGGAGAGTTTGGGACCATTTTTAATTTCATCGTGTTTTTTCCATAACCTTTTTCTGCATACTTTCTTCGTGAATATTATTAAGAAATTAAACCAAATTATTATGGATTTCTTTTCTGCCCACATATAACTTTAAATAATCTATTTAAGGATCTTAAAATTTTAATAGTGTAATGTTTTTTAATAAGGTAAGACAAATAATAGCAATGGAAACAACTTTTTGCTAAATATTTAATTGAAAAATAAAGCATGCTTCAAGATAAAGGCTCTTTGTTCCAAAAAAATTAACCATTCCTGGTAAATTATCTTTGTTAAGTTTTTAGAATAAATGATTTAACTTCTTGCTTTTAACTTAA
>VXAB01009652.1:178558-244974 GCA_013399175.1 Odontophorus gujanensis
CCACACACAACCCCCTGCCCTTTTTGTATTGTTAGTGCTGAGAATAACAGTCTGTTCAGATTCAGAATTTTGTTTTCTACTGTTAAGTTTGGGGAGGTTATTACAATGCATGTATTGCCTGGCATTGGAGATTGTGAATAACTACTTTTTCTTTCTTTCAGCCAACATTTAGGCAGTTGAAATTGAGTGAATAGAATTCTCCAAAGTGTGGAGACTAGTCAAGACTAGAAAAATTGTAAAGTGATGTGACAAGACCCAAAGTAAAATCTGGCACTACTTAAGCAGACAGGAAGGCTTAAAAGGAATAAATAGCACCAATAAAACACCCAAACCCTGTAATCACCTATGTTTGAGTGTAAAAATCTGTAATATTTTCATTATGAAGATTGCAAAATTTGCTCATCTTGTATTCTCATGATGTTTGAAGTAACTCATTCACAGTAGGGATGCAGTCAGAACTTGGACTTCGTTTCAGGATTTCTAAACAAACAGAACAACCAGGAGCTTTTATATCACTATTAATGTGCTGCTCCTCTTCTACTTGACAGTCAGAAAGATGCAGTGTTATAGGAGGATTTGTGTATATCACTGTTCGGTGTTTGTGACAGCTTTAGGGTAGCTAACACAGATAAGCTGGTAATCAGACTGCAGCTCAATGAAGCCTAGGTTTCTCTACTCTCATCCCTAGTGCAGTTCTAGTGTAGGAGCATCAAAACAAGGATGACTCAAAAGGGATACTCATAGTGAACTCTTTCCAAGTATGTTTCAGTGGTGCACGTGGGGAGAACAGAGTTTCTCTCTTTTTCATTGCAAAATCTGACCTCTCATGGAGTTAAAAAGTTTTGGCTTTTTATTAATTGTTTTTCCTGTTTCTTTCTACTGGAAATAATTGCTCAAACAATGTTAATATGTCTGGTAGTGTCTGCCATTAATATGCTCTGCTCTGTAGTTGGCATGACACTTCTGCACAGTATTTGACTAACGCAGAATATCTGGCTCCTGTAAGCTACCAAAGCCACAGGCTGGAAACTCAACTCACTCCTGGAGGCCTTCCTCTACTGTTAATAGTAGTTCACTACTGTCTTAAGATAAACCTGTGTAAAAGAACTTCATTGTCAAAAGAAAGTGGATAAAAGGTCTAGAGAAATATTTATTCTGTTATCCTTTGCCTTCAAGTTTGCTTTTCTTTATATCCTAATGATTAGTCTGTCCTTTTCTATCTCTTTCTCCATGTTTCCCTGAAGAGGCTCTTACATTTCTTTACTCTAGATGGGGACTTTGTTTAACAACAGAGTTTGCTGCACTACTCTCCATGCAATTAGTAGAACTAATCCTTAACTCATTCTTCTCAGTTGCTTAGGACCTTAGTGCAGATGTCATCAGGCCAAGGTAAGTATCAACTATTTGTGCATGCAGATAATCAAAGTTCATAGTAAAGTAGTAAGCTTGAGTGATATATTTCAGTAATTATTATATAGCCATAAGCTATAATAAAAAATAATAATGCTTTTCACTTGTGTAGTACTTTTGTCCTCAGATCTCATCTCAAAATACTTCATAATCATTAGTTTAGTCTCCTGCCCCCTCGAAGCACATACTGGATTACTATTATTATATCAGTTTTTAAAATGGAAAAAAAACAGAAGCCAGAGTTTCACCCAAGGTCACTTTCTTCATGATCAAGATGGCTGTCATCTGATATGCAGTCTCTGAGCTGTAAGAATGGATGAGAATGGGGTGTTCTGGGGAGGATAAAGAAATACTGCTGTTTCCTTGTGATTTTCACCTCTACCATAGATGGAAAATCTTGGCAATATACCTATTGTTAGGTATGTATGAGTAAAAAGAATGGTTTTGTGAGCAATAGGTAACTAGTGAAATCTGATTTCCTTTAGATGTTTGTATACTGTGTGTGCTAGGATTCTCTGCTACAAATATTTTAAGACTATTGCATTCATAGCATGATATAGATTCCTTAATGCCTAGTTTATTACATTTCAGCCTTTCAATATTTATTTGTGCCTTTTTCATTCATTCACATCCTTGTTTTTCTGAAGCCTGCATGATGGGGATTTTTAATTTAGTTTGAAACTAGCTGATATATTCAACCATCGTTAAGAAGGAGTAAACAGACTCATACAGCAACCACAAGCTTTGTTTCCTTATGTCTCTACTGCTTTTGTATTTCAGCTGAATACCAGTATTTCACTCAACTCATCCATTTCAGGAAAAATAGTAACAAGTTTTCCTTCAAGAGGATTTGTAAGTGATAAGTATATTTTTAAACAGCATGCACAGGGTACAAAACAAATTGATTTTGTTAACCAGTGTACCCATTCACGAGCTCTCTCCCCATTTTCAGGATTGCCTATGCCATCACAGGCATTACTTCTAGGTAAATGATACCAGCTCTTACAGAAGTTAAAATATCCAAGGTTACAAGGAGTCATCACTGACAGAAGCAGTAAAAAAGCACAGCGCTGTGACTAAAGGTTAATGTTTAAGATGTCAGATCCCAGAAAGGCATATAAATAGATTAGTAACTTTTTATTAATCATCTCCTTTAATGCATTTTTTTCTTCTGAAACTCTGACTGCACACATTGAGATTGGCAGGGTGACCACCAAGATCCTTGGCAAATCCTACCTATTCTAAAATATTTGTCACCGGTTCTCATGAGTGTCATGAGAAGGAGGAAAGTTTCACTATCCTTAGCTTACTCTGTGTGGAGAACACAAAAAACCAAGGCAGTGCTGTGAGGCTTTGTGCCTTTCACTCTCCAGTAGTGGAGTCCTCACATATCAGGACATGAAGCAGGGAATTGCCTGTTCTGTAAAAATGAGTACGCATCCTGGGCTTATGATCTTTCCAAAACCTCTAAGTTTGTCTTTCAAAACACATATGTGAAGGGTTTCTTACACTGTAGTGTAATTAAAATTAATGTAAATGATACTATGTTGAAAAACACATGTATCTTCTTCCAACCTAACCTATGCTCTGTCAAGCTGTAACTGAAGAACACACACTTAACAACTGCCCAGGTTGTAAACTCAGTCCTCCGTTATGTATGACTCTCTCTTGGAAGAGTTGCTCTCTGGATTTCACTTGCAGGACATCTGAAATGCTGCAGAACCAGTGGGCTCTATGATCTCTCTGTTCTGCCTTTGAGAAAGGAATGGAGTCAGTTTCCAAAAGGTGATAGCTTACTAATTGGCTATGGCATATGTAGCAGTACTGGATATAGATATACTGGCTCTGCGTCTACCCCTCTCTCATTGACTCATGTCAGATAAAACCACCTATATCAGGATGATATACAGTGACCTGTTGTTTGTCTGAGAATTTGGGATCTGAAAATAACTGACATTCCTAATTATATCCAGACAAGCAGTATAGAAAATAAAAGCAAATCCAGTATTTTCAATATTCAGGGATATTCAGTGTTACTTTCTTTTTTGTACACTTATTTTTCATAAAATAATGCTTCTTTATCTTGCAAAATGCCCCATGTAACACATTTTTTCTTAGAGTTTGTTGAATTGCTCGGGATACTCCTGTGTACTTGCTTTCTAAGAGAGGTTGCTCATGTAAAAATTATCTGCTTGGGTTCTCTGTGATGGGTTTCTAAGAATGCTGGGGACCTGCACCAAAGCTCAAAACAACCCACAGTCTATTTAGAGTAATGCAGGATACAAACACTTTGCCCCTTTCCTGTAAAAGAAGAGCAGGCAGTGTAAGACTGAGCAAGGCCACTGAAGTAATACCTAAACTGCAGCTGTCTAAGGCAATGGGCCTGACTTCACACAAGGATAGCATGCATTTTCCTCATCACTAGAACTGTTTAGAGTTCATTTGCTCAAGAATCAGATATGCTGAACTGTAACTCTTATTTTTCCTCTTCCCCTGCTCTTGCAACAGATAAATTGTAGTAAAGAGTAAGCGAAAAAGATAAAAAAACACCTAACTCTTGCAGGAGAAAGAAAGCAGGAGACAACATCTTTGAGCATATTCTGCCTGTCTCTTCTGGGAACAGAAACATTTGCTCTTGATTTCCAGCCTTCTTGGATAGAGAAAGAGTAAGACCCTTTAATAGCTCCCTTGGAAGTTTTGAAGCTGGTTAGCTGAAATGTAATAGGAAAAATGAATGAGCTCAGACACAAACTGACTTATAGAAGACAAATTACGACAAATCATACTGAAAATACTTAAGTCCTAATTGAAAGCCCTTTGGTTACCACCCCAGTTCTCAGTTCCAGTGCTAGGCTGGCACCCACCACCGGAAGAGGAACATCTGCATCTCACTGAGAGAAAAAAAAAAAATCGAAGGAAAAAGTCTCTGTATTATTGATAATGATACATATATCCTTGCAGGCATATATGTTTGTATTTGTGTGCCTGTTCATTCACCTATATATATGAATGCATAACAGAGTTGTATGCAAGCAGCTATAGTTTATGGATGGCTACATTATTCTCAATAGAAGAATCAAGGGCGGCATGGAAGAGCCATCTCATTATCAGCAAAGTGGGAGATTTAATGCTAAATTCTAAATCCAGAAATATCTAGCCATATTGGGTAGCATTATAAAACAAGATAAAATAAACAGTAACAGCAACAAAACACTCCAGATGAGGTGAGCTAAAAAATGAAACATGGATTACAGTTCTTGTTACTCAAATACTTCTTTGAGTCTTAGTAATTACCATGAAAGAGTGTAACATCTGCATGCGATATTCACAGTTATGTCTCACTCCTGTTATGACAAAACATATTTTCCTTAAGCATAACATATTTCCTAGGTCACAGATTAGGCTGATATGGAACTTACTGATCCTGAACTTGCATTCATGTGCTAGAGAAATGCCTTCAACTTCTAGGTACTCATTGCTAAAAAGCTCAAATAAATCATGATTCATCTCTTACATTTAAAACCAAACAAATAAATAAATAATAAAAAATCCAACTATAGTTGGAACTAATCTCATACCCTGAATAGAATTAACCCAGTCTAGTTTCTGTAAGCATTTGTTTATGTGATCATATTTACTTCTTTCATCAGTGAATTGCTTGTGGGATTGATTACCTGGCAGACTTTACAGTGGAACATTATCTTAAATTGTTTACTAGCCTCCAGTGTGATTTTCATCTACCAGAGGCTCAAAAACAGAGACATCAGCAGCTACAGAAATGCTACACTGCCCTGTTAAAGAAACTACATATTGATAATACTCATTCTCAGCAATCTACTTACAAATCTTGCAAGCTCCTATATAAGTAAGTAAATTAAAATCATACATTTAAGGTATTATGGAAAAGGCGATTGCAGAAAAAAAGATCTCTCACAGATGAATTAGGACAATATTTTTATGACATTCATTGGAAATTCTTGACTGGAGTATAAACTGGTGCGCAGAGTTATTGGGTAACTTGCCCAGAATCTGGCTTAGCAAACACAGCTGGAAGATAATGACTACAAACTTACCATAGCATAAATACTGTAAGACTGCCTTTTTCTGCAGTAGTAACTTTGGACAGGGAAGATATTAAAATAATTACTCTAACTTCAGGCATTCTTTTTTAGTCAAACTTATCATGCTTGCTGTCGTTTACATTCACTGAATACATGTGCAACAGAAATATCTTCAGAAGGCAGAAATTGCAACCAAAATCAAATCATGAACTGGAAAAACAACCATAGAATCATAGAATGGTTTGGGTTGGAAGGAATCTTTAAGATCATCTATTTCCATCCCCCCTGCTATAGGCAGGGACACTTCCCTCTAGACTAGGTTGCTTGAAGTCCCATTCAGCCTGGCCTTAAATGTTTCCAGACAGGGGGCATTCACAGCCTCGCTGGGCAACCTGTTTCAATGTCTCACCACCCTCACAGTAAATAATTTCTTCCTAGTATCTAGTCTAAACCTACCCTCTTCCAGTTTAATATCATTTCCTCTCCTCTCATCCTATCACTACACACCCTTATAAAAAGTCCCTCCCCAGCTTTCCTGTAGGCCCCTTTCAGGTACTGGAGGGTCATCATAAGGACTCCTCAGAGTCTTCTCTTCTCCAGGCTGAAAAGCCTCAGCTCTCTCGCTGTCCTCACAGGGGAGGTGCTCCAACCCTCTAATCACCTTTGTGTCCCTCCTCTGTATCTGTTCCAGTAACTCCAAGTCTTCCTTGTATTGGGAGTTCCAGAACTGGACACAGTACTACAGGTGGGATTTCATGAGAGTAGAGGGGCAGAATCATGTCTTTCAACCTAGTGGTCATGCTTCTCTTGATGCAACCCAGGATGCAGCTGGCCTTCCGGGCTGCAGGTGCACATTGCTGGTTCATGCTGAATCATTCATCTTGGGTGATGTGGTTAGAGCCCTTGCTGGTGAAGACTGAGGCAGAGATGTCACTGAGCACCTCAGCTTTCTCCTTATCCCTTGTGACCAGATCTCCATTTTCCTTTTGGAGCGGGTCCACTTTCTCCCTGACCTTCTTTTTATCGCTGATATACCTGTAGAATTTCTTCTTGTTCCTCCTTTTCCTCAGTCCACCACTGTAGTTTAGCTCAGTTCTTTGCTGGATGGTTCCAAAGGTGAAAAAAGAAGAAAAAAGAAAAAGAAGTACAAACAAAACCCATGTTCATTAGGGAAGGAAATATGATGGAATTTTTTTCTTTTCTTTATGGTTTATAGGTAATTGCCTGCTGCGATTGGTTATCTACGGGTTTGTGTAGTATACAAGCTTTGCTTTGTTTCCACTTTGCATGCTTCACAAAATTTCACATTTTGAAACCACTCCTGGTGGTATTTTATCTAACAGAGTAATTTTATTGTTGGTCCTGTCATGAAGGAGGGCTCTTCTGCTCAGTGCTTCATTTAAAGAGATTAGAAATACCAACAACAACAACAATAAAAGGGTATTCAGCTTTGAAAAATACTTTTTTCAGTCCTATTTAAAACTAATTAGCAAGAAAGGCAAGCAGTCTGTTAATATATTGTTGAAATCAAGAATATGTCAGAATATCTGTGAGATGGAAATAAGTAACTGTATCAAAAATGCAATAAAATATTTATAAAAATGAGGGCATCTCATGGGGAAAGAGTAACACATTAAGTATCATTAAACAATAAATGTTTATTAATAACTATTACAATCATATTCATAAAAAATGTATACAAACTTGCATAAATAATAGAAGCAGGAATTGAATTCTGCAAGGTCTCTCGGAAAGAAAGCCTAGGCATTACATAGGGTCTGAGAAGAGACAGAAATTGGCTGAGCCAAGGAGTTGCAGAGGACTTGTACAGAGACCAGAAACTGTGAAGAAGTTTCTTGTAGTATTTATGGCGACTTCTGTGTGTAAGATGGTACTCAGGCAAGGAGGAACATGCCTCCTTGAAGAAGTCGTGAACCTGAAAAGATGATTTTGAATCCAGATTTGCAATAGAAATAAAAGTCTGATGATCTAGTGGTACTGCCACAGATCTATAACAGAAATCACTGCAGCTTATTTTCAGCCCACAGCCTGGGCCACTGAGATCCCATACGTTTCTGTTCTACTGAGCTGCTGCCTAAGTGAAATGTGGTCCACAATATTTGGTGAGGAGGAACTAAAACAAGAGACTGAGTATATTGCCTAGCAGGACTGCATTACCTTGGCAGCACTATACGTAGTGAACTTGAAAAAGTAATAAATGGAATATTTAATTTTACTTGAATTGGATGTCATGCAGGTGAGGACTTAATCAGACACTCTCTAGGTGGTAGAGCTTTTAGAATCAGACTTTATGTAAGTGTCTGCCTTACTAAACTTTGAGTCTGTTTTCTGTTTTCCTCTTCTCCATTCTTGCAGAACTTTGCAGAATACAACAGTTGGCCACTATATTTCTGTCTTTACAAAAAGGCATCAAATGCATCACTTCTGGTTCTGGAGTATGCTCCTGCTCAACTCCCTCCAGACACTAAATATAACTGGGACTGATTCATCTGCAATGGATAAGACATGAAATTTTTTGGTATAAAAATTGTGTTTGTGTATCTCTCTAGCCTGCTATGAAGTCTTGAGTGACGATGGACTGAGAATGTTTATAACCCTCTAAAGCTTTGCTGAGATCTTGTGCTTTTAAAACAATTTATAAATGTCTCTAATATACAGCTCTCCATTCTGTAAAGCCTCGCCTGAAACCTCACCAATCTGTTGGGAAACTGCCTGGGATTTTTCCTTTTGATTTCATCTCAAAATACCAAGATAATCATATTTCTCATTGTGAGGACCCTATAAAATTGAGTGTATGCATATACAAATGAAGATACACACATATGAATAAACATAATTTTTTTAAAAAGCTTAGTTAAATACGGTACTAGTAATAAGAAGAAGTTTTAGGAACTGGTCCAAGTTTATCCAAAACAACTCAGTAGATCTTCATTCAAACCCATATAAAACTTGAATATTTCTTCTCTTTTCCATGGAGACAATTATAGATAATTTCCTCTTGGATAATCAAATCTAAACTACTGTATTAAATTAACTCAAAGTTAACAACCAGAAGGCCCCAGAAGTGAGTTAAAGTGAACAAGTTGTTAAGGACACTGAAATGAAGGAAAAGCAGAGCAAGATTAAAGAATAAAGAACAGATAAGTAAAGGAAAAAACAATCTGGGGCCTTATATCAAGAGCTCATGGAAATCTGTATCTTGTAGGTTAAGACCAAAATAAATTTATCTATGTTTGGACATGCCTCATAGTGTCAAAAGGAGACAGGAACAAAGGGATTCTAGAAATTCTTCCACAGTAATTAACAATATCCTCATAAGCACAGAGCAGCTAGCCCCAATTCAATATGTGTTGCAACAATTGCATCATGCCCTGAGAAAAGTTCAAGTCAGTAGAGAACAAACTGTGTGACACAGGTGAGTTTGCTTTCTGCAGAGATGCATCTTTTCACCTCTGAGATCTGTAGTGGCCCCAGCAAAAGTGTCCATTGTTGTAAAAACAATGATGACACATCAAGTTGTCCGGCAGTAGCCAAGAAAGCAATTCTCTATGAGCAAATGAAGAAAATTTGAAAACATGAAATTGAAGATTTGAAGTATTGCTGACATAGATTGGAAAATCAAGAGGTGTAAAGTGGAACATTTCTGCTGATTTCTGCTTTTTATAACTTAAATGTCTGGCTCAACATCTCTAAGGGTCATTGAAAGTCCAAAGAATTGGATTTGGATTTCAGGCGAGATATAATCCCTTCTTTAATAGAGTACAGTGTGTTCATGAATGTAAGATAATAAACACTGAGAAATACACTTTGATGCATCCACTAATGCTTTAAGTTTATTGCGAAGTAATTCCATTTTATTTTATAAGAAACATCATTCTGGTTTTGAAAACTTTATTAACGGTTCTAAGATTCAGGCCTATATAGTCACGTATACAGTCACACCACATTAACCTGAATTCATGTATATAATGAAAAGATGAATAGAACAACAAAACGAGACAAACTGCAACAAAACAAAAAGATTTCAGACATGAGGAACAAAAGCCTTATTGGAACAGTGTTTGATTATCAGCGTCTAAAAGAGTCAAACAACAAAGGCTGAAGTATCACGGATCATCTTTTCTTTTGAGTAGGGGAACTTAACTAGGAGAAGTTAAGATAGTTGCTCTTCAGAAAATGGTCATTTGATTTGTCACTAGAGAGCACAGAGAACTTTGTTCAGGCAAAAATTGATTCAGACTAAGTTTCAAATTCTTCTTTGATAGGGTGACTTTTCAGCTGTTTTTTTATTTGATGAGTAGATCTTAATTTTACAGAAGGACAATTCAAAATTTTCAGCAGAAAAAGATAAAATTAATCAATTAAAAATCAAGATTCAACGTGGCTTTATTTTCACTGGAGGAGATATCTATGATGTATTCTGTCTTTTTTTTTTTTCTTTGCTATTTTCATAGGCAAATGACTTAAAATCCTGACATGCAATTTATTAAAATCATCTTAAGAAGTTCTGAAAGCAGTTTGAAGAAGAATTCCCAGATCTATCTCATTACAAGGAAGAGAGAGAAGTCTATGACCCATTTATCAGAGAACTTATAAAACATGCTTAGCTTCACTGAATTCTTCATACATCTTTCCATCAAAACAAGGATACAGAGTAATATATTCAAGGGGATTAGGACTTTAAATTTATTTTACTTTTCTCAGAGTGTTTTCAGTGAATTAAAATTTTTCATGTGTTATTCCGATTAAATAATAATGCCAACAATAGTAGATGAAAATGTGGCAATGAAAAATATGTTTCTGATACCATGCAAATAGAATTTTAAAAATGGAATAGATTTGTTAATTCCATTGAGAAGTACCACTAGTCTGCAAAATATATTTCCTGGAAATGCATACACTTATGCTTTGAAGGATACATGAAATTTCATAAAAGTGCTATGAGGGTATAAACAACTAAAAAGATATTGCAACAGAGGAAGTCTGCAGATTGATGATTAATCAAGCAAGATATTTTTGCTTGCATAGCCATGTCAGAAATGTCTGAGGTAATTTTTAGGAGACAGGATCTCTGGTGAAGGAATTTTTAATTTGCGATTGCAATGGCAGGTGTCCTGTCATTGCAACCCTGCACATTCATGCTAACGCCATTACAGATTTTATATTTTGTCTCCCCCAGGTTTACCCCCTGCCCTGTTTTCCCATTGGCTGGGTACTCCAGGTTAACAATCTTACCCAATTTACATTTGTTAACTACATTCTGAGTCTTGTTGATTCACATTCTACCATGTCATCAGTGAAGGTTTACATCTGTAAATTACATTCTAATTCTCATTCTATCTTGTTGCCAGCTGGTTACCACTCTGTTGTTTCCAAGATGTCATAGAACTCTTATCATACTGACATGGCAATTCTCTCCAAGGCCTCTTTTCTTCTGTCCAAAGGACACTTCTTTTGTTCCTGATGCCTCTTCAGACAGGCAAGATCCAACTTGCCTTTACTTCCTTGGGCATGTCATACAACAAAAATATTATATATATAAATACATATTTGTACAGGCTAAACATAAATTGTTACTAGGTATACCTGCATATTGCTGATCAATTTGCAATCTTTATTTCTAATTTCTGTGGTGCTAGATGGCCACAGAGACCATGATATAAAATTCTTATCTTGTTTTTGTGTAGAAACAACATTTTATTCCCAGAGCAAGGATAAGAATACTAAGGTTTTTTGTTGTTGTTGTTCAAGGGATATTGAGAAAGTAAGGATGGAAAAGGAACTTGTGAAGAGGAAAAATTACTGACAGTCAAAAAAGAAATAAAGAGTGGTTTTCCTTTTACTGCACTTCCAAAGTACTGTTTGGGAAATGGTTCTCCATACCCACTTTCAGAGATTTAAAAAGCAAAGAGAGAAAACAAGCAAACAAGCCAAAAGGAAAACAATAAAATTATTAATAACAAAAAGTGATTGTTTACAATAACTCTCTTTAGAATGAAGATATCTTAATGTTCAGTTATTCAACTGAGGTTTGTGCAGAAAAGTTGCATAATACAATCATGTTGGAACATTCATCACATAAAATTATTGCTCAGTGCCGCCAGACCCTCTTCTGCTTACAATAATCATCATACATATGGATGATCTGTTATTCACTACCTCTTAAAAAATGAAATGTTTGAAAAGGTGTGTGTTGTTTTCCATGATGGCAGAAACTGTACAGAAACTTACCTGTCACTATCCTTGGGGGACTGAAGGTATTGAAAATGACAAACTGAACCAGAATCACCAAGTCCAAGAGGTACTTTTAAGAAAATATCAGTTCTAAACTGGATTTTTAATCCCAGAGATACATAGTTAAATGGGGCCCTGAGAGATGGCAAAGACCATTTCTTTTCTGCCTGCTTCAGCACAGAAAATTACTACAGTCACAAAGAGTAGTAGTTTTTATTATGCTTTTCCAGTTCCTGAGGGGATCCACAGTCAAGGAACATTACCTTAGCCCTTGTGAGGCTCATGTAGCTCATTTGATCCATAAAAAGCTTTACAAGCAAAGCTCATCCAAATCAGAATTTGGCAAGGAACTATAATCATTTCTCCATGACCCACAAATAAAACTGGTGCTGCAAGTTTAGAGATGATGCTGAAGTCTTTTCTGAAAATCTGTGTCGAAACTGAAACAGTGATTTGCAGATCTAATTTGCTTACAAAGATATATCAATTTGGTAATGGATAAACTACCTCTAACTTCCACTGCCTTTCAAACACAGAGAGATAATCTCAAAATTCAGGTATTCAGGTTTCAGTCACATTTCTCCATCCCTTGGGGGATCTCCATCAAGAGGAGAGAGAGGAGAGGAGATGAGAGAAGAGGAGCGGAGAGGAGAGGAGAGGAGAGTGAAAAAGGAATAGGCTGTTTACATTGTAAACATGTACACATCTTTTTCAGATTCCTGAACTTCACAACTGTAGGAAACTTTCTCAGACTTACTCTTAGAAGAAAATGTTCTACCTCATTATTGTATTCAAATACACAGTCAGACTATTTTTATGAATCCTTCTGTGCCCCTCAGGGTTCAGTACTGGGACTGATGCTCTTCAGTATCTTCATCAATAACATAGGCAGTGGGATCAACTACACTGTCAGCAAATTTGCAGATTATACCAATATGAATGGTGCAGTCAACATGCGTGAGGGTTGGGATGCCATCCAGAGAGACCTAGACAGGCTCAAACAATGGGACCAGGAGAACTTAATGATTACAAGGTCTTGTATGTGGATCATGGAAAACCCACTATCTGTACAAGCTGAGGGGTATAAGGATAGAGCACAGATATGCCTAAAAGGACTTGTAGGTACTGGTAGGTGACAAGCCAGGCATGAGCCAGCAATGTCTCCTCAGAGCCCAGAGAGTCAACTGTATCCTGGGTTGTATCAGTAGAAGTGTGGCCAACAGGGCAAGGGAGGTGATCCTGCCATTCTACTTTGTGCTGGTGTGGTCTCACCTGGAGTACTGCATCAAGATGTGGAGTCCTCAGTACAAAAAAGATGTAGACATCCTGGAGTGCAACCAGAGGAGGGCTACAAAAATGATCTGAGAGATGGAAACCTCCCTTACTAGAACAGGCTGAGTGAGCCAGGAATTTTCAGTCTGGAAAAGAGAAGGCTCTGGAAGACCTCAGAGTGACCTTTCAGTATCTGAAGGGGGTCTGTAAGAAAGAATAGGAAAGAATCTTTGTCAAAGTCTGTTGTGATAGAAGAGAGAGGAGATTTAGATTGAATATAAGAAAAAGATTTTGATTATTTTGAAAGGGTGGTGAAGCACTGGAAGAATGTTTCCTGGAGGTACAGAAATGCCCTATCCCTTGATACAACCCAAGATCAGGCTGGACTGGGCTCTGGCAACTTGATCTAGCCGTAGGTGTCTCTGTTCATTGCAGGAGAGTTGGACTAGATGACTTTTAAGAGTCCCTTCTGAATCAAGAAGTCTTGTATAGGCTTGTTAAAACTAGGTCTGATAGCTTGCACAAACAGGTAGCATTAGGAAGGAACACAAGAATCATGGAAATGCATGATCCATTGAAGATAAGTTAAGACAAGTAGAGCTGCTGTTTGCAACTCACTTGGGGGGGAGGGGTAGTCCCGTGAAGATAAGGATAACACAGTGGTGAGTAGGGTTGCTGTTTACAGCACAATGGAGGGTCCAGTGAAGACAAGGAATTGCTGTTTGCAAATCTATGGGGGTGTCCCATGAAAATAAGGAGGCAGAATTGCTGTTGCTACACAATGCAAACCCTTAAAGATTTTGCAAGGATACCACCAGATGAGCCCAGAGACCCTCCCCACGTTCTAGGATGTAACAAATTTCTTGGAAATGTGATGAATATGTATATACTATGCCTATAAAAGTGTAGTCACCATTTTCCCTGGTGTGCATGTTTGGTGAGCAATCCCCATGCACCCAGCACTGTAATAAAAGGAATACCTGCTTGACATAACTCACTGGCATGTCAAGTTACTTTGTTGGTTTCCTCGGCTTCACGTCCAACTCAAACAATTATATGATTTTATGATCTTCCTGGGGCAACATGTTCTATTCCCTCCTTGAGTAGTTTATTATTGTATCCATGATATTATTCCCCTACAACATACTGTTCTCTGTTTTTATTCTAAGTGGGTTCTGTCTTCTTTTGTACTATTATGTTGATTGTGCTATTAAACGTTCAGATCTTTAATGGTAAGGAGTATGCTCCTGTTCTAACAACAGCTAATAGTGGAACATCTGCTTTCTATAATTACATAGATTGTGAGACTTCTAGCTGCCTTTTCTAAGTGACTGTGTAATTTCCCCTTATTCTGTTGCTCATGAACTATACTGTGGAACAAGTCTGCTGTCATGTTACATACCATGGAGCTTACAGCAAGAGTGACCGCTGAGATTCAGTACCAGAAAAGATGTGACAATGAAAATCTAAATATATAATACAGAATAATTGTTCCCAAGGTAACTGTAAATCTAGGCCAGGGAACAGAGTTTTGAAAGGCACTATTGACATTTATAGAATAGCCGCTCTAAATTATCATAGTTCCTTTCACTTTAGAAGAGCTGTTATGGTTCATATCAAATGAAGAAGTTCTCCTGAATTTATGAGGAAAGTGTAATTCTTAATCCTCAGTACAATTCAAGAAACAAGAGAGCTAGGACACTTAGGTGGAAGTGCAAGTCAGAAACCCACTTTAAAAGAGAAATGAATAATGTCTTTAAACAGACAAGACTATATACATTTGAATACATATATTTTCCCTAGTGTCTCATGATCAGATACAATATACAAGGTATTTTACATTTGCTACTCAGAAATAAATGGGCAGTGACCTAATTTGTGTACATCCTCTTTTATATTTATATTTTTTCTGGGGTTGAAACACATATTATTTCAAAGCTGGACTCCATATTTTGTTTTGTACAGTCTTTAGTCTCCCTGCTGCTCTTCAACCTATTTAATTCCACCAAGTTTAATTAAAAAAAAAATACTTGGTCTGTAGCAGCAACATAAGGAAATCGGCAGTTGTCAGAGTAGACCAAATAGAATTGCCAGACATTTTTTTCTCCTTCACTTCTGCTGCTGAATACCCAGATCAAGTCTGATTCAGGCACGTACATACTGCATAGGGTTGTGATGTGCTGCAGGATGCAGAGCCTTGAAGCATGAAAAAGTTGATTGTGATGAAATCTATGATAATCATGCTTTCATCTAAACATCCTAGCGGGTCTTTCCAAGAAGGACGGCTGAGTACAGAAGGTCAAGAGTGGCTAATATTAGGACAGACTGAATGACACCTCTTAAACAACTGTGTTTCAGAGAGTGATGCTACAGATATGTCAGTGATGGCAGGTACACAAAGTATATGTCAAATATTAGGAATTTAGCACTATAGCAAGTAAGGACAGACAAATATTGAACAGAGCAAACTCTTGATGGCCATACCCAGTGAAAAAGTCATGGTTCAGTTATTCAGGAAAACCATTTAGTAGGGATTTCAGGGATAATAGTCATTTCTTTGAATTCAACAAAAGTTGTTCTTTGTAAAAATAAACAATTCAAGCTTGTGACTTTATGAAAAGACTGAAACTGATTGAACTCCAAATCAATTTTATATTACATTCATAGCATGAGAGTTTTCCTATTGCTATAAGCTTTGTTTCCATTTTCAGATTTTCTTCAGATTTGCCCAGCTTTTCCTGATTATTATGTCCACTTGAAACATAGCATATTAAAGCACAGCAAATTTGGGTTATCCATGTGTAAAAATATTATGTGAAAAATAATATGTGACAGCAAACAGTACAGTCTTTATTGGCTTGTTAACTCCAAAGCGATCAATCTGTTTTAACAAATACAGAACAAAAAGAGTGAAGACAATCAGTACCTTTTGTTTGATAGGAACAAAGGAAATGTCAGGCCAAAGAATTTGTCTTTTCCAGAAAGTTATAAGCATCTGAAAAGAGGGTTTATAATGAATGTGCCTCCTCAACCAGAACAAGTGCGCAGTGACTGCAAAACTATCATAATACAGCATACTGTTCCTGTGGGAAATAAACACACATCAAGTAATCTTATTATTTCTGTGACTATGCTACAACATGAGTAATTTTAATGAGTATAACAGAAACTGACTCCCTGCAGTTACTTTGCAAGCATCCTTCTAATAGAGAGTACAGTAGGATCCAAGCCCTTCCAAACTTCTACAGACCAAGGGAAGTGTAAAGTGTAAATATTTCCTTGAAGCTTCTTCTCTTAGTTTACAACCATACAGGTCACTTCAGCCATGTCCCTCCAGATATTCCAGTAAGCATTTACATGGAGCTACAATGATAGTTGTTCTATCATATTTTTATTGTGTTTTGAGTTTTATGCAAAAAAACCCATATACTTTTCTTACAGTCTTCATTTTTTGGACGTCACCGATGACTCCAGCTCCTCATTTAACAGTGAAAATCCAATCTAATTCTGTTGAAATTTGTTGCTAGGATTTATGTTTCCAAGCCTTAAGTATCTAAATGTATCCTTCTCGGTCATTCCAACGAAGTTTCATGTCATATCTTGTGGGAATACAAGAAAGACTATTTGGAGCAAAACCTGTGGAGCAAGATAAACAGCAATATCTGATTTGATAGGAAATGTTGACAACCCTGAGGATGCATTTTGTGGTAGGGACCTTTGGCTTTATCTTTTAGATAAAAAACTTGCACAAAACATCAAACTCATAGAACAGTACATAGATGAAACCTATAATTTCACTTTGTTTTATAAGTTGCGCTTTGCTCACTTCTAAAAGCATTAGGAACAGATTGTTAGTTGTAGTAAATAATTATAGTTCAGCTGGAGCCAAAGAAGGTTCTCTGATTTACGTTCAAAATGGTCTGACCTAGAGAAGCGTACAGTAGTTATTTTTTCATCTTCTCTAAAAAGGAAACTCTTTTTCCTCATCTCAGAAACTGATTTTCTTTGTCTTCTAGTTATCCTTCCATATAGTAAATAACCTGCTTCCTCAGTCCTAATGATTTTGTTCACTGACTCTTCTCATTTCGATATTTTTCTTGATTAATTAACTTTTATACCTATTTCCATTCAACTACTCCGCTTTTCTAATAATAAATTGTCATAATAATGTCATAATACTGTGTAATATGCATAACACCCCTTGTGGAATGGCTACATATTCCTCTGTATGTTAAAAATCAAGAAGTGAATGCTCAAACTAAAACTTGTCCCAAAGTGGGTGTTCGATAATTATTTCTATAAGTATGAGATAGCGAATAAAATCATTGAAAATTCAATCAATAAAATCAGTAAAGTCAGTAGAAAATTAACTTTTGGCTCATACTCAGCACTTTCATTTGAAACTAGTCACAAGCAATTCTAGAATACCTGCCACCATTCAGCTATAGCAGAACACATAGGACAGCAACTTTAAAAGGGCAGTTATAATTATGGAGGGTATCACCATTCCCAAATCACAGACACAGAAAGACAAATAAGAACAGTATGTCTACAAAACTGTTGGCTCAGCCTGAAGACTCTCCCATGATTCAGAGAGATGTTGAATTGACTACGCCAGCAGAGCTCCTGTCGACTCAGAATGAAGTGAAGCTAAACAAAGTGACTCAGCTGAGAGATTGTATAACCTACACAGTTTCAGGTAATAAAAATAGAAAGAAAAAAAAAAAAAAAAAAAAGGCTGGATAAGTGCATTTGGTACCTCGTGGAAGAATTCCTGTGCATTTTATAAAGCAATGAGTTTGACGCTTGAATAGTCCAGTGGCTCTGGAGGCAAATCATTGCTTGGTTTATCTTCCACTCTTTTTAAAGCTTGCCAAGGGATCTTTAATTTCTACATGGGCAACCAAATAAATCCTTAATACATCTCTGAAGAACTACGACTTCTTGCAGTACAGTAGCTACCCCTACCACTCTCAGCGCTGCACTGCACTATTCACACCGGGAATAAGCACTGTTAACTGAATCCAGTATGGTCTCAGTTAGGAGTAAAAGTGACTGAGCCAGAGGTAACACTAGAATTATACTGGCCTAGAGCTACTTTGATTGCACATCCACATTGTTAGTACTAATTGAAGTTAAATTTCATAAACTTTTAGTTAAAAGAGAATTTCAGATAAAAATATTTTCTGGTTCTGACAGCTCAAAAGGACTTTGTAGCCACTGTCTGAGAGCTGATGGTCTTGAGCTCTTCCTCAGTGTTCAATGCAATATTTTGATTTCTTTCATCTAGAAATTCCTAGATCCACTTTATCTGAAACCTACTAATACTTTAGGTTATATATAGTCAGCAGTTATTTGAATTCACTGAATAGAAGAGGGAATTTATAATCCCAATAATGGGAAAGAAAAGTGCTCTGATTTGGCCAGAAGAGCTGAAAATGTATTTGTACTATATCCTTGCATACCCTCTCAGACAATCGAGATATTTTGTCATATACCACTTTGAATCAGGTCTAGAGTAAGCTTCTTAAATACAGAGTTCCATGAGAAATTGAATGATTTTTCAGTTCCAGAGGGTTTTTCTCAGGAGCTGTACAATAGGGATTTTGAGCAGATTTTCAGAGGTAATTAAGCAATTGGAAAACATCTAAATATCCTTAAAACTTTCCTCATCTACTGATGCAAAAGTTTATGTTCTTCTTTAATATTTTTTTTATCTGTTAACCACATAAAACATTGAGCTAGTCAGTGATGTGCAGGAAGTATCCAGCACTTGGCAAGAACAGAGAACATTTTTATCAGTGTTTTTTTCCTATTGTTCTATCACAGACATCTAACAAGTGAAGTGCTATAGTGAACGACATAAGAAGCTGATGTCTGAGATCAGTTCTTCTCTGCTTTGTTCTTCTTTCCAGGAGGTTTCTACACATTCCTCCTAGAGTCATTTTGACTGTTTTGTTTTGTTTTGTTTTGTTTTGTTTTGTTTTGTTTTGCTTTGTTTTGTTTTGTTTTGTTAGTGGGGGGTGTGGGGAGGGCACGGAATGGTGCACAGAAGGCAACATTTTCATGTCTGCAGAGTATCTCCTGGTACTATATAGTTCTTATGACACTGGTATAAAATTCTGCTAATGGCTAATCTTGACTTCATTTACAGGAGCATGATGGAAAATGGCAGTTGTAGTGAAAACAGTAAAAATGTGTTAGAAGGAAATAAAAGAGTCAATCTTGATTGCAGGTGAATCTATGTGACTGACAGGTGGATTGTTTGGTGTTCATTTTTATTCTGTTGTTGTTTTGTTTTCTGCTTGTTTATTCCCTTTCAAACTTGCTATTAGAACTAAAGAGAGGTGATAAATTTGGAGCCCCCATGATTCCAGAGATCAGAATCACATTTTATACCAATTAACTCTGGATGTGAAAAGTAATATACATATCAAAAGAAAATATTTGAACTTGAAATTATTGCCTTCCCTTTCTCATCCAGGGACCAATTGAGTCTCCAATGAAAAAAAATAAAATTTTCCCTCTTCCCCAACCTTATCAATTGCATGTTTTGAACACTTGATTAAGTTCAAGGGACCTATTATACTGTGTGGGAAAATTCAGAGGATAGTTCCCAGTTCCATTTTTCCAAGACCTGCTAATTATTGAAAGCATCTGAGTTAGCCATCATCTCAAATATCTTTGAGATGTTTATTAGTACTTTGAGATATTTAACCCTTTCATTTTTATCACTTTGATAATTTAGAATAACATCACTGCTCAGACTCTGATCATTTTTTTGTACACTGTTGTTTGTTTTTTTCCCACATCCTGTGCATAGAACTTTGTACAGTAATCCAAATCATGTTTTATCAATGGCAAAACAAGGGTTACCTCAGGTGTCTTATAACAGAAATCTTTTTCATTTATTTTCTTACAGTTTTCAGTTTTTGCAACATTGTTAACTGTGGTTTATAATAATGAAACACTGCTTTCCAGTCACTCTTTATCCACTCCATATTTTGGCAGACAATTACTCCTAAGCATATATTATTGTATCTGTCCCTAACGAATCACGTAATTTTCTTTCAACTTGTCAAAATAATTCTCAACTTTACTCCTGCCTTGTGATGGACCTACAGCTCTCTAATTTACTGTTCTCTTCTAATTAATATGATTTATGTCATCATTGTATGCAAATAAATATAGGGATCAGTAGTAAGTTCAAGACAGATTTCTGCAGAAACCTACATGGTAATCACTCTGCAAGTATAGTTCTTCAAGAACTTTCAAACTTACCTTAGAAATCACATAATCCAGACTGTCTGGCTGAAATTCATACCAGACTCAAAGGCATTTATTTTATCCTCTTAAACAAAAATCTGTACCATGTCATAGTCAGTTACAGTTCATTTTCTCTGCTCAATTTGTCATTTACAAATACATGTGGACCATTAGCATTATCTCACATAACTTAAATACTTATGAATCCAAGGATACTTCTCAGAAATTTTGATCCATGTTTTCTTCTTGTGGGGAGTGGCCAAAACTGACCACAGTACTCGAGGGGCGGCCTCATTAGTGCTGAGCACAGGGAGACAATTACTTCCCTGTTCCTGCTGGCAGCACTATTTCTGATACAAGCCAGGATGCCATTGGCCTTTTTGGCCGCCTGGGCACACTGCTGGCTCATGTCCAGCTGAGCACTGACCAATGCCCCCAGGTCCGTTCCTTCTACACAGTCTTCCAGCTGCTCTGCCCCAAGCCTGTCGAGTTGCCTGGGGTTGCTCCTTTGAAATTTTTCAACAGTTAGTTAGAAGCTATTTCATGTGTACACAACTGTTTCTCTGAACAGCAGCAGTAGCTAAAGCAAGGCTCGTAAGCCCATTCAGAAGCTGGCTCACATTAAATTGACATCTTTCCCTTATTTGCCAGTGAGTTTTGTCACAACATAACCAAGATCCACTTTGAATAAGAGCAACAGCATTTTTCATTCCAGCACAGCAAGTCACAGCTTTCCTCACCTCCCTCCATCCTCCAGCAACCAAAATAGACAGTACTAATGAGCCAGGCAAGTGAAGGAAGGTGTCTGTACCTGCCTGCAAATCCTGGAACTGGAGAGCAGCAGCTGGCAAAGGGGAAAATCTGAGCTATCCACGGCTCAGAGGACAGAGCTGAATGACAAAAGAAACGAAGTCATTGGGATTTGCTACATGTAGTGGTTAGACAGTTCATCTGCTGTTCATTGTATTGGAAAGAGATGCCATAATATTATGTTCACTTCAAAAGTGCATAATGATTAAAACATTTTCACTAGTTGGGAGACTCAAATAGAGGCAATAAACGAGGTAATCTACACTGCAATTAGGATTTAAAAATGTAGTGTTTTTCTTTTGTCCTTTTTTATGTAAAGCAATGATCAGAACTGACAGTCCTTTGCTTTCAGTGTTAACTACTATTAACTAACCACTACAATGGGTGCTGGCCTTGGCAAGGAGGGATGTTAGTGCTATCTTCAAAACTTAAAGGAAGTTAACCAGAGCATCCTGACCCAGATGTCTATTATTCTAAATTTCGTAAAGCATCTCCAACATTCTCTCTCTAAGGATTTTTTTCAGTGGGTGCAAACTGAAAGTGAAATATTGCTGGATTAGAGTATGCACATAGAATGTCTATGCAAAGATGCAGATGACTGGACAAGGTGAGGAGCAGCAAAAAATAAACCCTTAGTCTAAGGGATATTTGAAAATACTATTTTAATATGGTTTAACTCTGTCAATCTTGACAGGTCAAACAGAGTGCAAAATAATTTTTCTGTAGCTGTACTTTTACACAGCCCTAAAACAAATTTTGAAACCCAGGGGAAGCAAAGTCTTTTGTACTCTAACCAATAACAGAATTTAACTTAAAATGCCTTCCAAATCCCATTTTTTAACCTCCCTCTCTCTTTGTCATAAGAGTGCTATTGATAATGGGAATTGTAACAAATATTTCCTTTACCCCAGTTTTGAATTATGGGCTCCACCTGGAAATCGTCACAAGGAAAACACAAATGGATACCTCATGAAAAGAACTTAATAGAAATATGTTTCATAGAATAATGTTTATCTGGGAAAAAAAAAAAAAGTTCTCTTCATAGTAGTATTCTAGAGAATATGTTTTAAATTATGTGGCTATAATACATCTTACCAGATGGATCCAAAAGAATTTGGAAACTGTTACTGATATCATCATTATCAGAATTTATTTACAGCCAAANCATAAGAGTGCTATTGATAATGGGAATTGTAACAAATATTTCCTTTACCCCAGTTTTGAATTATGGGCTCCACCTGGAAATCGTCACAAGGAAAACACAAATGGATACCTCATGAAAAGAACTTAATAGAAATATGTTTCATAGAATAATGTTTATCTGGGAAAAAAAAAAAAAAGTTCTCTTCATAGTAGTATTCTAGAGAATATGTTTTAAATTATGTGGCTATAATACATCTTACCAGATGGATCCAAAAGAATTTGGAAACTGTTACTGATATCATCATTATCAGAATTTATTTACAGCCAAACTAGGAAAACTTGCTACTTGGGAATTGAAAGGATATACTGAAGTCTGAATTCTACATTTTAATTCTACATAACAGAACAGGCATCATGCATATGCATTTAGGGGTGAATGACAAGCTGTGAGAGGTTGACAATCCCTTGGAGGATGGAATTCAAATTCAAAATTGTTTATATATTTATTTAAACTTAACACAGAAATCCAACAATAACAGGTTCTAAATATTCAGAAAGTAATAAAACACAATGGAAATGTGAAATGTTGGTGTGTATAGAAAGAAAGTAGTAAAAGGAAAAGCCCCGGGGCTTACAATGAATCTCAGACTGTGCAGAAGTCAACAAAATTGTGCCATGGTAGAAAAAGTAGCAATCATTATGAGGTGGATAAATTAAAAATAATTATACGATTCCTATCAGTACTGAAGAGACTAGAATTCAGTGTCCTATTCTGGAGGAGCATTTTTAAAAAGAAGGGAAACTGAAGGGATTCCTAAGGAGATCAGCTACCTCATAAGTAGCACAGGAACCATAGATTTTTAGAAAAGAGAATTAAATTGTCAGGGGTGTTTGACTCAGGAAAGAGAATTCTGAGACTTGAGGAAATAAAATAATTTGTTAAATTCATAAAGGTTGCTATAAAGATGTCTGATTGATTTGTTCCCTATGTCCACTTGAAATCATATTTGTTATAGAGAGGAAAACCTGAAAGCAGATCTCTGCTAAAAACAGATTCGTCTTTCACTTGTGTGTTTATGAGCCAGAAAAGCTGAGTTAGAGCTGTTTGGGAACCAGGGAAACATTCTTAAAGCTTTGGATTTACTTTCCCTTTTATCTCTACTCCTAGTTCTGTGAGCATTTTCACTAAAAAGTCAAAACAAGAAATAAAAAATTGTCCCCCACCCTCAAACTCAAACCTATCTTTCTCTCAGGTATGTTACAATAGAATTGGACAACATTTTAATGCCTGAAAAATTAAACAGTAATAACCAGGAGACAAACTTTTCATAATTCAGAAGACTTATACCATGCTACCCTGATGTAGTGGTCACACTAAACATTATAATTCCCCATCAGTCCCACTGAAGTAGTTAAAAGTAGAAGTTGTTAGGGTAAGAGAACCATGAGGGAATCCAAATTCTGCCCCCAGGTTTTGAAAAATGTGTGAGAGAAGTAGTTCATTTCTATTATCAACTACTGAAAGCAGCCAAAGGCAAATTTAAGGGAACTTTGTATCAGTGTAAAATCCATTTACAACTTACTTTGATTTCTGTTCTATTTGCACACTAGGCCAAGGCAGTGATAATCTATAGCCTCATCATCAAATCGAAAATCTGTGGGAGTACCTGTGACAAATTGCCACATATTGGGAGATATTCAGTTTTCCTGACTTTGGCCTTGACACAGATATCAGGCTTTCAGATTTTCAAATATGGTTATATAACAAACAGAAAACAATTTATCTGACCGATTCTAATCTCTTGTTACACACATTTGGGGAAGATGAACTTGAATCTTCCATCGCTCTTAGTCAAGTGGACCTTTTGCTCTATTACCTTCCCCACATTAGACAGCTCCAAGGCTTGACTGTGTAACTGTAAATTAGGGCTGTCATGAATGCAGTGCAGGATCACATCCTCCTGCCAGCTGGGGAGGCAGGATCTTCAAGGAATAAGATTGTTCTGTGGCTCTCACTGTTAGATTTTATTTCTTTCAGACAGAAATGAATGTGTTCTTTTTGTTACATCTTCTAGAAGGAAAAGAATAGCTTCCCAGGGAAAAAAAATTCTTTCAAGCAAATCATATTTTCCAATGAAAGTGATTTTCAGGCAGGAGATTCAATCCCCTCCAGAATTAACACTTAGATTGTAAATAGTACTTTTAATTTGTCAAAATACTGTATAAGGGTCGGCTAATTAACCTCACCAGGTGTCTTGAAGACAAGCAAGTGCTGTCATTTCCATTTAAGAGAGTACAGTAAAAACATAATACACGTTGTTTGCTGAAACCTACAGAGCAAAATAGCAGAAAAATCAGAGTTAGCTACAAAGATTTTACAGTTCTTCAACTAATTCATTTGTTGACAGAGCTTCTTCAAAATATGACAACATGTGTAACCCTGGTGATACCATTTAAATTCAGTATTCAGTACATATTCTGAAATATTAAGTCTGCAGTGTTAATGCTTGCTTCACTGGAGAAGCAGAACCTAAAACTGGAGATGCTAGGGTAGAAAGAGCACCTTGTCTTCTGGATTTCAGCAAAGTAAGTGACAATATCTGAGAGAATTCTGAAAGTTAGCAACTGGCATACTGTGTGAAAAGTCACTGCTACGTAGGTGGCAAAAAGCAGCTCTCCCACATCCTTCTATCCAGTAGTGTTAGTGTTTCAACAAATTTTTGATAGACTGTACGATAAACTTGGAGCTTTCTCCACTGTCTAGGCTGCATCCTAATTCTGTCTTGATACTTAAGAAGAATCACCTGTTACAGCCCTTAAACCACAATGTGAGAGCAAGGATCAGTGAGTGCAAGGAAGGTATAACCATTGTGCAACATTAAGCTAGGCTTCAGGTATGCACAAGTAGCTACCACAGATGGGGACAGGTGGTGGGCAATCATTTCATTTTTTCTCTTGTATGTTCATATAATGTAATACCGATGTGTGCTTGAGAGCAAGGATAAAGTGCTTTTACTGATGATTTACTCAATATCACCATCACTGTGAGGACCTTGTTTGTTTTTGGTGTTTATTTCCCCCAGCGGTTTTATGATAACTGCCATTTCTGTTCTGCAATAAATTCTGAAATGTGACCATCTCATAGGACAGAAATGCCATGCTCATCTAAGGGACATTTGTCCTACCCATTCTTTCTGTCTGGATCCAGAAATGGAAAGCAAGGAGCTATGCAATAGCTTCTTGGGAGGATTTCTGAAGAGCACAAGCATAAAAATCTTAGTATCATAGAATCATAGAATCACGGAATTGCTCAGGTTGGAAAAGACTTTCAAGATCATCAAGACCAACCACAACCTAACCATACTACCCTAACAACCCATTGCTAAATCATGTCCCTGAGCACCACATACAAATGTATTTTTAAATACATTCAGAGATGGTGTCTGAATCACCTTCCTGGGGAGCCTGTTCCAGTGCTTAAATGCTTAACAACACTTTCTGTAAAGAAGTTTTTCCTTATGTCCAACCTAAACCTCCCCTGCTGCAACTGGAGGCCATTTCCTCTTTACTATCACTTCTCAAAAATGAGAAGAGATCAACCCGCTCTCACTGCAGTCACCATTCAGGTATCTGAAAGAGTAATAAAGTCTCCCCACAGCCTCCTCTTCCTCAGACTAAACCACAACTTGTTGGCTGCAGGTTCCCCAGGTACAAAGGGAAAAAATCAGAGCAGTTCTACAGAATTATACTACAATGAGGTTGCTTACCAGGAATAGGTGTTACTAGCAGTTTTCCAGGTAAACTGAGTTTTTAAAAAACAAAGATTAATGAAAAAGGATTGATGAAAATCCTTTTATTTGTTATACTTCATAAGCCTTATTTATTTATTTATTTATTTTCAGTAGAAAATAGTCCTGGTACAGCATCATGTGTGTAGAGGGTCCTTTTTAAAAACAGAATTTATAGGTTTCTCTGAAGCAAGATGGATTCTGGATTCACTTGATTTCTTCTAGAATGTTGTTTTCTAGAAGGTTGCCCTTGACAGAAAAGGATTTAATCTAAATATGGGAATAAATAGTTTTTATAGTAAAATAGACCAGAATTTCCTGATGGCGTGGGTTTATTTTTCCAAAAAGTATTGATTTGATTCAATTAAAATCTTGTGTATGAATGTTCCTATTTCAGTGAAGGTGTCCTCAGGAAAGAATTGCTGTGGTCGAAGATAAGGTTTCTAGTAAAAATATCAAAGAGTGAGAGACTGGAGATATAGTTGCCAACAGTCTACTATTTAAACTGTTCACTGGAGTTTGATGACTCAGTTTCAAGACCTGCAATTCTTCTACCTTCAAGCAACTGTCAAAATTATAAGGCTACAGTGTCCCTTTCTGCCTTTCTTGCTGAAGGAGTTACATTTTAATTAATCATTAAACATTCATTGGTTTGGAGAAAGACTGATTTCGAATATGAGTGCAGGGAGCACTGCAAGGGGCTACTGGAGATCTGTTTTCATGAACCTGCTTGTCTGATTCACAGCAGTGGAAATTTTTGTTTCATGAATTGTATTCAATGCAGTAACATTAAAACAAACAAACAAACAAACAACCCCACAAAAATTTAAATATTGTACCTGCTACTGGTAGTCACAGACTGAAATATCTCTTTGCAAGATGTATCAGAGTAATATCTGCTTCCTATCTGACTTCCTTGCCAGCTTCCTTGATGTGATGCAGGTTAGAGCATGTGACGGGAGAAAAGATGGGAAGCCATAGGAGGTCATCTAACAGTAGAAGGCAGACCTCCCTTCATTACAAGAGGGTCAGTCTAGGACAACCCTTACCCTTTATAAAGATGTTCACTTGGCGCCTAAGATATGGACAGTGAAGAGGTGTTGACTCTTTCCCTGGAGACTGGAGGCAGAGAAAGGAGAAACTTCCATTTGGGTCCATGACAGTCATTGAAAATTCCAAATTCACTGTAAGGGTATATGAAAATAAAAGCCAGTTATCCCTACAGTAGTACAGTAACCCTGGAAATGAAAGTGGGTGGTGGTAGAGCAAAGACATGTCACACATGAAAGCAACAAGGGAGCATGAAATGAAGTGCAACAGTTGCTATTCATTCCAGTGTAGCCCAACTATATCCAGAAAGAGTCCAGAACCCCTGACACCCAGAGATAAAACCACAGGAAATACTTTATTTTTCCATCTTAAAACAGAAGACAGAAAAATCACAGTTTAGCAGTACTTCTCAGTGCCAGTCCTTCTTGTTCTAGTTAAGAAATCAGCAAAGGGTTTGAAGGTTTCTCTTAAGTCTCAAAGAAAATCTTTGTAACCGGTAACAGAGTAAAATTATTTATGGCTGTGTAAATATGTCTCTGACTATTTTTCTCTGTGCAACAGGAGTATTAACTTTAACAGTTACTTACTAATTCAAACTTTGAATGTATGATGGTGTTGCCCTGAGCTTTAAGTGGATGTGTAAGGTCTGAAAAAATGGGAACCAAACTTAAAGATACTCTGACAGTTACTTGGACCCTTGGAGCCAGTGTGAGCATGGGTTCCATGCTGCACCCCGGGGCTGCTCCTGGATGTCAGATTTATGTGCCTCTCTGGAACTGATAAGTGTTTTTGCCTTGAATCTTTTTATTTGATTCATAGTATTTTTTGTTTGTTCGTTGCTGTTGCTGTTGTTTGTTTTAAAATGACCTGATATCTTTAAAGACAAGGATATTGCCCCTTCTTGATTATTTACCTCTTTATCAAATATTTACAGCATTTTCTTAATCTATAGCACTGCATATGTATTATGGAGTTGCAGGTATACATAATTTCACTTCTTTTAGAAGACAGGCATTAGTGAAAGTGTCAAGTTTACTAAAGTATGCGCTTTTTTAATAGATGTCAGGACCAGGAAAGCACATCACAGTCTGCAAGTCTGACCTCCTAACAAAGGCCAGTGGATTGCCCTTAATTCCCACTCCACATACACTAGCTGTCCTTGAGCTAGATTATCTTTTTAAGGAAAAAAAATCAGATATTCCTATATACATTTTCAGTGATGCAGAATGTATTGGCTGCCTGGATACGTTGTTACAGTGATTGAATACTCCTGTTAAAAATGCATTTTCTGTTCTTGACTGAATATTCCCTGTTACAATGGAGAAAAAAGGCCTTCAGCATAATAAGGAAAAAAAAAAAAAAAAGAATAAGTGCACCAAATTTCTGCTAATTTTAATCTGCTCCCCAATTTACAAACTGTAGCCAACTTTCTTATTAGCTTGTTTTCAGTAAGATAAAAATATTAAATTCACAAGAGAGGCTCCTAACTCATTCATTTGCTCATTAGCATTCTTTGAATTGTCTGCAGCTTCTTAAACTCCCTTTTTAAAGGTGGGTCATAACAAGATATAGTACTCCAGTAGCAGACACACTGGTGCCAATAGCAAGAGAGAACATATATTCTGTTCTGTTCTTCCACAATTGCGCATCTGAAGATGACAGAAATTGTTTTGACCACTGTTGTTACATTATCAACAGGTGAAAATTAAATTCTACATCATAAAACTAAATTCTTTACCATTTTCTACTTTGAAATTATGGCTTGTATTCTCCTGTTATGAAAAATATTATTTTATATTTGGGAATTTTACAACAGGTTTACTTCATTGCTTCATTGCTTTATTTATTTGTTTGTTTATTTATTTTTACCACCTCATGGTGAACACTGCATCTCCATATTTTCTGTCATCAACTGAATTGTGTTTTATTTATCTTTAATCTTATGCCACCTGGAAACTTTGTTAATGAAACTATGATATCTTTCAAGATTTGTAAAGAAGATGTGTTTACTTAAATATGAAGAAAATATATTAAACACGTTCAGCTAAGAGCCAGGAATGTGTAGATTTTTCAGATTGAATCATATTGATTTCAAGATTAATTTTTATTTGCAATATTAATATGGTTATTACATTACTTCACCTCTTTTTAGCTTAGCATCATGCAGGAATTATTATGATGGATTAAATCTAGATTTGCTTCCTCACACCTTACAATAAAATACATAAAAAGATAGACAGATAATCTTTGTCCTGTCATATTGAAGCAAGATTCATGAATTATATAAGCACAGGTGATCTTGAGTAAGCAGTCTCCATATCTGCTGAGAATTCCTTAGTCTTGACACGGAATCTACAGGCCACGTAAGTCTCTTTGCAGACAAATCCCCTCAAGAAATACTGTGAGCAGATCCCCTAATTCTGATGTAAAGACTGTAAGGGCAAAAACACATACTGAACTCAACTTACAAAATGCTCATACTTCCAGACACTGCTAATTTTCTCTTGGATATTAGCAGTGCTCTTATTGCAAAGGATTGCTCTGCCAGGTAATTTTTGAACAATGAAAAATCCAACTCAGAAGCAGGACCTGAAGCTCTAGCCATGCCTGCAAAAAACCTTGCCTTGCTTACCATACACTTTGCCTTGTTTACCATACACTTGTGGGTGCACACATCTAGTGTCATCAACACTTCCACCCACTCTGTGGCATAGTAAAGGTGTAATACTGTCATCATATACCCACAGAATTACTGGCAGCCGAATAAATATATGCCTGTCTCTGTTATTGCTTATGTAAAGCATCTCTGATATCAAAATGGGAAATAAATGCTATTTGCTTCACTGTCTAATCAGGAAACTGTTCTAATGAATGCATTGTTCAGCTCAGAGTACTTCTATTGAAATGTGTTAGTTAGACTCCATAATACAAATCAGATGGCATTTTCCTTAGCTTCAGCCAGTAACAAAATACCAGTGCTTGTCAAGTGCAAGGACAAACTACCTTGTCTTGCCTCTGGTCTTATTTACAGAGCAAGAGAACAAAGTATCACAGCTTTGAAGTCTTCTGAATATGGGCAATATCTTTGATCAGATTGTTATCACCTTGCTGTGTTGTTGGTTGAACAATGGAGCATAAGTATCAAGATGGAAATCATATAAAATCCCCTAATTTGCTTTAAAATTCATAAGAAAGAGATTCCAACTGTAGGCTATAGACAGGTTAGCAGGAGTTTGGGGGAGGAGGGGTCAAAATTGCTTCCCACAGTTTTTCAGTTCTTTAAAGCTAAATGTGTAGTGTAAATGAAAGTATGGGGCACCTGGAGAGATAATAATTTCTAGTGTGCAGTAGATTCCCGGCTTGAGTTCTGTAGGTGTTTGTTTAGATAAACAGGATAAATCACTCTCTGAAGCTCTGACTCTCCTCTGACTGTAAACAAGATTTAAGCATTCTGAATGCCAAAGTGTCTACTTTTGATGCTACAGACATTGCATAGGAGAGTCATTTCAACAGATTTTTATTGTTTAAAGTCTTGCCATATAGGTGTAATGTAGAAAATAAAGAAAAAATTCAGAAAAATACTCTTGTGGTTACTGTCCCAGTTTACTACGTTTACATTTGGGAAAGATGAAAATGACTGTGTGAAGGAAAAGAGCTGCAGCAGTCAGACCACCACAACTGTTTTTACAGATCATTCTCTTCATTATCAAATGAAAGATGTTATGATCCAAAGTTCACAAAATTCCTGACTGTCTTTCTTACTGACTTCAGTAATTATCAGAATAGTCTCTATAATGACTTCTATGCAGCAAATAAACAACGTGAGTCCCTCAATACATTAGTAATGTCTCCTGTTTTACTCTCTTGGCCATGATATCAGAGGTGGACGGTGGCGGTATGGCAGTAGAAGTTGAAGCTTCCCACCTATATTCTGTTGCATTCTGTTGTCGTGTGATAGATGGTAGCAGAGGAGTAGTCTGACGCAATGATGTCTGACATGGAAGTGCATATGAGGCAAAGATGTGTCACTGAATTCCTCCATGCAGAAAAAAAAAATGGTATTTGTTGACATTAATCAGCTTTTACTGAACATTTAAGTAGACCAAAGAGTGAATGTGAACACAGTGAGGCGGTGGGTGGTGTATTTCAGCAGTGGTGACAATGACATGAAAACAAGTCACATTCTGGATAGACATGAACAGCTGTCTCACCACGAAATGGAGAGCATCTTGGTCAGCTCATCCACATGGATTGGCTAATGGTGGTGACGATGTTGAAAATAGTGTTTTACAGCTGAGAATTTGCTCTATCAGATAGTGTTACTGTGCTCTTTCTATCCATTGTAGTTTCCATGGAAATAAGTAGGATACATTGTTTTCAGATAATCCTACATACAATACAGGACAGAATCTGGAATGTCAATCCATTATACAAGGTGTGAATGCCAAATATATCTACCTTTTATGTACTCTCTATTGAAAAAAAAACAAAAACGGCCTTGAGGCAGTTAAACTTATGTGACAATTCTGTCAGATCTGTTTGGTTCCAAAGAAGATCCCTTTCCATAAACTAGAAAATAAAAAAAAAGGGAAAAAATGAAAAAAAAACAAAAACAAAAACAAAGGACCACCTATTTGGATTAGGATTTGCAGTGAAAAGTAGAAGTGGAGTCTACATTTAGTCCCAATTCTATGCTAGGCAGCAGCTTAAAACTGGTAAAAAATTAAGTAAACGTAGCTTTGAAATCTGAAATTAGCTTTCACACACACACACAAAGATAAAGATACAAGTGCATGGAGTAGCTTAGGTATTTACAAGAATAGAAAATTAACATGAAAAGCAGTAACAACAGTTGTTAAGTAACTTTGAGAACTCAACAGAAAGCTTTTCAACTGTCTCAAAATCAGGTGTCTTAGTTATGTAACTATCCATTCAAAAGAATTATGCTGCACAAACCTTCTATTTACCTTCTGTTTACTACCTTTGATAAGCTATCAGGAGAACTAATAAAACTGTTTAGTACCTGGAGCTTAGCCTCTTCAAGTAATTGCTTGCAATACCCTTCAAATCTTCGTCTCCTGTGTAGGATTCAAATCTGAAGGATTCAAAGTATGAATCATTATTCTCCAGTAATGTGAAGATTCTGGTTTCATAGCATCTACTGATGCATCTAATGTCTCTGTCAGACTCCCATTCATTAAATACAGGGATCCACCTGTATTTCTTATCTGATTCTTTCTCTCTCACTTATACTCTTTTATTTCTTGCTTTATTCTACTTGGTAATGTGGAATTGGAATCCAAAGATCATGAAGGAGAGAACAAGGGAAATCTAATTTGTTCTGAAGGAATGCACACAAACTAGGGTTCTATAGGACAGAGATAATTATACGACAATGAGAAAGTAAAGCTCATAGTGCTTATGTAATCTTCAGTCAATCCGATAGTACTAGATGTGAGTCTAATATGATAGCAGCAACAGTTCAGAGGCACAAATATTTTTTGTAAAACTAGGAGATCTTCCCATTTACAGAGTGGCAACAAATGATATTACCTCTTTCTACATGGACATACAAAGTAAACATTTGTATGTCCATGTAGAAATGCACATGCATGCATACAAAAATGTACATAGAGTTTGCATTCTTCATTGGACTCCTCGCTAACTCATAGAAGCACCTCTTCAAAAACAAGTGCTAGGAAATGGAGATACATGGTATTGCCGGAAACACTAGCATCAGTGACTTCACCCACACCAGAGTCTCTGGTTACTGCTGGCAAAGGAGAAAAAAGAGCAGACTTTTATTATCCATATTCCTACTACTTCCGCAGCCTTTGGCTTACACGTCGCTCCAGCTTAGATATTTGGCTTGTAGGTTGTTTCCTCTTAGTGCCTTTCTGACAGGGAATTGGGGAAGTTAGTCACACTGTTCACATTCTGTATGTAACCACTGGATATGCAAACAGGCGAGAATGACTTCTCTTCCATGCTCTCCTGGACCACTGAGGTCATGCCAGTACAGTGGAGGATTTACAGCACCCTTCAGACATCTGCTAAGTACTACATTACTTCATTGTTTTCCACATGGATGCCTCCTGGTGGATACACCTTCTTTTTGGAACTAAGTGCTCTATTTGTCAGAATTTTCAATTATTTTTATGGCTTTTGTGTGCGTGTGGTTCATTCACTGAACTGAAAAATCAGAAGTTCACATATTCCCAGTCAGATGTAGATTCCATTCCTAGCATCTTCATAAATGTGTGTGGAGACAACTCCTGAATACAAACCATGGGCATGATTCAGAAGTTTAATTTTATCTACCCTTTTGTGACAAGTTTGCCTGAAGACTTTTCTTCAGACAGTGTGGATTTGAATTAAGCTGCATATATTGCTCTGATGATTTTCTTGTTCATATTAACCATCTTGAAAAAAAATAATAGAGAGAATCCCTATGATTAAACTATATCAAGAATAGCTCAAAATAGTGCTTCTAAGAGAAATGAGATCATTCTTCTTCCCTGACTCATCTCAGCTAAATGGGATACTGGAGAGAAGAGTTTGTGCTGCACTCCAACCAATCAAGCATCATCTGCAATGATTCAGACTTTAAATATCTAATTATCTCTGTGTATTTATTTCAGGAATCCCCACATTGGGTCTATTAAAGATGACAAGTTAACTAGGAGTATGACAGGCAGGATCACCATAAGCTGCAGTCCTCCAACAACACATGTGACTGTCTTAAGAAAGCACGAAAAAACCAATACCAGATTGAAAAGGAAGCACCCCCTACTACTCTGTTACTCTGGCCAGGTATAAATAATTTTTGAGCACTTGCATAGGTCAACCTGAAAAAAGGATTTTAAAACATTTACTCCAATAAGAGAATACTTTAACAGGGCTCAAATCATAGGCATTTAAGTGTTCATTCTCACAACCCACTGTGAATCCTTAGCTGGAATTCATAAATACACTTTTTGAGCATCCTCAAGTCAATCAATGCATTATTGTAAGGAATGAACTGAGGAAGTGCTCTCACCTCGTGATGCTAATATCTTTTTTTTTTAAAGACAGATCACAGAACATTGAAGGATCAGTATTCTACAGTGTGGAATTAAGAGCCATCTTTGAAAATCATTTGAGCATTGCAATCCTACATCTGCTTGAATTAAAAGGAAAAAAATCTACCACTCTACATTTGAGTTACTTCTTAGGCAAAACAGAAGTAGCAGTGCTTATTTCTTTCAAGAATAAGAAAAAAATTCAAGAAGCAACTAAACAGCAAGAAAAAAAAAAGAAGAAAAGAAGAATCATAAAGTAATAAGAATTCTGAAAATGTATCTGATTGCATTAAACTGATTTTTTTTTATTTTATCATGTAGATATTTTCTGAATGGAAATGTTATAATTGTGCTAAATGGCAATTTATTTACTTTTTTTTCCCCCTGTGATCAATGTTTTCTATGTTCTAGTCAGTAAAACATACATGCTTCTGAGGACAAGGAACAGTTTCTATGTGTTGTTGAGTTAGAGGGAATCTTTCAGCAGAGAATTCAGATGATTTTCAGGGAGAGATGGAGATTTTTAGTTTCTGAGGGCAAGTTTTTCTGTGCTGATTTAGAGGAACATACTAGAAGTAGATGAGAAATATAAAACAAAAAACTCTATGCAATATTTGAAAGATAAAATCCTATCTCCCCCAAGTGATCAGAGAAAGCATTCAAAAGATTGCTACCTTGCACAAAAGCAGAATGCTGACAAACAGAAACATCTGTAATATACATTTAAAGAGGAGAAGGTAAGAGTCCCTCAAATAAAATATTAACAGTTTTCTTGTAGAGTCATTGTGAAGTGGAAGATGTGATTTCAATCTGGAGGTGGAGTCATCTTCCAGAAAAGTACAAGGTCAGGTTTCTACAAAAATGGGAAAATTTTCCATGTTTAATGGTAAAATACATACATTTTCACAATATAGGTGAAAAAGCACAGTAGGATAGGTCTGAGAAAAACTTTGTGACATAACTGCTTCAAATGTACTATTTGACTGAATTTGTATGTGGTTTAGCTTACATGCGTGGTGAGTTCAGAAGTCTGCAGACGTGACTGCAATATATTACTTAGCTGTAACACCAGTGCTCACTGGGATCTGAAGCAGGAGTAGGTAGGGACTGAGAAGCAAGGGAATGACATGAAGAAATGCATTTTTAGCTGTTAAGGGTTAGGTGATAATCAATTTCTGAGTGTTGTTGCAAAGAGAAAGACACTGAGTCTCTAAGTGATTGATTAAGCACTGCAGCAGAAGAACAGTTCAGGTGTCTCTTCAAATTTTTACAGGTATTTTACAGGTTTTTTTTGCCTCAGTCCCAATTAAGAACCAGTTTCAGCCCACCTAGATAGCTTTTAAAGAAAGAAAATTCACAGTGTAGCCAAGGGGACCTTTGGCCCTCAAAGGAGCAGGAGGTTTCCCAGCATACCTAAACAAGGAAAAAACATCCCGGACTTGATCAAAGGAAGTGTAAAGGTATGAAAGGAAGTTGGTACTAAGTTCGGGGTGAATAAATACCCAGTGTCTAAATATTCATATAAATTTGTCCTTGATACCTTGTAGAGTCTTTAGGAAACAGGTTTAGAAAATAACAGATGGTTCTTCAACAGGAGTCAGGATTATGTAATTATTTTCAAGACTGACTTTTATACTGAGCCTTTCTTCTCAACCTTCAACAGGCAGCTGTTATTGAAAGGAAGAAAAAAAGATCGGACTCCAAATATTCCCCAGTCTGACATCAGTTTAGTACCCTTACACTCCTCATGGAATACTTGGAGGAAGGAGGTTACTCTACAGGAGTTTGTTTGTGAAATATTTTAGAGCCCAGAAATATGAGTAATGATATTTTGTGTTTGAATAACTAATCCACAAGATGTTTGGGTTTTTTTTGTTTTTCTAAACAAATATTTAAAGTGAGCAATTTTTAAATGAACTTCTCACCAGAATTTTTTTACCAGCATGTGGGAAAAAATAGAAATATTTATATGTATGAGTGCTCCATAATCTACAAGTGAAGGAAAAGACTGGAATAAACTAACTTCATCATTTACTGTAACTTCTTTTGTGAATGCTTTTCTGTGAGTAGATTCTAGACCAAAATTTTCTGCAATAACATTAGACTAAGAGATGATGGGAAAAAAAAAAAAAAAAAGACATTTCTTAAGAAAGAACTACATGAAATGGAAAGCAGGCTGTCCTGGTTTTATCAGTATTCCGTATCATGACATCATGCGGTAAGCTGCTTAGTGCTGGAACGTAGTGCCAGGGAGCTGTACTGCTGCACTTCTTGGGTCAGTTCCTGACAGTGTTAGCTGCCGTGAGTTCTGGCTCTCTGAGCAGAAAATACAGTGAGAAGAGACAGACTACTGTTCCTAGAAACCTCCAGTACTCCCTACTTCACAGAAATTTCTTATTCTGGGTAAAAGAGGTAGAATAGCACACCAAGTGGGGAGAAGGCCCTCCTCTGTTTCCAGTAGCACAGCAAGCAGCATGGTCAGAACTCCTCTCCTTCCCATTTATTACCCGTAACTGCTAATTGTCTTATGTACTTTTATCATTTGCAATAAACTTGTTCTCTCTCCTTATCTCGGTCTAGTCTTTCACACTTCCTCTCCTCCAGAAGAGAGAAGAGGGAATTCCTGTTTCTTGTGATAAAATGAACTAGAATGAGACACATGCAGAAGAAAGAACAGAAATGACATAGCATGTAATATGACAGTCTCTTTTCTTGTCAAGAGGTAGGATAAGTTTGCAAATAAGAACAGAGTGGAATTCCCTTTTCTACTATTTACACATTCCCTTGCCTCTGGATTATGCCCTGCGTTATACAGTCATTATGTCAAGTTATACTTTCTTGATAGTTTATAGGTGTAGTTTCTAACATTTCCAGTCATCTGGATATCCAGGATGTTCAGAGAATGTTGAGTTGAGTTTGAACTTTGGCTGGTTCCTTTTGGAGCCAAGAGGCTCGAAGGCAGTGTAGGGCAGAGGTAATGAAGTGATTGCATCAGCTAATGTCTTTGAATATGCTCTCCTAGAAAGTCTGCAGGCATCCAGGCCACAGTATTCTGATATACTGAGGAGAAAAAATTATTATCCTGTCCATAACTTCAGGCTTCACCCTTGTATTTACTTTTCTAAAAATGACTACCACACCACATATTTTTAGCATAAAATGGTATTTTTCATAGTTTTATATGATATACAAAACATTATCTTCCGTGAAATATGTCAGAATATAATGATAATTTCTCCTTAAAAAGAACCCTCTGAACCCAAGCATATCTTTAGAAACACTTCTGTATAGCACTGTGTGGTCCAAGTACTCATTTCGGATCTGTCTTTATTGTTACGAGAATATTACTACTATTTTTGTATTATTATACAAAACACTACTATTATTGTATTTTTATATACAATAAATAAATACGTTGTAGTCTAAACTTCTACTTTTAATCTCATTTTCAAATGTCATTGAATAAACCCATCATTTTCATCACACATAGAATCATAGAATCACTCAGGTTGGAAAAGACCTTCAAGGTCATTGAGTCCAACCATGACCTAACCATTCTACCCTAACTCTAAGAATCCTCTGCTAAATCATGTCCCTGAACACCAAATCCAAATGGCTTTTAACACATCTGGGGATGGTGATTCTACCACCTCCCTGGGGAACTTATTCCAGTGCCTAACAACCTTTTCTGTAAGTAAGTGTTTCCTGATGTTCAACTTAAACTTACACTGGTGCAACTTAAGGCCTTTTCCCCTTGTCTTGTCACCTGTCACCAGTGAGAAGAGACCAATGTAATGAAGAGACATGTATGGGTCTAACAGACCTGTAGCAGGATAACGGCTGTGTCTTACTATGCGAATACTCTCCTTTTGGATTTATATTTACTGTGTAGTGGTACTTACAGTATAGATAAAGAGATCTGTGCAAATGAGTTGTAATGCCCTGAGGGGAAAAAAAAAAGGTCACAAAATTCTTTAAGAAGTATTGTCATTGACTCAGCTGTCCTTTCTTCTCCATTTGCTTTTTCATTTCATTAATGCTGCTTCAGCTGTTGAAGGGAAGCAGAACTTTCTGCTATCACATCCAAAATGATTACTAAAATAAAAAGCAGATAAAAAGGAAAAAATCTTCAAAATAACCACACTGGCAGAGAGTTCATTTGGCTTTTTAAAAACACATATAACATAGTGACAGAGACAGTAGTGACTGATTGGTCCTGACACAAAGCTTCCAGCTGCACAAAATATTTTCGTAGTCTGAGTGGCTCTTTCTGATTAGATCTGACAGATTATTAGAACTGTGTTATTTGATGGACCATGAGAGTAGAAATGACAAACAATTTCACAGCAAAGGACATTTCTATCTATTGAAATTTGCTTCTTTTTATTAGTTTATTTTCTTCTATTTCCCCTGCATCTTTTTTTTTTTGTTGTTGTTTGTTTATTATTATTTTTATTATTTTTGTTATTGATCTGATTTATCTGATTCTCTCTGAGGATTTGAAAGTAACTGAGGTTATATCACTTGCATATGCTTAGCATATGTAACAAGCTGGCAGCTGACAAGGTAGCACTGTGGTAATGAATATCATTCTGAGATGTAAAGGGACGCTGAGATGTAAAGGGACAATGAACAGCATAATCTTGTTTGCTGTGGTCCACCAATCAGGACCATTTTCCATCAAGAGAAAAGAGTAAATTATCCAAAAGACAAAAGAAAATGATCAAGGTCAGTAGAATTATTCTGTTGTGCATAAGAACCCTGAGAAACATGACACGTATTTTGACTGCATTTTGACTCCCTGATAAAATAAATAAAAAGATGTACTGAGCCTTTAAAAAGATCATACAATAGGAAATATGTGAGAAAACAGTAAGAAAAGAAGTGAGAGTGTCTCTCTTATGCTGTAAGTAGTCTTTTTTTTTTTTTTTTCATGCAGACAGCCTTCCATGGCAATTAAAGAAGTCATAGCAATGTCCTAGAGTGATGATAGTCATGCAGGAGAAGAGGAAAGCCTGGTATAGTAACTCATCTGACATGCTTCTTAACCTACGTTCTCTGCTTTCAGTTTACTGATTTCTCCTTTTAGCACTTAATTTTACAATACCAGCCTCCAGTGTTGTTCAAACTTCCACTTCTTTAGGTAGACCAGAATGACTGCGCTCATTACTGTGAAAGCTGCTCAACACTTCTTATTATAACACTTACTTAACCAAAACCTAACTACTGAATGGAAACAAAACACTGTTGTAGTTGAATGGAAACAAAACACTGTGTTGTAATGAGTCAAGTGTCACATAGAAAGATATTGAATTTTAGCAGATGGTGGAAGGTACTGCATAATACATAGGGACAAATGGACCATGGTAACACAACTCAGACTACATTTTGAGTCATGAATTTGCCACCTCAGTAACCACTTTAAATGTGTTTTTATGTACTGCATTTGTATGTGTAGGATGGTAAAATGTGTGGGATGAACATATTAAATTTGCATTCTGTATTATGATTACAACAAAGAAAGGCAAAATCATTGGAGATAAACGTTTCCTGTCTGGTCAACACTAGATATAGCACTTGATTTTACCTTTGCAATTCTTCAAATGCTACTGTGGTTGTAAAAATGTGAAAATCACATATAAATCACGAGTGGCGTAAAGGTGTTGTGATCTGTGTTACTCGTGCACAGAGGCCTCACAATAACAATTAAGATAGCTTAAATGTAAAACAAGAAATTGATTAGATGATCTCCCTGACCAATGTTCTCTATTTTAAAACTTAATACTATAAAAATCTGCATTGTGCACCAATGGACTGTGTGTTCCACATACAAATTCACAGAATTGGAGAGTCATAGAACTGCATGCGGGGGAAGTGTCCTCAAGAGATCATTGAGTCTAACTACCCTGCTAAAACAGGTACCCTACAATAGGTCACACAGGTGGGAGTCTAGACAGGTCTTGAATCTTCTCTGTAGAAGAGACTACACAACCTCTCTGGGCAACCTGTTCCAGTGCTCCATCACCCTTTTGTCCTATTGCTATGTATCACCAGGAAGATCCTGGGCTTATCCATTTGCATCTCACCTCCTTTTAGATATTAATAAATATTTATCATATCCCTTCTCAGTCTTCTTTTCCCTGGTCTGAATAGACACAGTTTACTCAGTCTTTTCTCATACGAGAGATGCTCCAGGCTTTTTATCATCTTCGTGGCTCTCTACTGGACTCCTTCTAGATCCCTGTCTCTTTTAAACTGGGGAGCTCAGTACTAGATTCAAAAGTCTAAATGTGGCCTAAGCAAGGCAGAGCGGAGGGGGAGGATCACCTCGCTTGGCATGCTGGCCATGCTCTTTGTAATGTACAGTACATCACTGGCCTTCTTGGCCACCATGGCACACTGTTGGCTCATGGACAACCTGTTGCCCACCAGAACTCCAAAGTCCTTCTCTGCAGAGCTCCTCTCCAGCAGGTCATCCCCTAACTGTACAGATTTGTGGGGTTATTCCTCTTCAAGTGCAAGACTCTATACTTGTTAAACCATAAGAGAAATTCTTTGCCTATAAGTTGTCACGTGCTCAGACCAGCTCACTGCTGAGCTGTAGTTGCTCTTCTATCTTCATCAGCTATTAGAGACTTTCAGTTGAGAAGAGCTTCTGAGCTACAACAAGGAATAATGCGGTAGGCAATTGAGAAAATCTCTCATTGCATTTAATTTCAACATCAGTTCTTTGTACTGTTCCCATACTCTGAAACAGAAGGACCTATTCTCTTCTTGTATGTACTGAGGAACTGAACTCGCAACATAATAATTGGTGATGACATAATCAAGATCTCCACTGAAGAAGAAAACTTTCATAGAGCAGAAGTATCTACTATCAGAAGTGGGGTGTAAGTAACATTTTTACCGATGTAAGTTTCTCTCTGGCTTCACTTCACATCTATCATCTGACATCAGCAATAATACTCTTTAGGAGGTAATTAGACTAGAGCTACAACACCTTGATTATTGAACCTCCCCAAAGAAAGACTGGAATGAAGAGCTGTCACAGTCCTAAAGAGTGCAGATATATCCACACAGCCTGATCTTACAGGCTGTATGATTGATTAAATTGCTGCTAAAGCCAGTGTAAAGATCTCTAGTCACCTAAGTAGACAATGGATTGGACCCTTGATTTGTGTGTTCATCTTTATCACAGATAGATGAACTTCAGTGTTGAACTATCAAATGCAGTTAGTGCTCTGAATTCTGTCTGTCTGAAGTAACCCACAATATCTCTTCTGGTAAAACAAAAACTGTCCAGGGCATTATTGTGAATGGAATCCAGACATAGAGCATCAAAGGACCTTACATTTTTTCAGTAAACTGCTTTAACCTCTAATGCTATCATCTCTTCATTGGATCCTGTTTTACCTTCATTGCTAGAAAAACAAAATCACTTTTATCTTTGAAAATGAAGTTCTATCTGTTACACAGGTCAATTTCTTACAGGACAGCTCTGTTTACTTCAGATTGCATAGTGATATTCATGATAGACTCAATTTTGTTACATCCAGTCCCATCTGGGGATAGTCAGTGAATGAAGAATCTCTTTCATCACTGAAAATGAGGGGTACATGAAAGAGATGAAAACATGAAGCAAAGATAAAAGATGGAAATGTAAGCAGTGATGAAGAAGACATCTTCATGAGTGAGAATATCCAAATGATATTTTTAGTCTTATCTCTGGATGTTGGCTCTGTAGGATCAGATTGGTAGAGTGAGAGCTCTCTTTTAGACAAAAACTTTCTGCATCAGGGCAGGGAATTATTGCCCTTCAGCACCAAGAACTCTCATCAATTGAAGGTGAAGCCCCCAGCACCATAACAGTCTTTCACACAAGCTGAAGAAAGTTACATGAAAGAGCTACACTTCCACGAAGAGACTTGCTGCTGCCTCTCCTCTTCATGCCCAGTCATCCAGCTTTGGTTACCATAGTGCTGTGTTCATCTCCTCCCTCTGTAACAAGTTTGAGGTGAGTTATGTGCAAGGAAAACCACCAGAGTCCCACCACACAGATCTTAGAATCATAGAATCATAGGAATTGGAAGGGACCTCAAGAGATCATCGAGTCCAGCCCCCCTGTCAAAGCAGGTTCCCTACACCAGGTTGCACAGGTAGGCATCCAGGCGGGTCTTGAATATCTCCAGAGAAGGAGATTCCACAACCCCCCTGGGCAGCCTGTGCCAGTGCTCCGTCACCCTCACTGTAAAGAAGTTCTTGTGCACATTCGTGCTGAACGTCCTGTGCTGCAGTTTCTGTCCATTTCCCCTTGCCTGTCTCCACACACTGCTGAAAAGAGTCTGGCCTCGCCACTTTGTCCCCTACACCTCAGATATTTATAAACCTATTAGTGTGTCTGGGGGCACCGGTATTCTTTGCTGCCAATTGCTTCTGTTTATCAGCTTGGGCACAGCTGCTGGTACCTGAAAATGTAAACTCTCTGCGCAGTCTATGAGAGGTTCGGAGGCAGTGGACACCCTGAGAAGCAGTTACTCAGCAGACTTGGGTAGATATCTCTGAATATTAGAGCATGTTAACCTGATACAGCATTTTATGGTTAATGAGAACAAAGTGGAAAGTCATGAGCTATCATTTTCAAGATATAGAAAGTCACTCTATGTTAATATTCCCATCAGCATAATAACATATTGGCTCACTGATCCACCATGATGTTGCAGAAGTTAGTTATTATCTGTGCAGCAATTTTAATTTGCATGGTCCTTATTCATCATTCTGTTCCACCAGTTTTATGAGTTGGTGCTGAGAATCACAGCTGAGTGCTATAAAAGTGATCAATATCATTATTAAAGAATCAAGATTATTTCAGCAATCCTTCACAGAGGATGAATATCTACGAGAATTTTAGGATCAAAATAGCTAAAATAAAGTGGATAAATTATTCAGAGATGCTGGTGATTATGTGCTCCTGATAATTAATAAGATATATCTAGGGACTTCCAATTGTCTCCCTGAGTAAATGCCACTTTCAGAAAATGATAAAAGCTTGTTATAGAATGGTTGGATTTGTTGGTCTTTTGAAAAGTTTCCTTAAGAAGTTCAATTCTCATGAACCATACACATTTGTCCTAAAGCAATAAAAAGTGAAATGCATATCTTTATCATTCTTTGATCTTTTGTCTTTCCCCTGGACTAATAATAAAATTAAACTAGGAACAATTCAGAAGGGTTTTTTTTTTTTTTAGTTTTTCTTTTCGGTTGTTTGTTTGTTCTGGTTTGTTTTTTTGAGAAAATAGGCCAGATGGCTGAGGCAAATTCATATACAGTGCAAGGAAAATCAGCTATCACTCAGCCTTCAAACTTCTGAAGTTGTTTTGCTGTGTAGACCTGGGGACTTGCACAGGATCTAGAACAATACTTTGTAGGCCCACGGCCGTGTGATTCAAGACTTGAGTGTTTGTAGAAGGTGATCCTAGCCAGGAACAGATTTCATATATACTATATTTGTCTCATAGTTTCAGCCCTTTCATTTCCTATTAACTGCTGAAAAAAAGAGCAGAATTGTCAGTATCTAGCACAGATACGTGCTGCTGTATGTGATGTAGATCAGTCAGGCTGGTATTTCAGACCACATTTCAAATGGTTGGCTGATATGTCCATGTCACCACCACTGGCAGCACCACAATAGAACAGTTGCTGAATAAAGTCAAAGAAGGAAGGAGTTCAGAGTCCGCAGCATTTATTTTCTTAAAGCTTAATGAAGCTCACACCCCATGCTCTTAATAGATTTTACCTTTACTGGTGAGTAAATCTATCTATGGTGGTGTCCAGGAAAACGAGTAGAGAAAACTATGTTATTTCTAGCAATGACTTGTTCTCTGTCCAAATTCACTTAGGCTCCTACTTCTGTCATTGTTAGGACTTCATTCTGTTTTCTAAGAAGACAGAAGAAAAACAGGAAGAAAAAAAACAAACAGATTTCTAATAGCCAGCTTATAAAAAACAACAATGAAGAAACAGCTTATCAAGGGATGACCATACAAAACCTATCTGTTTTTTCCTTTTACACTTCAGAGGCAGATATTATAAAAATAACGAGAACAACAAAAAAACTCCACTTCATGTGATCAAGCTCAACTTTTGATATGTTTTATTTCTTCACTGGGAAATGACAACACAGTTATTGATTACTGTGAATTCTTGTAAGGTGTAAGCTTAAAAAAAAAAGAGGAAGATTTTATGTATTTCAAAGTGACATGGAAATGAACATAAATATTTTTTCTTTGTTTTAAGAAGATCTGCGGTAATGTATTCAATATACTAATCCATAACTGTGAAAGTCATTTTCAACACAATACCTATGCTAAATATATATTAAATTCCCTAACATGAAAGAATTTTCAATGTTATTGATGTTTTCAATTTTTAAGGTTTTCCAGTCCAACTGGCAGAAACATTTCTTTCATATTTTCATTCGGTTCATTCTACATGTTTCTCACCCTCAATATGTAACAAGATAAGGCTCTTCAGCTGCAAAATTACTACAAAATATTCTTAAGAATCAATGTTCATTTTTCAGATTATTATTATTATATAAATCTGGGTTAAACTATTTTACTGGAAGTGCCTCCCATTGGAAAGTTACAAAAAATCAACCAATAAACTCACTGAAAAACTGTAAATATTGAGTATTTAAAAGTATTGAATTTTATAATATATTGTAAATATATTTATATATTATAAAACATATTGTTTTGTTTGCATTTTGAATGAATTGGAAAAGTCATTGCTTCTGCTTCAGTATGAAGTAGATAACTAAAGAGCATGAATTTCTAGTGCAGCAAAACTATCTGTCCTCATGATCTCATGAATCATAAAAAGAATATTAGATGGCATCACTGAATCTGCTCATTGTTCCATGAATAAATTTGTCTAGCTGGCCTCCTTGTGATGACTCTTTCGTTAGGAGAAACTCCTCTAACCGTCAGGATTTTTTAGCTTTCTTGAAAGAATAATGGAGAATTATTTTTGTTCTATATCTGTGCCTTCTGCTTTAGAATTGACCTAGTCCTTCACTTACTTTGCACTTGCCTAGATTAACATAATCTCTTGGAAATCTAAAACTCCATCATTGCTTTTGTCTACTCTGTTGTCACCATGTTGTTGACCAGAGAAACACAAGTATAAAAGATGTGATTTACATATAAATTAGCCCACAGTACTTCAGTGGCACTGTTGATAGTCTAGCAATATTCAGTATGACTAGAAAATTTGTTGCATCCTGATCACATGATTTCCTGCCAAGAGAAAAAGCTAGAAAATCTTCTGGATTGCTGGGCACTGCCACAACTACTACAACATGAAATATATATATATATATATATAATAGTTCAATAGCACAAATTACAGTATTCCTACTATGGCCTCTCGCAAGTGAGATAATATCCTTTTCAGGATCTAGAAGATTTTGGATGTAGTATGATAATGTATACAACTTCAATCTTACAAGAAAGAGTAATAAAGAAATAGAAAAATAAGTCAGTGCAAAATGAACTAGTGACCCATACGACATAGAGCTCCTGTGTAACAGAGAAAGGCTCCAAGGTGACTGAGACTCCATCACTTGCACCAGTTGCACTGAGAGTATGATGTATAAGCCAAGATTTTGACCACTGGACTAACTGGTCTTTGAAAGACTATTCTCAAACATTCAATAAATTAATCAGCTGAGAAGTATCAAAATTGCAAAGCAGCAGCTTAGCACAGGTTGTAAGGTAATAGTATAGGTTATGAAGAAATCTTTGCGAGGCTTCCTCTTGCATAACTAAAAATTTGACTGATGAATAAGAGCATACAAACTGAAAATATGGGTGCAGGCTTGCCACATCAGGTTCATTCTCTGCAGTTTGAAATGGCAGAAGGCTTGTTTCAGGCAACTTTTCTCCCAGATGAGATAAACTAAATACATAGATAGTCTTTAGATAGTCTTAGTCAATCCTGCAATAACTGAGGTCCATTCATTTGTTCAGTGAATGCATCTGAACTTACATGCAATAAAGTTTGCCTTATTACCCCTGCCAAAATTCCTTCTTCACCACACTATTCTAGGATGAGACACAGTATCTTCTTCTGCTCTTTTCCATTTTCAGTGACATTCCTGTTAGAAAATGTAAAGTGGTGATATTGCTAACATTATTAATTTTAAAAACACATTATGAAATACAGCGATTTTGCACATTGTATCATCTTCTCTCAACACACTGATCTATATTTGCCCTCTAGTATTTGAAACTTTTTGTGGCTTAAAAGAGCAAAATTTATTTTTTTCCCACTCATAGCATGCTGGTCCCCCCTTAGAGAGCCTTACTTGTCATACGGAAAACGTGCAAGCAGACTCTTACTTCCCTTCAGTGGGGAGGTCAAAATTTCTAAGACAATGACAGATGAACAGAGCTGCTACAAACAGGAAAAAGGTGGACTTCATGGGCAACATTTTCCTAGCAACCGTGCTGACACAGCAGTTGTGGAACAGTGGGTCACCTCCTCTGGTACAGATTTTTATGAGCACAGTGTACAGGCTGTTCTTCATCGCTGGTAAAATATGCATAGCTAATGGTGGTGAATGTGTTGAAGCACTGTGTTATGTAGCTGAGAACTTTCTCTATCTAATAATGTTATTGTGCTTTTTGTATATGTTTTAATTTCCATGGAAATAAATAGAAGGTATTTCTTTTGGTGTGACCCACATGCATTTCTTACTAATGATAAAGAAATGCAACATATGTTTAACTTCAAATTGCACTGTACTATTTTTCTAGAAATGCCCCTCAAAGTAGTTCCAAAAAAAAAATATATATTTCAGTGCTGTTGTTACATTTATCATCTTTTGGATTGCTGTCATTATATCTATTATATTTTCAGTAATATGTAGTGTTAATTCCTCGATATGAATATTCCCTCAATTTAAGAAGGCTTCAGTTGGGTGTTTGAGGAATAACAACTAGATGGTAGCCACCTATTTCACCGTACTTTCCATTAGATATAGTCAGAATATCCTATAAAATTCTTGGCCAGATTTGCCCACAAATATATCTAAACAGTGTGTACAGATCCTTTCTAAACATAAAGAAATTAGCAGACACTTGACAATTTCAAGAACTGCAAAAAAAGAAGAAAAAGAAAAAATAGCTTTTACTGTATGCATATACAGTTAGAAGAAATCCCAAGAGCATAACTATTATTTGATTATGATAATTAAAAAGTTGAAGATAAATTTCACCTTGGACCTTGTTGAACTTTATTTTGTTAAACTTATTCTCTGTGTAAGCTTCTCTACTTTTGAATTCTTACGAATGTGATCTGAAAGCAACCAGAACTGTTGACTTTCAGAGCATGTGGCAAATCTCTTCCATTCTCATGGGTGTCTGGGACTGTGGGAGACAGTGACTGTTGCTCCTATTTGTCTTTAGCCACTACTGTGGGAATGAGATGTGACTCATGATATGTTTCTGTATTGTGAAAATGTTTTTATAAATCATAGCTTTAGTACTTCTTTATTACTTTTTATGTTAGTCAGAAATAATAATTAATGGCTATTGGCTTGAACTATTTATCCACAGAAAATAACAAAAGACACCAAGATCTTTATGAGTTATCTGGATGTGGAATCCAGAAAAAAAGATGGCTATGGCTCTTTTTTTCTCTCTTCCTTTGCCTCAGTCATCAGGAAGACAGTGAGAAAACAGATTTGCCTCTTCTTGGCAAAGGTATCTGTGAAAACAATAGGCAGGTTGCTTTCACTCAGTTCTGTAAGAACAATGTTAATTACCGTGAATAAAAGGAAATTATGTATATTATTTTCTTCAGTGTGTGTGAATGCAACTTAGAGTGAGGAGCAGGATTCTGCCCTTGTGTGCAACCCAGCCTGATGAAAACTATTTGAGATTGAGACCAAAAAGACAGTCTAGTTACCAGAACATGTGTGGGTAGATTTTATGTAACCTTACACACTTAGAAGGAAAAAATTCAAAATAATATACAGTATTCAGAAGGTTAATTTGTGATTTATGTATAGTTCAAGTTAGTCTGAAGACAGTTGTTTCTGAATTTCCTGAGAACTGAGTCTGGACTCTGTGAAAGACAGAAACTTTTCCTTTCTTTTGTCTCAAAGCTTGCTTCTTAAGGCCTTTTCTGGTGACAAGACTTGACTGATAACTGTTGATTATCCAGATGGGTGTCATGATGTCTCAGTGTCACTGCTTATGGTTGTAAAGATAAGAAGAAGTAGGAGCAAATAGTCTTTTCCGGGAGGGTACGACTTGGAGAAGCTGACCACCACAAAAAACAACAATGCTCCTGCATGGCAATGAAGGCGACATCCGCTGCTGGTTTATCTGTTGGGCCAGATATGTCACACAAACAAAGAGAAAAGAAAAAAAACTGAGAAATGGGAGAAATGGGAGATAATCCTTCACTGAACCAAGGATTTTGGAGAAGAGCTCCCAAAGAAAAAAGCCTTTGGTGGAGAATTCCCTGAGGGGAAACCTCTTGGAAGAACTCCTTGGCCTGCTTGCTGCGAAGCTCCCAGGCTTTTTCCCACCCCCCGCAGTGACCAGATGAGTTCCTGAGATCAACGGACTACAGACTTTGCTGGATCCATGGTGGTGATGCTCTCTCTCTTTCTCTCTCTTGCATTCTGACAAGTCTCCTTGCTTGTCATCTCTTTTCTATCACCCACCTTCCCTTCCCCATATCCCTAAGCAACTAGTAATTGTAATAAACTGGTTGGGCTAACATTTGACCCGTTGTGTCTTAATCTCACGCCAGGTATACAAATAGTCAAAGAACCTCGTCCCTCTCCTTTATATTGGAGTGTGACAGACTCATACCAAGTGAAAGTTGGTTCTTAAAGAAAGAGACCAACATCAGGCTGATTTATCTTATTTCCACTCTTTTCCAGTTCCCAAAGCCCCTGGGAAACACAGATAAAGAGCTGGTATGAAAGAATGACTGAAGGAAAGTTGTCAGTCAAAGAAGAAATTATATTTCAGAATTATTGACTTTCTTCTTGGTAGAATGAAAATGACTACATCAGTATGTGTATCACATGCATGAACAATTGCCTGTAATTTATTAGCACCGATGTTTGTTTTGAAAAGAATCCACATGGCTTACCATGTGTGGCTGAGCTTCCCTTTGTTAAGCTTTTTTTTATTCACTGACCAGAGGTTAATCACTGCTGGATCTGGTGCTTGCCAATGCAGAGATCATTAAAGCATTAAGACTGAAGGCAACCTACGCTTCAGTGACCATACCCTGTCTGAGTTTGTGATCTTGAGAAATGTAGGCCTAGCAAAGAGTGGGGTGAGGACCTTTAACTTTGGGAGAGTGAATTTCAGGCTGTTTAAGGAATTGTTGGAAGAAATCTCCTGGGAAGCTGTCCTTAGAGTCAAAGGACTAGAAGAAAGCTGGCTACTCTTCAATGATCCCTTTCTGAGAACAAAAGAACTCTCCGACCCTTGGAGTAAGAAAGTGGGCAGGGGAAGCAAGGAACCATCATGGCTTGGCAAGGACTAGTTGGTCAAACCAAGAGAAGAGAAGGGATTGTACTGGCTGTGGAAACAAGTGCATGTCGTCTGGGGAAAATACAGTGATATTGTCTGGACTTTCAGTGTGGGAAATAGGAAAGCCAAGGTACAAACAGAAGTGAACTTAGTGAGGGATGTTAAAAACAATGAGAAGGGATTATGTAGGTACACTGGCTGGAAGAGGTATACCAAAGTGTACCTCATTTGGTAAATGAGAAAGGAGAACTGGCTACAGCAGATATGGAGAAGGCTGAGGTACTAAGTGAGTTCTTATTCTAGGTCTTCACTAGCAGCCAGGATTCTTGTATTTCTCATGTTCCTGAAGCTCATATCCTTGAGTTCTAAGTGGGAACTGGGGGAGTAAATCTCCCATAGAGTAAGGGTAGAGCAAGTCCAAGCCTGCCTCATGAGACTGAATGCATGAAATTGTATGGGTCCAGACGATATGCATAGTAAGGTCCTAAAGGAGCTTGCTCATGTGGTTTCTGAGCCACTCTCCATCATTTTTGAAAAGTCAGGCAAAGTCTCCAGCGATTGGAAAAAGGAAACATCACTCCCATTTACAAGAAAGGGAAGAAGAAAGACCCAGGGAACTACAGACCAGTGAACCTCACCTCTCTGCCTGGAAAGATCACAAAACAGTTCCTCCTAGAAGACATATTAAGGCACAGGACGGATGAGCAGGTGATCTGAGATAGCTAGCATGGCTTTACCAAGGGAAGGTCATGCCTGACCAATCTGATGGCCTTCTATGATAGAGTGATGACATCAGTGGACAAAGGGAAGGTGACTGGTGTCATCTACCTGTATTTGTGCAAGGTATTTGAAATGGTCACTCACCACATCCTTATCCCTAAATTGGAGAGATACGGATTTGTGGGGTGGACTATTCAGTGGATAAGGATTTGGGTGGAAGACTGTAGACAGAGGGTTGTGGTGAATAACACTATGTCCAGGTGTAGACTGGTGATGAATGGTGTCTCCCAGGGGGTCTGTCTTGGGACTGGTGCTCTTCAACATCTTCATCAGTGACATCGATGATGGGCTCAGGTACACCCTCAGCAAGTTTGCCAATGACACTAAGCTGAGTGGTGTGGTTGACACAATAGAAGGGAGCAATGCCATCCAGAGGGACCCCGTCAAACTCAAAAGGTGGGCCCATGTTAACCTAATGAGGTTCAACACAGCAAAGTGCAAGGTTTTGCACTTAGGTTGGAATAATCCTAGACTGTTAAAAGAACTCCTGGACAGTAGCCCTACAGAGGTTGGTAGTCCTTCCAGTGGCAGGGAGGTTGGAACTTGATGATCCTTGTGATCCCTTCCAACACAAGTGATCCAGTGTTTCAATGATTCATTGATTCAATGATTCAGTGATTCAGTGATTCAATGATTCAGTGATTCAGTGATTCANACCATGTGTGGCTGAGCTTCCCTTTGTTAAGCTTTTTTTTATTCACTGACCAGAGGTTAATCACTGCTGGATCTGGTGCTTGCCAATGCAGAGATCATTAAAGCATTAAGACTGAAGGCAACCTACGCTTCAGTGACCATACCCTGTCTGAGTTTGTGATCTTGAGAAATGTAGGCCTAGCAAAGAGTGGGGTGAGGACCTTTAACTTTGGGAGAGTGAATTTCAGGCTGTTTAAGGAATTGTTGGAAGAAATCTCCTGGGAAGCTGTCCTTAGAGTCAAAGGACTAGAAGAAAGCTGGCTACTCTTCAATGATCCCTTTCTGAGAACAAAAGAACTCTCCGACCCTTGGAGTAAGAAAGTGGGCAGGGGAAGCAAGGAACCATCATGGCTTGGCAAGGACTAGTTGGTCAAACCAAGAGAAGAGAAGGGATTGTACTGGCTGTGGAAACAAGTGCATGTCGTCTGGGGAAAATACAGTGATATTGTCTGGACTTTCAGTGTGGGAAATAGGAAAGCCAAGGTACAAACAGAAGTGAACTTAGTGAGGGATGTTAAAAACAATGAGAAGGGATTATGTAGGTACACTGGCTGGAAGAGGTATACCAAAGTGTACCTCATTTGGTAAATGAGAAAGGAGAACTGGCTACAGCAGATATGGAGAAGGCTGAGGTACTAAGTGAGTTCTTATTCTAGGTCTTCACTAGCAGCCAGGATTCTTGTATTTCTCATGTTCCTGAAGCTCATATCCTTGAGTTCTAAGTGGGAACTGGGGGAGTAAATCTCCCATAGAGTAAGGGTAGAGCAAGTCCAAGCCTGCCTCATGAGACTGAATGCATGAAATTGTATGGGTCCAGACGATATGCATAGTAAGGTCCTAAAGGAGCTTGCTCATGTGGTTTCTGAGCCACTCTCCATCATTTTTGAAAAGTCAGGCAAAGTCTCCAGCGATTGGAAAAAGGAAACATCACTCCCATTTACAAGAAAGGGAAGAAGAAAGACCCAGGGAACTACAGACCAGTGAACCTCACCTCTCTGCCTGGAAAGATCACAAAACAGTTCCTCCTAGAAGACATATTAAGGCACAGGACGGATGAGCAGGTGATCTGAGATAGCTAGCATGGCTTTACCAAGGGAAGGTCATGCCTGACCAATCTGATGGCCTTCTATGATAGAGTGATGACATCAGTGGACAAAGGGAAGGTGACTGGTGTCATCTACTTGTATTTGTGCAAGGTATTTGAAATGGTCACTCACCACATCCTTATCCCTAAATTGGAGAGATACGGATTTGTGGGGTGGACTATTCAGTGGATAAGGATTTGGGTGGAAGACTGTAGACAGAGGGTTGTGGTGAATAACACTATGTCCAGGTGTAGACTGGTGATGAATGGTGTCTCCCAGGGGGTCTGTCTTGGGACTGGTGCTCTTCAACATCTTCATCAGTGACATCGATGATGGGCTCAGGTACACCCTCAGCAAGTTTGCCAATGACACTAAGCTGAGTGGTGTGGTTGACACAATAGAAGGGAGCAATGCCATCCAGAGGGACCCCGTCAAACTCAAAAGGTGGGCCCATGTTAACCTAATGAGGTTCAACACAGCAAAGTGCAAGGTTTTGCACTTAGGTTGGAATAATCCTAGACTGTTAAAAGAACTCCTGGACAGTAGCTCTACAGAGGTTGGTAGTCCTTCCAGTGGCAGGGAGGTTGGAACTTGATGATCCTTGTGATCCCTTCCAACACAAGTGATCCAGTGTTTCAATGATTCATTGATTCAATGATTCAGTGATTCAGTGATTCAATGATTCAGTGATTCAGTGATTCAATGATTCAATGATTCTATGATTTGTTATCTTCTACAGGAAAAATTCCTGCTTCCACAATAACACAGCACCACAGTCAGAATTAAACAATGCCTTTGATAGATTAAAAGCATATGCATAGACAACACAGCACCCTTAGTAAATATTAAGCAACCTGCAGAAGTCATGTCTAGTGGGGAGAGGGCTGATTATTTAACATGGAAAATTTGCAAGTTGTAATACATCATTCACAAAAATTGTGAATTCCATATGTCCGAGGTGGATAAGTTGAACTGCTCACATCTGAATATAACCCTGAGATCTGTTGGACAGAAAGACCATCCTGCTGCAACACTATTCTGTTGCTACAAGGAGGCAAGTTTAGTCACTTCACCAATTGCTGTTGCTGTTCATTTAAAGTCTCTGACTCCCTGCATTGTTGGATAATTGTATCTTTCTTAAATTAATAACTAGCTCCAGAGAGTATAATTAGGAATGAGAAGTGTGTTAAAAGAAAGATGCCTGAATTTGTCAAGTTTTTCATTAAATAACTGAGAAGAAATAGGCAACATAATTATTCCAAAACAGTTGGAGTCCTGGTTGGGCTATTTTATATTCTACTTTGCAGCAATCACTGTGCTCTGGGACCCATAAATATACAGCAACATTCTCTTTGGTGAGGTGGTCTTNGTCAAGTTTTTCATTAAATAACTGAGAAGAAATAGGCAACATAATTATTCCAAAACAGTTGGAGTCCTGGTTGGGCTATTTTATATTCTACTTTGCAGCAATCACTGTGCTCTGGGACCCATAAATATACAGCAACATTCTCTTTGGTGAGGTGGTCTTTTCTTTTCAAAACTGCAGTAGGATTTCTTTCAAATTGGGTAATCTATATACTGTGCTTTATAGTCGGCACTGGCACATGTCAGTTATCATTTTAAAAGTAGGGTGGGTGGAGGGAGAGGACGTCTGAATAATCTGTAGATTGTTACCTAGCTTGTGTACAACTAGACATGAGAAACCGACTAGAAACAAAAAACTCTTTTGAAAAGATGTATGGGTACATTATCCTCGTTTTCAGATGGATTGTTTAGATCACATATACATATCATTTGGTGTTTGGTCCATTTGGCAGGTTGATATTAGAATTTCCACCCACAGCATCCCAAATAGTTGAGATTTACTTACACATCAAATAAGGAAAGTGTGTTATTAAAACAAAATAAATCACTTCTATTATTTGAATTTTAAGTCATTTTGTAACCAGAAAATTTGTAAACAGACTATTACGATCCATTTGATCTTTTCTGAAGTGTCAATTTTAGCACTTAGTTTGTGTTGAACACAGTCTATTTATCCAGTGTGAGTTTTTTGGGCTTGTCCACACCAGGGAGCAGATCTGAAATTGTCCTGTGTTTGCTTCGGTTTGACCTTACATCACAATTTACTTAAGCCATTGAGAAAAGTTTGGTGTGTTGAACATCTGTCTTAACTTCCATTTTCTTTTCTGGGCTGTTTGATAAGAGATGAGAGAATCTGAAATTTAACTAGATTTCTCACTGGCTAGAAAATATGTATTTGTTTTTTATCTAAACAAAATTGTTTTCTTGTTCTGCTTATATTTTTCCTGAGTGAGTAATAAAATGAGGATGAATAGTCTTGCAATCAATTTTAGATCCATACAGTTCTCATCTTTCATTAATTCATTTAAATTATTGTGGTTTCTCAGCAATTTCCATAAATAAAATCCGAACAGTCTTCATAATGAGTTAAATTTATTGTAGATGACCAACACCACAGACTGAGTCAAAATGCACTAAATGCAGTAGGAAGTTGTCTAGTAATTTCAACTTATTTTCAACTGGAAAACATACTGTGAAACCAACTTCTGACAAGGTTTCAATTTTCTTGTAGTTACTGATGTAATTTTTTACCTAATTTAACCTGTCAAAATGAAAGGTCAACACATACTTCTGTCATAAAATATTCTTCAACAGGTCTTTTACTCCCTTTCAAAACCAGTTCAGGACTGGAATTAATGTAAAGAAAAGTAATTTATTCCACCATACAGTTCCCATCTTTTATTTCTACCAAGGGAAAACTGAAGTCAGCTCTGTTAAAAAAGGAGATTATAGCAAAAATGCATGAAATAAAAGTTTTTCTTTATGAAGCTGGGGAGATAAGTTGCAGGAAAGTAAATAGACTTGATTCACATTATCAGGTTTTCCTTATTATTTTATGCTATTTCATTTAACGTGTAATTCTTCCTAGGGCAGAAAATTACAGGTTCTTTTACATATAGCTCTGTCATGCACTGATTGGTTTGTTATTTTGATCTGGATTACAGTTTATTCATTTTACCTATGATTTGTTTAAGTGCTTGAGTTTTCTCCATCACATGGACTTTAACTTCTACCACACACCGAAGGATCACTGAGCAGCTTCTCAACAAAAATTTTTAAGTAGGATAAATGAAAAGGAGACTTAACATGGTTAAAAATGAGATCCGTATAGCAAATTGACCAAGTATGAATATAATTCATCTAGTTGGCTGTTCAATCTTCATGAAAAGATGAACTTTAGAAAAAGCACAAATGTAAAGAGAACAAATGAATTTTATTCTTCCTAGCATCCCGGGCACATTTTGTTAACATTTCCTCTTCTGCACAAACATGATGAAATAATTAATCCTCTGGTTAATGTATGAAACAATGGCTTTTAAAGTACAGTATTAACTTCATAATAATGATACAATCTTTTTATAATTGTGATATATTCTGTTTATATGCTACACATTACAGAATCATGGAATAAATAAATGGTTAAGGTTGGAAGGAACCACTTGGGATTACCTAGTCCAACTTCCCTTCTTCACCCACGTTGCCCATGATCACTTCCAGGTGGGTGCTGAATATTTCCAGAGAAGGAGACTCTACAGCATCGGGACAGCCTGTTCCACTGCCTCACTTTCCTACATAAAAATTTCCTCATAAATCCCAATCTAAATCTCCCTCTCTTTTATAGCCATTGCCCCTTGTCTTTTCACTATTAGTCCATGTAAAAAGTTGGTCTTCCTCCTCATTATAAGCTCTTCTCAAGTACTGGAGATTTCTTTTCTCCGAAGTAAACAAACCCAGCTCTTTCAGCCTTTCTTCATAAGAGTGGTGCTCAGGTTCTCTGTTATCTTTGTGGCACTTTTCTGGACCCACTCCAAAAGCTCAACATCTTTGTTGTTTTGGGGGTCTCATACCTGGAAGCAGTACTGAAGATTAGGTCTCACAAGGACAGAGTATAATGAGGACAACCACCACCCTTTCCCTGCTGGCCACCTCTTTATTGGTGCTGCCTGGGGTACTCTTGACTTTCTTGGTTTCAAGAGCAGATTGTTGTCACATGTCAAGCTTTTTGTCCACTAGAATCCATACCTGGGATTGCCCAGACTCATGTGCACCAACTTTCACTTGGTCATTTTGAAACTCATTACAGTCACATGGACATACTTTTCAAGACTGTTCATGTCCCTTTGGATGGAGTCCCTCCCTTCTACTGTGTCAACTGCACTACTCAGCTTGAAATCATCAGCAAACCTGCTGAGGGTATGTTCGATCCCAATGTCTATGACACTGATAAAGATACTGAAGAGCACTAATAACAAGATGGACTCCTAGGGGACACCGCTCATTACAAGCCTCCACCCAGTGACACTTCAACCCTTTGGCTCTGACCATCCAATTACTTATTCACTGAATAGTCCGGCCTTCAACTCTCTATCTTTTCAATTTAAAGACAAGGATATGGGGTAGGACCATATCAAAAGTCTTGCACAAGTCCAGGTAGATGACAACCATTGCCCTTCCTTTGTCCACTGATAACATAATTCCATTGCAGAAGGACAACAGAGTGACCAGGTAAAATCTGCCCTTACTGAAGACATGCTAGCTGGTTTAGATCACTTCACCCCTCATGTGCCTTAGCATCTCTTTCAGGATGATCTGCCCCACGGTCTTCCCAGGCACAGATGTGAGACTCACTGGCCTGTAGTTACCCTGGCTCTTTCTTTCTCCTTTTCTTGAAAACAGGAATGATGTTTCCCTTTTTTCAGTCACCAGGGTCTTAGCCTGACAGACACAATTTCTTAAATATGATGGAGAGTTTGGACTTGGCAGCTGCATCAACCAGCTCCTTCGAGACACTGGGATGCATGTTGTCCAACTCCATAGAATTGTATATATTCAGTCTCATTAAGTGCTCTTGGACTTTCTCTGCTCTTACCTTGGAGGAGATTTTGTTCCCCTGACTCCTGCAGAGAGGTTCAGGGACACAAGAGTCTTGGGACGACTAACTGAAAGTTGTCAAAATGTCTTAAAAAGTCAGATATTAGCAAGTTGTAGGAGAGTGGAATTTGGTTTCTCACATCAGGTAATGAAAGCAAATCTCACAAAACATCCCTTTTCTTTTCTGGGGTCATCATAAAAGAAAAGTTGAATCGCTCAGTGTTTCCCTTTTTTGAACTTCCTTGAAGACCTCTGAGGATGGTATTTTACTTCAGTAAGATTCACAAGCTCTCAAGAGATAAAGAATAAAAGTGCTTTCTTTCAGATTTTAAATGAAGCACATCTATGTTTATCAGTACAAAGGGAAAGGAGTCTTCTCCTAACAGCTGTGCTGTACTGGATGAAAAAATAATTCAGAGTAATACTTCAGAGTGAGAAACATTGATGAATAATGAAAAAGCATTAGAAATACAGATCCAAGAAAGACAGAGTGTACACATTATGTTAACTACATGGGATGTGGATTACACTCAGAAACTCAGAAACTCTGAAACATGCTTTACGTACTGTACAAAATATTAAGACAAAAAGTCCTAAATACCAAACCACACAAGATATTTCCTTTCCTTTAGAAAAAATATTTGTACATTTTATTTGCTATTCATGCCAACTGCAGCAAAATAATCAGATATAGCAATACATTGAGTTGTTTGGAGCAGTTATATGTTGTTTTGTCTAGAGTATGGATTCTGTTAAGGAGACGTTTCCTTTATCTAACAATTAGATGTTTACAACTCTGAAAGATGCGAAGTCAGCAACAGAGAACATTAATGGAATACAAAGTTATTGTTTAGCTTAATGTTTTGCATAATCACAGAGGCATAAATATGCTGGAAAATGGCTTCAAATGTTACAGGGTAGAAGACAGTTACATTTCAACTCAACTTCTTTTTTTTATTATTATTTATTTCTCCTACCATTTTAGAGTTGACTACGGTTGTTATTTCATTCCTCTCATCACAATTGATGGCAGCATTTGTGCCCGTACTGGAACTTTTAAAAAAGGAGAATAAATTCACAAAAATCTGGAGAAACAGCAGCAAAGAACCATTTTTTCAGATCCACCTATTGATATAGCACAAATTGTCCCATGCTGTAATCTCCTTTACATCAAATTATTTATTCCCCTTAGAAGAACATAGATATAATACTGTAAAAGGACTGAGAGGTAGGACTGATGATCATCCTTTAGAAGATCATCACCCTTCTCAAAATGGTTGTATTTATCAAGGTTCCTCCTTTGTGTTGTTGCTATTTCTAAAGATTATTTTCTATTTAATTTTAATCAAGGTTGTAAAGCTGAGTATATCTAATGGAATGAGCCCTCATATATTCATGTACTTGTTTCTCAGGCAGTTGTCCACAGTGAAGAAGTTTCAATGGGTGTGTTAGAGCTATCAGGAAGTTACTTGAGCTGTTAGGGTCTGATTGGTGTCACTGAGTGAGAACGAGATTCTGAAGCCTAGCATATTTGCAGCATCAAAAAATACATCTAGAGAAGAAGTGAGGAGCTCTATAGAAAATGCAGTAAAAATATAATGCACTTTGAATGTATATGTAAGAAAGAACATACTAAGCTGAAATTACAATATTTGTACCTTTTCCTGTTAATATTGTGATCTAGAAGTCCCTATGGAGAACACGACTCCATAAGAGACATTTCGTTATAGAAAACTGGGAAAATGTCCACAGAACGTATCAATGTTGGTAACTAAATAGCTAAATGAGTGCAGGATATTGTATATTCTTGAACAGAGTGAAAAAAACTTGTCTCAGATGTACAGAAATCAGCATATTAAATAAGAGAGTGTTTACATATACTGGGAATTATTCAGAGGAAGACTACAGCAAACAATATGCAAACAGTAAAAAAAAAATGGATACATGAAAGGCAGTTTGGGGAGTCTTTTAATCTTAAAAATTGAGATTGCTTAGCTGAAGACATCAATCATGACAAATTTGGTTACAGATGCAAGAAAATTAGAATCAAAGATGAATGGGGAATAAATAACTAAAACCATACTGCTTACTTCAGAGGTAACAGCAAAGACATAGAGGTGTCCCTGAAAAGGTGTGTGTGGAAATAGAGAAAAAAGTAGTGTAAAATCAACCAGAGAGGATGGAAGGTGAATTATCTGATAGTAAAAAAGTGTGAATAGCTGTAGCTAACAATGATGTTGACTTGCAGGACATGGTCTACCAAAATTACAGAGGAAACTACCTTGGACTCTCCATCATTTTTGTGCCTGGATGGCTTGGTATGCAGGAGAGTGGAGTAAAGAATTTCATTCTTATACATAGTGGAAGGGGAAGGAAGAAGTGTCAGAATGAGTATTTTAATAGCAACTGTGTGCAGTTAACAGGATTTAAGACTGATAAATAGTTTTTTAATTATTGTGTATAATAATGTCTAAAATGTTGTAACTGCAAATTGGTTACACTGCTGCATCCATTACTCAATTAGGATATTGAATTAATGATTTCTTAGACTCATAGCAGCTTTTTGTTAAATCAAAAAACGTTATTGTCTCTTGTATCAGTTATGTCTCAAGATTGTATTCTAAAGGAGGAAAGTTGGACTCTGAGATTGTCGGATGACACTCATTTACTGACTGGACACCTCTACTTGGAAATGAAATAGAAATTCTCCACTCTTCACATGATCTCACGCTGTCCCTATGTTGTGGCTGCTTATTGGGGTGTTTCAGTTGGAGTTCATAACTCCTGGGGGAGGAAACCTGATTTCAGTGCTCAATTTAATTGAAACCTCTTTTATTGCCTAATACAAACAAATGACTGCACATAAAACAAACTTTGCAGCATCCAGCAGAGATTCATACCATTCCTAGATCTATGTGACCTGTCATACTCTTGTGAACACGTATGATGACCAGCTGACAAGAAGAAATTTACCTGCAGAGAACTATTGAAATTAGCATAAATTAGCATGTTTATTTAAATAAAAACATGTTCGTGAGTAGATTGTAAAGTCAAAAGGGCAAATAAATTCAAACAAAGTGTACAAGTAATGCTTGACTCAACATAGTTTCAACTTCCTATTTATTTGGATACTTAATTTCACAATGACAGTTCTTCAAACTTATTTTCAAAGATGTGGTTCCCAAGAAATAGGTACTCTTCATCTTCAACAAGACCAGCATTACAAGTTGGTAAAGTGGGGAGAAAAAGGACCTATTTTTATTGTCTTTCTGTGCATATTTTCTGTGTGGATTCTGTCAATTTTAAGTATAGGAATAAAGTTGATACAATAAAACTTGTTCTAATTCTGGCAAATCTAACTTATAGTTAATAACTGAAGGAACTATCACTCAAAGCTAAGATGGACATTCAATCATTTCTTTTTGTCACTGAGAATTTTTCAAGATACATGAAAATAACAGGCTTAATTTTTAGCTCAGATCAAATCAGAATAAAAAATTTCTTCAAAGTAAATGCAAGCAAGAACTGGCAGGAAAGAATTCTGGGTAATAATATGCAAATCAGTTTTTTTGAAAATAAGGTTAGTTTCTGGATCACTTTAGTATTCACAGAGTTGTATTGCTCCTTAAAATCATGACATCCATAAAATATCTTTTTATTTTTGTTACCATGTAATTTTAATTTCACTTGTATTTTTTAGACTGGGTCACTGAAATAGATTATAGTAAGACTCATATTTCTTGGCAATAAAACATCTCACTGAGAGGACATCTGTAATGCTGCTTTTTGTCAGCCTCCAAGAGTCAGTGTACCAAAGTTGAAAAAATAAGTTTGAAAGCCTGTGAAAGGATTAACTTCAGTATTTCTACAATTAAAATGTAAATACTTGCTGTATGCTTGTTTATTGGCATTACTGTTTTCACAGACTTATGTTTTTCATGGTTTTTTTAGGACACCTGCACTCTTTTTCTCACTGGATATGTTAGTATCTTTATGCCAGCACAATCCACCATGCAGCTCAACATCTGCAGTGCATATAAATATATGTCTACATTATCAGAATTGACTATCCAAACAGCATACATTTAGCATTATAAAATAATGCTATGTAAATGCCCCATAAATTATATCATTCAAGATGTTGAGGATGAAAGTAATTTTTTTTGCAGTTTTTCTCTACCCTTACATCAAGTATAGATATACCAAAGTTTTCTTCACTCCTAATCCTAGGTGTGGAAAATTACACTTCCTTGGAATAGTAATTATATCAGAAGATAGTGAGGCACTGGTAAAAGTCCAAAGAAGTATCCCCCAAAGTTTTCACTGTAGTTTGAGAAAATTAACTCACATGAAAATGATAAAAGAAAAAGGTCAGTCTTTTACTACCAAACTTTTGTCAAGGGTACTTTTATCCAACGATAATATGAATATCACTTTTGCTCCTCATTTAATCAGTGTAAGAGTTTCAGTTCAGGGTTCAATGTCCTTTTACAAAGGACCGGGAGATTTTTAAATGAATGTTCAAATAGTAAACACATGCTTAATACGTAAAGTCATTTAAAAAGCAAATAAATTTTAATCTTCATTTCTTGTATTTGATGCCCAGTAAATCTACTGAGGGATATACTTCCATCTCCCTGTGCAGATTTTGGATTTATGTTCCATCTTTATTTAAAGTCTGGCTCTTTTCATCGTATTACAGGAGAAATTTGCATAATTATCTTGTGCTTCATATATATATATATATATATATATATGTATTTACCACAAAATCCTTTTGTCTCCTGTTTTTAAGATGCTTCTGTTTTCTTTTCTTTTTCTACTTGTATAAAACATAACTGTGATTTTTTTCTTCTCCTTTGTCATGTTTGTTTTCCCTTTTGCTAAATCTCTCTACCCTTTGTCAGTGATCAGGTAGCTGAGATCTGTATTCTCAGTCTTTGATTTATCAGTTTTGTAGGTATTATTCTTGTTGTGCAAATCTGACTACCGTGATAAACTAATAACAATTCATACAGTTCTTCCTGCTGTCTCTGTGCTTCAGTGATAATGAAAAAATCACCTTTGAAACTCCTGAATCCCTACTGATATTTTGCTAATGGGTACCCAATATACATGACTTAGAGTATTGGTCAGTGTTAGAGTACAACATAAAATATTTTATTCAAGTAATTCATGTATTCCCATGAGTTCTTTTAATGATATTATCACTGATTATATGAAAGAATATAGTACACTTTAGAGATGTTTTACTTATTCTACAGCTGGGCTTTTTTGCCAAACGATCACTATTGTTTCTGAAGTTCGGGAATCGTTCCCTGAAATTCTCATAACAAAAACTTTTGTGGCTATAGATACCTAAAATTGAGTGAGTAGGCCACACCCCTCTACTGAAGATCTCAAATTTATTCTCTTTAATATGCAATTATCAGACAGCTTACTTTAACTATCTTCCAAGGAGAAGTCATACAAATAATACAATATGTCCTTATCCTACTGTAAAACTTCTCCAATAATAGCTATTGAAGGAAGCACCCTTGAAAACTAATGTAGCTTTGAAGATGGGGTAGTTCTGAATGGATGTAGAACATTAGGAAATAAGAAAAACTTATTGCAAGAAAGCTTCTTCAAAAAGTTACTATTTTTTTAATTTTCTTTTCCCTACTGTGATTTTTTCCACTTCTCATTAATCAACTCATATTAAAATATTTTGTTTACTGTGTGCTTTTGTAAATTTTACTGCTGCTTCTAGAGTAGTAATTTAGCTTCTGACAGGTTCACAGAAAGGGAGACACTTACAAAAGCCACAATTTACTCCAACATGACTTTCTCAAGAGTGCTGCTAATGTCTTTAGAACTGCTTATTCATTTCTGTGAGTATGAATCAAAGCAGGAGAGTTGCCTAAGGTGATAACTGTCCATCTAGACAAATTTTAACTCCTGAAGCAGCAATAGAACTGTGCTACATGTTCATTACTCCATGCCTAGGTAGCTGGTGATTTCAAGACTTGTGTGACAGTAGCCAAGCCTGATGGAAAACTAGTGAACCAAAATATGGCAGAGGCAAAAGCATGCCTGCACCATCAGGATTAGGAAGGGGCTGCAAGGGTGATTTGTCCTTGATACCTCTCACAAGTGTGATTTACCTTTTAATCATTATGAAGCATCACAGAGGAGGTTTCCAAGAAAGTCATTTCACTCTATGTCCTAGAATCAGTGTCTACCTTTTCCTTAAATCATGACGACACTCTTGTCGATATTAACTGTCATTTCATTTGGAAATTGCTTGACTGTGGAGATTAATTTTAAAATTAAAATTAAAACATATACTAGAGCTTAAACTTATGAAGTTTTTCACTCTATACTCATTCAATCACTTCAAAATTTCCAGTTGCATACATTTTTACTCACTTCCTTTTTCTGTCTGAATAGCAATCTTGCTACAGACCTCTGATCACAGTGTAATGTCCAGTTAGGAAAACATTTTTATCAGAAAATCTTTCAGTGAAATTGGTTCTAGCAATATTCAAATTTTTTTTAATGAACTGTTACCTCTGGTTATATTATTTTTGAAATGTGATCAGCTCTCTAGCTTTGACAGTCTGGAGTATTCCAACATACATTCTGAGATTCTCTGCTAACTTACTGATGCTTTTTCCTCATCATCTACAGTTTCCGATACACCTGTCAACTCTTCATTATCTTCTATGTCTTCTTTTGTTATACAAATACTTCAAATCAAAATCAACATATCCCCTCTTCTTTTCATAGAAATACAGTTCTGGACATTACATGGAGAAAATTCAGATAATTGATCTGCCCCTGATGCAGAAATCAGAGCACCTGGTATGGTATCAGGTGCACATAAACATACTCTTAACTATTCATTTTCATTCTGATCACAGTAAAATTTTATCTACATAAAGGTATGGGAGATGAGGGCTTTTCATATGAATCTCTTGTTATTATGTTGACACATGAATAAGAACTTCATTTTCTTCTCACTCTTTTTCTCTAATTCGCTCTGATCATTATGCACTAAATTTCTGCTTTAAAATACCATTAATACAGTAGGAAATTGAAGTAATATTTTTTTGCATAAATAGTCCATCAGAATGTGCTGGTAATAAATAATGAATAATGACTAGTCAAAGTAAACAATAGGTAAACTATCACAGATTGAAATGTGTTTACATAAACTATTGGTTGAAAAATTGGTAATGAGAAATTCTTTATCAAAATGGAAGTTATTAGAATGGGCAAGTAATAGTAAGTACTAAATTCATAAGATAAATTATTCACGGGAAATACTTCAGCCATGAAATTCATTGTTCACAAATGCTTGATAAAGCATATTGAAATAATCTCAACAATGCAAATATATTTGGATTCTGAATTAGTTGTATTTATTCCATAAAAATAACAACAACAATAATAATAATAATAAGTAAATAGAAAAAAAGATGTAATACTTCTTTATATAGCTCACTGAAACTGCTGCTACAATATAAGTAGCAAATAACTACAAACATTAAAGTGTTAAGTTGCATAAAGACTGAATTGGAAATGAATACTAGGAAGTATATATCATTGTGGAAATTTCTTGTGAGATCTCACTTGAAATTTTTCATTTAGTCTCATTATCATATCTAAAAAATATAAATATGAGGCTGAAGGGTATAAGAGAGGACTGACAAAATATTATATATAATACATAATGGAACTACTGTAATTTCCTCAAGAGAGACTGAAACAATTTTGTCTGTTCAGTTTAGGGAAGACATAACTGAAAGTGGTCATTCCAGGAATTTAGAAAAATGTTTCTAGAGAATATACAGAAAATGTACATTACTTATCTAACCTATTGTTCTCATAATTAAATAAGAAAGAATTCAATAAAAGAAGATACAAATTCAAGTTGATCAGTGGTAACATTTTTTACATTGCTTATGACCGAAACATGGAACACACTGACAAAATAAATGTCAGATTAAATACAATTGAGTGTACGAAAGTCAATAAATCTTTATACTGATATACAGACGGTATAAATACATGAGATACGTAACTCTCATCCTCCAGCATATACATCAAGTTCCATCTGAATAGGAGTAGTAAGGCATTTCTCAAATGGACAAGTTATTCCGTCCTTAGTAAATATATCTCTGCTGAGCACTCAGGCGGGAAAAAAAAGTAAGGATAAAGAGTTTGACTGCCATTCTTTATCTGTTTACCTAGCTCTGGGAAAACACTCCAGAGCTGAAAATCATGGATAAATACACACAGGAGTGGAAGGATGGGCTCAGGAAAAGATTGATTTCAATGAAACTTCTCCAGACAAACTGATGAAAAGTTACATGCAAAATATAACACATGGGAAAGCCACATTTATTTAAAAAATAAAACATAAAAAAAAAAATCTCTGGTGATAATACTGCATCTAAAGGCCAAAACACCACTAACATAAATAATTGATGAACTTTTCAATATCAAATGTTAGGTCAGTTCCCAATGACAGTTACATAGTTGGTTTTTAGCAAGGGAATTCCTGACTCAGTATCTTACAGGAACCTTTTTAAATATGGTGTGGCATATAGATTTCCACTGTATTACAGAAATAGCTGTAGTGTGGTCACATTGCTTATTGGAAGAATTCTCCACAAGGTGTTGGAGCTCAGGGTCCTGCTCCATGTTCTAAAGGCTGTTTCTGGATGTGTGAAGTGATCTCTCAGAGTATGAGTTCACATTGCACCCCAATCTGACATGTGGTTAGCAAGTTCTATGCTAATAAGTAAATATAATTTAACATCAAATCAAGAGGTTATTTGAGCGAGACAAACGTTAACAAAAGCACATTTACTAGCATGTCTTTTTTTCAGGCAATCCAGTTAATACTGTTTGTAATAAGCAATATCAGACTTCACATATTCTCCTTGAAAAGGTAAGGATTGGATGTATAACACAGGCAGAAAGCTTTCTTAACACGTTTCATTTGCATTTTTCTTTTTCAGATTAGCTAGTTCTTTTCATATCAGCACTATGACAGCCTTTCCACTGTATCTATTCCTTTCAAAGAAGATAATTTTGATCTGACTTTGAAAGACGAACTTCTTTATTTCCTTGTCATTCTCTGACTTAAGAAATTCCTGCAAAGATACATTGCTGATTAAATAATCTGCAGAATAGTTTAGAGATGTCTAATAGATATCATAGAATCATAGAA
>VXAB01009653.1:449-93994 GCA_013399175.1 Odontophorus gujanensis
GATCTTCTGATAGGCCAGGCAAAGCAGACAGCTGCTTAATGTTATCTGTGTCCACAGCAGCTATTCCAAAAGCCCATCGATACCCTTTAGGATCCATAAAATATCCCCTTCTGAGGTAATCAGTACCAAGTATACATGGAGCCCCTGGGCCAGTCACAATAGAATGTTTTTGCCAGTCTTTGCAAGTGAGACTTATTTCGGCCTCCAACGTGGTCAACTCTTGGGAACTCCCAGTCCCCCCAGAAATATAAATTAATTCTGTCCCTTGGTGACTCGGGGGTATTAGAGTGCACTGTGCACCAGTATCCACCAGTGCCTCATATTTTTGTGGTTCTGATGTGCCAGGCCATTGAATCCACACAGTCCAATACACTCTATTATCCCTTTCCCCCACCTGGCTGTGGGGCAGGAGCTATTGTGGCTGATAGGTACCTCACGAAGATGTAAGACAAACTTAAAAGGCTATTTCGGAAAATGTAATATTTAAGTGATGCTAATTAGTGGTCATTTAGCAAAATGAAAATGCTCTGGCACTAACATATTTCCCAAGCGAAGAGTTTAATATTTTCAAATTTATTTATAGATTGTTTTTGATACAGTACCCAGCTGTTTTACAAGTGATCTGTTACCATGTTTCACAAATAGGAAACAGAAGATTTGACACAGTAACCAGCTGGTCATAGGTTTATCATCACATTCTCACCAGCCAATGGATGCAATATATCATCAAAACAATTTCTGCAATAAAACCACTTATAGTTCTCTTGTATAACTTCTATGCCAATAAAAAAATCCATCAACCTACTGAAAACTACTGTTCCAATACCTCTTTAACTTCTGAGTAGTGCTCAGATTTAGGCAGATGAGATCAGCTCTGCTATGTTGTCTAGCTCTGAATTATCACTTTTGGAGTAACGACATATGCAGCAAGCACACAGAGTACTTGCACTAGAATATGTAATGTATGCACTTGGAAAAAATGCAAAATGTTTGAAGTTATTACCGGATGCAGATTGAATATCCTCTTGAATTATTATTATTATTATTTTTCTATTGCTTTAATGAATGTTGCGTCCAGTAAGATTTATTGAGGGCATACCTGTAAAGTTACACATAGATGTGAAGGTGTGGTTCCAAGAAGCCAAATAATGTTAATTAGAACCAGAGAGAATGTATGGGTTGTTACATAGATAATTCACAGGGCTGTTAAGAAAGCATGGTGGGGAAAGGGCTTGTCACATGCTTCTGACAGCACATGTGATGAAGGCTAAAGATGGAACAGTAACTGTTGGATTTTCTGGAGGGAGCTTCTATTATGTAAAGCTCTGGAGAGGACAAAAGAAAGGGCAATAAGGCTGGATGAGGTCAACAGGAAACAGAAAAAGGAAAAGGAAGACAGGGATGCTGCTCATCTTTTTTTCTTTATTTAAAATTTTGGTATGTGACTGCATTAAAAATGCAATCTGATAAGAAAGATAAATTACTGAGCAAAATAAAATCAGATCTCATGTTTTGTAGTGTGTGTTTACTGTTGTGAAGTACAGAGTGAAGATCTATTTGGATTAGGCAGTAAGCATGAGAATTGAAGTTAGGTGCACCAGCAAATTTTATTTTATTTTAATATTGAGTCATTCTCTGTACTTCTGCAACCTATTTTGTATAATTTTGTTTATAATAGAAAAGACAATTTCCCTGTAATGTGCATTGGATATATGGATAGATGTATGTTGGATATATATAACATATGTAGACTTTTTTCATTTGTGTGTTATTATGTTTCATTTAATGTGTAAATACCATTATTTCTCTGATAAAAATCAAGTGATCCCAAAAAATCCAGACCCCGAAATGCAGCAATTTCATGGATATGAGAGCAGCTATGATACTATTGGCTTTGATAGTTAGATTGTAGCAAACATTTCCTTACAAATACACAGAATCACATATATTTTATGTACATTGGTATGTATATATTCCTAACTGTATATGCCTTTGCCTATGTATTAATTATACAGATTTTTGCTCAAATTCGGTGTGTAATTTATTTAAAAACTGTGTGTCTGCAAGTAATAAAAAAGACACCTTGAAGAAATCTGCCAGGCTTGCTTGTAGAAACTGAGTTTGTGGAATCCAATGACTTATTTTTCATTAATTAGAAGCTAGTTCTTCCATCCTAGCATTTAACAATAACAATTGGTATCAAATTCTCTCTGAGAAATTTATTCTTTGAATAACGTCTGGAAAATTTTAGACATTTTCACTTAGAAAATAAATGAATTAGGAATGGTAGAAGAATACTGTGAAACAATGCAGCAGCAATGAGGATAATTTATCTGGTCGTAGGAAAGGTTATAATGCAGATGAATTAGCACAGCATCATTTTGTCAGACCTAGTATCATGAATCACAAGAAGTATGATAGGTACTATAACTGTGAAATTAAAATCTATTATAGAGCATTGGTTAATATAGGCATTTGGCCTTTCAGCAAAATATTAACTTTGAAATGCTCCACAAAGTGATATGTTAAGGCACTCTAGCAGAATGTGAACAGAATTACCTAGGCACTAGCTTAATATTGTGTGCAAACAAAGATGTCCTTTGCATAATTTTGTATTTAGAATATGCATTTGTATTAGATTTTGAAGCCTTTCGAACATACTGTAAAGATATATGAGCAGCTGTTAGCATTCAAAGTGTAGTGAGATCAAATGCATGTTCAGATCATTGCTGGAGAGGAGAAGTACTCTGTGGAGAAGTCACAGAAATGTAAAAATGTCCAATTGACCCTTACCTGTACTTTGATCAGCCATCATTTTGCTAGTTGTTGTCGCATGTGAAATGGATCATTCACTAAAGGTAAAACAGGTACAATTTCTCTGTCACTAACTATGGGAAAAAATCCAACGTGCAAAGGCAAGTGATGTGTCCAAGGTCTAGGCACTGCAGAGAAACCAAAGCTGAAACCATCCACCATGCAACGTGTAGCAAACATAGAGGCACATTCCTGTGGGACCACATGAGGAATGGTGAATCACTAGGCTAGACAAGGAGTTGGAGATTTAGACAATAATGCAATCTACAAAAGTAGATGAGATAACAATAGCAACAACAACAAAAACAACCAAGTAACAACAATAACAGAAAGCAAGAAAACCAAATACAAAAGTCAACTGAACCAACTAAAACCCAGGTAAGATCACAGGTGTGATTGAGCTATCCTTTAAAACTAACATTGCTAATTTGAACCATTACCAGAGTTTATAAAGTGAGAAGTTATGTGGGCAGAAGACTTTGACCTGCAGGCTAAATGAGCCGACCCTGCAAAATACTGTTGGACATAGCAATTGACATAGTGAGATGAAGCATCCAAAACAGACAGTGCCATGAGAGATGTGTGCTTTGAACAGAGGTATAAGGAGAGTTAGGTAGTATCCACTACCTAGCCAAAGTCCCCACAGGTCCTTAGAGTTATGGGAAGCATCTGAAGCAATATGAGGTCACCTTCTGGTAGCACTAAGTAAGGCCACAATCACTTGGTAACCATATCAGAAATAATACATCTAGGTGCAGGTACTGCAAGACTGGAAGTACTGGATAAAATGCCATTAGGGTCAGGATGCTTATTTGGCTACCAGTTACGACTGAAAAAGGCAGAATTCAAATATAAAGAAGAGTAAACAGAAATGAGGAGAGGGGGGCAAGAAAGAGGCTGGTAGCCAGCAGCAGCTGTGGCCAGTGGGATTGGAAGGGAGAAACACCTGGGTGTGAGTGCCTTGTGCTGGGCTGCAGTCCCAAAGTCCACTTGGTTTGGAAACTCCCCTAAGGCACACTTACTGCATGTGCAGCAATTTATCAAATCTCAATGTAATAAAACTGATTTGGCGGTTAATGATAGACTGAAATAGATCTGCTGAAAATGTTGCTTCCCAAATGCTTTAGCAATCAATAAAAAAACAGGTTCATGCACTTAATAAGGCATAACAAGACAGAGATGAAGTATACAGTAATAAACGAATGAAAGACTGTGTGAGTAGGCAGTAAAGAGGGAAACAGATACACTGCAAAATGAATACGGTCAGTGATGTTTGTTGATGCTCAGTAGCAGTAGTTCAAGGAATAAATAACAAGGCTTTAATAAGCATTGATGTCAGACACTACAAGCTAATAGGAAACTGAAAGGCAAATTCATGAACATATATATTTGTTAAAAGACTGACAATGATGCAGAAGTCTTACGGGGGCATTTAGTACATTAACCAAACATGTCCACAACAGAAAGAGCCACTTGTCATCTGTTGCATGAAATAGCTTAGTGAAAAAAAAAAGTGTTTTTTTTTTGTTTAAATACTTGCTAACAATTCTGCATTGTAACAGCAGGCTTATATGAAATGTTTAGTCCCTGTTCGGATAAGAAATTAGTGGAGGTGATTAAAAAATCTAATTTTAGTCTGGTGAGATTAGAATTCCTCTGTTGTTTAAGGCAGAAGGTAATGCCATCACGGACCTGTTCCTTTCCTATGTCTAACTAAATAGATCACTAGAAGGCTGGTAGGCAGAACAGCTCTGAGTAGTGCCTACACTGACCCTCTTCCCTTTCAAGTCAAGGTGACAATATCCAAGCATCCACCATATGATTTCCCTTGGAAAAATTGGACAGTGTCTGGGACAGTTCCACCTGTGCACAAAAGCAGTGACATGACCTCAGTACTGTAGGTACTATAGGTACCTGTCTTACTGCTGGCTTTGGAGGACACCTAGGAAGATAAACTGTGGCTCCTGTATTTTAATTATTCTATCCACAACCTTTTTAATGAAGGCTGAAATTGTCACTAGGTTTCTGTACTTTGACAAAAAAGAGTGAATGAACCCTGTCATTCATCTTGAGGTTAATCGGGAGATATAAACTCCAGATTTCAGTGCAAATGAGGAATGGGCTGGGATAGGAGCCTGACTTTGCCTCCCAGGTATGTGAGATGAGCATGGAATGAACGGTGTGTCATTTCATCACCAACATTCATCAAGTGTGGACAGAGCAGCACTGTGGGAAAATGTATGGTATTATCATGGTCTGCTTTTAGAGTATCAGGAAGCAGGAGAAGATTCAGCCACAGCTTTCTTTGCTGTCTACTTTTGAGATGGGCATTGCTGCAAGTTGTATGTCAGGGCTTTTGGGAAAGCTGCAAGCCTGTCAAATCCAAATCACAGAATCACAAAATTGCAGGAGTTGGAAGGGACCTCAAGAGGTAATCTACTCCAGCTCCCCTGCTACAGTATGTTCCCTACAATAGGTTGCAGAGGTAACTGTCCAGATGGGTCTTGAATATTCATTTCCATATAAGGAGACTCCACAACCTGTTGCAGTGCTCCATCATCCTTACCATAGTGAAGTACTTCCGCATGTCAGTACGGAACATCCTATGTTGAAGTCTGAGGCCATTACTTCTTTTCGTAACATTACATGCCACTGAGAAGAGCCTAACTTCATCCATTTGCCTCACACCTCCCTTTAGATATTTATAAATACTACTAGACCCCTCTCAGTCTTCTTTTCCCCAGGCTGAAGACACCCAGGTTACTCAGCCTTCTCTCATTCTGGAAATGCTCCAGAACCTTTATCATCTCTATGGTCCTCCACTGGACTCCTAGAAGATCTCTGCCTTTTTTGCACAGGGGAGCCCAGAGCTAGAGAATGCTGAATGTTGAATGAAACATCTGAACAAGGTAACAATTAGTGAGTCTGATGAGGAGAGAAGTTCAAATATGAAATCTCGAATAAGGAAGTTTTTAACTCCAGTTGAGGAACAGGCTGATGATGTATAAGGATTGAGCCATGTATGAAATGAGATGATGAAGGCCTAGTATGGTGAGATGTTAAACTGATCTTAGTAATTAACTGAGGCTTTTTATGGGTACTAAAGTTGTGATACATCATGATGATACTGAAATCAAATTGACACTTAAAATAGATGTAAAAATATATATGTTTGGAAAATGTAGATAGTAACAAGAAGAAAGTAAGAACACAGGTTTAAGCAAGAAAAGTACACTGATCGGAGACATAAACTGAGTGAGTAATGATCTCTACCTAATAGAATCAAATAAATGTAAGGAACATATGGATCCAGAATGGCTTAAAAAATTCCCAGCTGAGCACAATTTAAACAATTTTCCATTGGTAATAGAAGGTAAGGTTTTGGTTATTCTGATTCACATATTTTTTTGTATTTTTGAGCTCCCTGAGATATGTTTTGGGGACACTGAAGGACAAAGGATGGTAGGAAAGTATATATCTGCATTTTTGCTTTGTTTTAAAATTTTTCTTTACTGTTATGGTAGTAGGCAATGAAGATCCCTTGTGAGAAATGATTAAAAGCAGAATGATAGACAATGGCACTACATTCTACATTTTTTTTCTGTAGGACACTAGCCAGACTGAATGATGTTGGTTCTTGGATAAAACACAGATGTGTGTGCTTGTGTTTGACTGCATTCAGCTAAAACTATCCCCTACCTGGGAAGGATTCCTTTAATTAATACCCAATCACATCTATGCCAGTTCATTCCTGGTTTACTGGGCTTGATGTTCTGCTTAAATCCCTGCTTGAGGACTTCTAGAACTGGTACTGTCAGGGAGCTCTGGTTGAGGAGGATCATGTGTTATGCAAAACGAGTAAGATTGGAAAGCTCCAGGAGCTACAGAGGAATACACCTCTCTCTCTGGAAAGGCCATCAAGTAAGTGCTCCAAGAAAACTGAGCTGTCAGAAAGGTCTCATGGTCTTGCAGTAATTACCAGTCTTTGTCCACACAGACAACTGAGAGTTGTGACACGTAATCCTCTCAGCTGTCAGATATTCAGGCTGTGTTCCCTAATTTCCTGCCCAAGACTCTCAGTGTGGGAAAGACTTTCCGTGACCTTCTGTGAGTCCCTGTGAGGCTCTCTATCTCTACATTAATTGCGTGCAGAAAAGTTTGTGGTTAATTTTATTGTTACTTCTTTCTTTACATTCAGAATAAAGCAGACTAAAAGGTAAGAGAAGTGGTAGTAGCAGCTGATAAGGTGGAGGGTCTGGTCTGCCATGAGGAAACTATTTTTGGGAAGGCTTCAGGTCTGCTTTCAAGAGACCATACAACGTAAAGAACCATTACATCACTTGTGGTTCTCCCACTGACACCTTCTGCAAAGCTCAAAGTCTTTGTAAGATTATGAGTGTTAAGTTTCTAGTGTAAGAGAAATAGATTCTGTTCCTGTTTTTTTGTTATAATTTAGTTTTATGAAGAGGGCTTATACTTGGAGAACACAGATTTATACAAATTGAATAAATTAGATCACTTGTGGGAGTTTCTTTGTTCTGACTATTGAATTCAGGATTTTCAAACGAGTAGTAATGATAAATACCTCAACAAGTGTTTTTCTTAACACACCATTCTTCAGCACTGTATACTCTGAGGCATTCAGTAATGAGGGAATGTATATTATTTAATCCTTACCGCTTCACTGTTACTGCAGTACATTACAAGCCTTCATATTACAGGGGTAGTGCTTTAGACAGTATTGACTTAGTGATGAATAAATAATTCCAGGTGTTGTGGTTAACCTGACAGGTGGCTGAGCACCATGCAGTCTTTCACTCAATCTTCCCTTCCCAGTGGGATGGGGGAAGAGAATCAGAAAAACAATATAGAACTCATGGGTTAAGATAAAACTAATTACATGTTAGAGAAAAGGAAAAGGAAAATAGTTATGATTACATACATATGTGAATGTATATAAGTGATGCATGATCAATTGCTCACCACCCCCTGAGCAATGCCCAGCTTCTCTGCCCTAGAACAGTGTAAGAGAGCAAGATGTACTCCTCCCCTTCAAAACTCCTGAATGATGTCATATTGTTAGGAATACCCCTTTTGTCAGTGTAAGTCAGCTGTCCTCACTCTGTTCCTTGGGCCCTTCACTGCAAATTGCCTTGGCTCTGTGCAGCACTGCTTAGCAGCAGCCATTTACATCAGTGTTTTATCAGAATTGTGTTTCTCCTAGAACCAAAACATAGCATCATACCAGACACTCTGAAGAAAAAATTCCATCTCAGCTGCAACTAAGACACGAGGTCTCTGTTTCATTCCCTAAGCAAGCTTTGGCTCTGTGGGGATGATGGACACCAGAAGTCTTTGTGACTTTGGATGCCCAGGGAGGAATAAGTTGTGGAACATTCCCTTTGTGAGCCTTTAACTTTCCACCCTGTGGTGATTAAGAAGTTTATAACATCACACAGAAGTTCTCAGAGGCAGCATGAAGCGATAGCAGTTCTCCCCCTCACAGCTGCCCTCTCTGTGTAACCACAAGCATTAGTCTTTTTCCTAATTCTATACATTTCTTCAGAGCACAAACAAGCTATACTCATGAACTGATCTGCATAATTTTTTTCTAAGCCTGTATCCTTAATCCCAACTGACTCTGACTTTGAGGACTAACATTTCCCACTGACACTGTTACTATCCTTGGGACCTAATGATGTCTTTTGCTTCTTCTGTTCCAGGAACGTACAGCAATAATTTCACCTTCTGAACTGTGAATCTTTCTCTAATCTGAGTCTGACTCAGCACATCAAGGACTTCATGCAAAAGAAGTTCTTCTCGGTATTCCCCCAGCACCAGCTCTTCCAAATCATCACAGTTTTTGATATGAAACTCTAAGATCCTTTGCAGAGAATTTGTCCTTTTATCATGAATGACATATCTGACCTGAAATCCAAACAGTCGTTGTGAGAGTGACAACTTGTTCGCCCAAATTACCTATCTGGTTTCAGGTCCAGGTAATACCCAATTTCTTCCACAGCCTTCAAACTACTGACATGCTGAAGTAAACTTTATCCTTGATTTTTCAGTTTTCTTGGCCCTAACTCAAACCTTCGTGGTAGCTCAAGGAAAGTTGTCCCTGAGATAGGGAAAATGTTTTTCTGCTACAGTTCTAACTGGTGTTGTCACTGGTGCCACCAGCCTTCTTCCTTTTAAGAGTACATAATAAGTAATTCTACTCTTGAAACTAATCTAATCCTGATATAAATCCATATCTTCATCTAAACTTACCACAATAAATATACTAATTTCAAAATTCACACTGCTGGAAGAAAATGCTTTAAAATAAAACTGTATTTTAATCCATCATCAAAGTCATTTTCTCTAGCTCTCCATTCTGTACCACTGAGCAGCTGTGTTTCAGCACTGATATCTTCAGTCAGCCCTAATCTCTTTTCTGGAAAGGTAGATTTTGTAACGACATGATTAACTGAAAGACTGCTGTCTATGCTTGATGGTATAGTTGTCCTTTTCTCTTTCACTAGTTCTTTTCTTCTTTTTGGCAATTTTCTGGTTTCATTCCAGAGCATCATAAATTTCAGATAAACACAGTGCAAAACATTTGTGAATTGCCATAAACAACACTTAAGGATGTTAAAGCCATATTCTATTTCCTGTTCTGAATCTCTTTTGTCTCCAGTGCCTCAATAATCTGTCTCACTCATATGCACAGTGGCACTGCTAATTGTTGTTAATTGAAACTAGTGGTATCTAATATGCAACAGTGGTTTTCTGCTGAATATTGAACATGTGCTTACTGATAAGGGAATCCAGACTCAGGCATTAGACCTGCCTATTGCTGTTCACACAGCCACAAACATTGCAGCATGAGAGACCTCCTCCCTTTATAGGCAATATTTCCAGACTCACATAATTGTCGACAGTTATCTAAAGATTTTAATATTCCCTTCCTTCACTCTGAATGCAGAAATGTAATCCCTGTGAATATAACGATGAGGAAGCAAATTAGTTTCTTTATGTGGAACCTAGTTTTCCTCAACATTTGTGCTGGGTATTAAGAAATAGAGGGATAATAAAAATATTTCTGCCAAAGAAAGTTGATCTTAGCAGAGTTTTACATCCACCATATTTCCCAGGTGGGCATATAAAGGAAGGAAAAGACAGCATCAGAGATTTAATGGTTTCACTAACATACATTAAAGCCTGACGCTAACACAAGTAATTCCAGCCAGTTATGAATAATATACCCAGGTTATGAAGAGGGCAAAAACCTATCACCTTCAGCAGGCTTTGGATGAGATGCAAATATAAAAACATGTCTCTTGACCACAGATTCATCTTTTCCCCTCTCTTATTCTACACGTTGGCTATTCATTTTAGTCATGGTAGCTCTTCAAAAACTGCAGCAATTCCTCAGCCTGCAGGTACAATGCAGAACTTCTTTGGCATGAGTTCAGCTCACCAGAGGTGTGAAGAGCTGTGACTCCCTGACACTGCTGCATCCACAGATTGCTCCAATGCAAATTCAGCCAGTTTTGAATTAGAAATGCATCAGGCAGCATATTTCACTTTTAAAGTACTGATGTTCAGTATGGGTACTAATGATGTTTCACTGTTGGTGTCAAATCCAACACAATAGCATTTTTTAGGTGTGAAATACTGTCTGATGTCTCCAATCAGATATTGTACATGCAACACAATTTGTTTTCGAATGTAATATTAGTTTTGAATTTTACATCATGCTTTGCATTGTACATAGGCATATCTAACAGTGATAATTAGAGTGAAAATGTTGGCTCCTGAGTATCTTAACAATGATAGGATTGCAGCAGGCAAATGAGAGCATGATGTGTAAATGGCTGCAGAAGATGCACAAAAATTTTTTCTTAGTGGTATCTATGATAACTTGGGAAACATCAGAATGTCAAAATACATTCAAATGTGTTTTTACCTGGAATATCAGCAAAACAGAAATCAAACCCAGCAGTTACCCAGTTTTATCCAACTTTTCCCAGGTAATTCCTTAAATGAGTTGGTGCCTAGTTGCAAAAATCAATTGGATATATTTTCCAGCTTCAAAATGGTTCATAATTTAGTTTACAGCATAGGTTATATCACCAGTGGACAGTGTCAATTCCTCTGGCACTAAATAACCTTTCTTTTTCTGACAAACATTAATGGTCTTTCAAGTAGTGGCATGTAGTTTCTTCTGTCATATCCTTTCTGAGAAAGATCTAATAATGTTTCCAGTTGTTCCAACTCAGTTTAAAATTCTGCTCCATCCAGGGTAAAGATGTATGTATCATCAAGTCAAAACCCCATTAGAGAATCACATGGTAGAAAACCAGTGCTAAAAGTATATGGCTTTGTTTAATTGCTCATTTGTATTCCACCTTAGTGGTGGAGGTTATATTTTCTTCAGGAGGGTTAATATCTGAGAACAAAACTGAAGACTGGGGGAGAGAAATCTTTCTGAATCTTTAAAGGGCAAGCAATTAATTTATCTCATAGGCATGGCTCTGGGTGCAATCTGAAATCAAACAGCTGAAGCCATTTTGGCAGATGGAAATGACACATGATAATTAGGATATAGTACAAGATAAAGAAGGAACAACCTGCATTAAAAAAGTAATAAAAATGGTTAGTAAGGAAGTTTTCACATATGGATCTCAGCAAGTCACTGTAGCAATTATAGATCCCCAGAGTGCAATTATTAGAGATCCTATCCAGCCCTAAAAACAGACACCTTATTTTCAAGAATGAAAGATCTGGAATCCACTAGACCATAATAGGGAATGAACTTCACTGCCCTCCTGCACAAATCAGATGACAGATAAAATGCACCTCCAAGAACAACTTCATGGCACCCCTTAAGCTGTTTCTCCTACTACATTTGTATCATTCTCCTTCATGATTATTGTGTTAGAAGTCACCTTCCTTTAGCTATATGTAATGTTTCTTTCATTCCAGGTGGGGTAGATATACCCTTCCTTCTAATCAATAGGACTGTGTATTTAGCACTGATAGATTCTGGGTGAGGCATTAAAAAAAAAAAAAGAGTTGGTTAAAGCTTGACAGTCTCTAAGAAACTATTGTACTCATTTCAAAACTGACACAGGATATCAAATCCGACTGAAATTTATTGTAGACATTTCTCAAAGAGTTACCCTTTTAGCAGCCAATGTTATCAAAATGTTTTTCAGAAGTGATTTTTTTGCCTATTATTTTTGTTAAGGAAATAATTTTTAAAAATGACCAATGTTTGAAAAAAATTGTTGGAGAATATAATGGGATCAAAGAATGCAAAGTAGAGTTTGTGGTATGTAAGTAGCTTTTGTGTTGTCATCACCAAACATGCTTAAGAAGGGAAGGATGAATCTGCTCCCCTGCCTCTGACAGAGTGGTGTGTTGGGATTTATTTTGTTCTTTACTTCCTTACATTACACAGCACATAGAAGGCTTTGAATTTATTTATTTATTTATTTATAGGACATTCAGAAATTCTGTCCAGCCAATTTCTCCTACTCTTACCTTTCCTATTCTCCTTCTTTGGCACTTTACAGTTCTGCATATGGTCTCCTGATCCTGTAGGCATCTTTCTGCTTGCCCTCAACTTGAGCACGTAGAACATATTGGGCTTCCGAAATAGAAAATATGTCATTAAAAGCAAGTATCGTTAGACAAATTTGCAGCAGCTTTGCTATACAGCAGCTTTGGCAGGGCACTGACCAGGGCAAGATCTCCCTTCCATTTCTGGCTTTAAAGCTCCCTCCGAAGATCCCACAGACCTGTATCCATATATTTGTCATGTTACACTCATGTAGACAACAGAACCTGAAAAGTAATTTCTGTGAATGTGACTCTGCATGTTCCTGGACATGTTCCATTTTAAAAATTATGTCATGCTTCATCAGCATCACATTTTTCTTGTTCTGCAGCCCTGTTTGATCTTGACTGTTTATCTTTGTGGGAACTCATGCAAAGGAAAAATGGTAGCTTGGTGTTTTTCTGCATCTGGTGCCTATAAATCTACCCTTAAGCAAGAAAGATTATGTAACTCAGAGAGATGTCCTGGTAAGCTTGAAGGAAAGACAATTCTGCCTTATCATAAACATCTGTCAAATTTTACCCTTAAAAGTAGCACTTATATCCATCCATTCCAAATGTCAAATCCTTGGACACAAATCTTTTGGGATCCAGGTGCACAATGGTCACAATGATCCTTTTTTTTTTGTTGAGTTATCTCACGTGTCAGGTTGTTCAAAATAAAACATCTGAGAAAATACCTGAAGTGTTAATCCAAAAGATTATTCTTATGTTATTTTTAGTCTAAAGCTGTTGTTTCCTTTTCTCCTTTGATTGTATTGGATGGAGAACAACAGAAGCAAATAAGGCATGCATCGCATGTCCTGATTTTTTAAGCGTCTCTGACACAATGATGTGACTTAAACTGTATTAGCATTTATGATAAAAGTTGGCAGCACACAGGATTTTGAGTGTGTGCTCCTACTTCTAGGCTTGTATCTCTCTCATTTGATTAGCATCTTTTTGTCTCAGTTACACTTGTACTTCAACAGTCACAGTAGATTCAAAGATTTTAATCATGCCTCTGAGATATTAAGAGAACATTTTAGCATAAAAGATCTCTTCCAGTTTCCTCTCTGCATTATACTGTAAAAATAACACCTACAAAAGCTTTGTTTTACTGTGCTAAGCTTGCTGCTATTCTTTCTGTTCTTTGGTTCATGGCTAGGTGTGTTTCCCACATTAGTATAGTACCAAGCTATGAAAACAGCATCAGTCATCTTCTTGGTGAATTAGAACACTTTCAGTCATTCTCTTTCAAATGGAGTTCACCACCAGTCTGAAATAAAGAATATAGTTTATGAAAAATACCTTCAGTAACATTTTTAGGACAATACACCAAAAAATCTCCAAGCTTGCTAGTTGTTTCCAGCCATTGTTCAGTTCTATGATAAACGACTGTACTCTACCCTCCCTAAAGAGCACCAGCATGGGGAAGAGACCTCATTAAGCCAGTCAGAGACATGGGTCCCTGCCCTGGCTGTGCTGGGAGGACACTGATCCTGGGGTTGAGGGGCCCATCATGGTGTGTCACCAAGAGCATCTCCCTCGTTCACCCCACAGACTTGGGGTTGGGGGGGAGAGTGGGCGGGGAGAAGTTCCTTGCTTAGAGGCAAAGGGCTTGCAGGGGAAAGCATTTGGGGATTGTGTAACCCTTATTATGTGATGTTTAGTTGAGGAAGCAAGGGCTGAGAGTATGTATTTCTGTAAAGCATTGAAGGTATTTCCAACATATTATTCTTGTCTTGTTTTTAAATAGAAGTACAATGCAATGGCAAGAAGGGGAAAAAGAAAAAAAAAGAGGGGTAGGTTTGTTTGTTTTCGAAGAGCTAAGGTTTTCTCAGATAATGAGCACTTTCAATGCATTTACATCTGTTTAGGCAATGGTGCCAAGACACTGCAGTCTGTTGCTAGAGCCAAGATCATATTTCTCAGCCTGCCAGGCTCTATATGTGAGATAAAACATATAACACAAGGACTCAGAGTAAAGAAAATAAGACACTGTCAATACACAAACTTAAAAAAAAAAGTGAAAAGGGAGGAACAGGATTTGCATGTTTGGAACACAGGGTACTGTTCTTTGACCCGTGTTTTATGGTTCACATACACTGGTGCAAATATTTCACTGTAATAAAAGGGAGCAAATGACAGTTCAAAGGGGACAGAAATAAATCTGTATTGGAAATTAAGGGAGTATTGAGAGATACAGCTGATATATACCCAAGTATGGATATATATAAAACCTCTGACAGAATGCATGCTTTGGATGTATACACTCGTGTTGCAACAGCTGACAATGTAAAAGCTTTGGTAGCGAAGGTGAAATTATTTTTTTTATAACAACATGGGAAAATGTAACATTGTCAATGCCAAATTGCTGTTTTTATAAAGCAAAATAACCACTGTCAGCCAGTTCTAGGTATTATTGTTCAAAGATATACCACTCAGTGACAATACTCACAAATGCAGGCACACATAAGCACCAATACATGCAGTCATGTGATTGCCACCTTGATGAAACAGCCTTGTGAATTTTCAAAGAGGGGCATCCAGCAGCAGCCTAAAAAAAAAATGATGGTGGATCTGACTAAACGTTCATTCTATGTTTGATTTGGTAGCTGTTTGACAGAGTGATGTATCAGGACTGAAATTTTTAGGGAAGACAATGAAAAGGTTAGGAGGCGGTACTAAAAGCAGTTGTTTCTCCCACCTGGAACTTTTTCACTGCCATTTCCTGCATGCAGATCTTTTCTAGATAAATATATTACTGCCTATATAATATATACCTTGTATATATTTTAAACCTTTCCTAGTCAAAATAAATTAAGATGATGCTTTGCCTCTTTGGCAGATGAAAATATGACCAGTACCATCTCAAATGCTGTATGAAAACGAGTTTGAAAATCAAACTTCTCCACGTTTTCAAATCTGTTTAACTGCCTTTTCATAGAGATTGCAGATGGAACACTGCACAGCTATATAGAAAATGAGCATAGCTCTATGCAGTATTGAGCCTTAAGTGTAGGCTGACATGGGATGAAAGCTGCTCTGAGGCCTCAGTGACACCCAAAAGGATGCTGACATTTGAGCAGGGTACCAGGCTGTCTGATTGCAGCTCCTTTGCACAGCTGCATCCTCTGCCTGGGAAAGTAGCACTCCTTTAACTACCTCCAAGCAAGCATCTTATGTTTGATCATTTTCATAGAAACAGCAGAGCTGTGACTTGAATAAACTATGCATATTTGAGTTATTCACCCTGTGGATCCTTCTCAAGATAATAAGTAAGAACAACTTGACTCATTATTACCTCTTTTCTTCTAAGGTAACAACCTCACTCCACAGGCAAAGCCTCTGAGCAGCTGATGGTCTGCTAAGAGAATTTATTATGAATTTGCACTTCTCTTTGGAGAAGAAGTATTTGCTTTTAATTATTTAGATTGATCCAGCCTGATTCATTTACTAATGTTGAATAAATACAAATGGCAACCTTGCAACCAATTTTCTTAAATGTTGGGTCACACGCATTTCATACAGATTATTATACCATAGAGGTGGCAGAGTATTCCAGACACCATCTCAACAGGGATAGCTTAGGAGACTGAGAGATAATAACAGCTGCTTTCAGCTATCATGCTAGCGTGTGCTATGATGCAAATAATTATTACTGCCATTATCTTTGAAGCCAGATGTTTGGTGTCCCTGGGAGAGAAAATAGACTACTGATACTACATCTAAAAAAAAAATCAAAACCTTTCTTTTCCACATTATTGCTATGGTATAATGGAACAAAGAACGATATATCTAAAGATTAAGTTGAAATACAGAGGAAAAAATGTTTTTATAAATAGCAGAAAGGATTAATTATATATTTTTTATTATTAACTATTTATTAGTGTTTTTTTTTTGTTGTTGTTGTCAGGATGCACTAAAATGAACATATAAAAGGAAACAATTTGCAAATTATTCCAACAATGTTGTGTCAGGTAAACCTGATGTAAAAGCACTTCAAAAAATCACCTGAAATGTTTATAAAAGAAAAAAAATTGCCATTGGAGGCAGGTATGCAGCTTATTGCTGTTTTACTACACTGATAAATATGGGATAATGTCAGAAAAATAAATGTGCTTTAATGAAGCAGGACTTCTGAACTTGAGGTTCCTTTGAATATCATACTAGAACGAAGACATAAGTATGCCATGTTTGTCACAAGACATGTTCAGAACATGTCATCTGAACATGTTCACTTGAAGCTGCTGAAACAAGAAAGAAAGAAAGAAACAAAAACAACAAAAAATCCCCTTACCTCCGCAAAGAGCTCAAAAACATTAATTCTGACTTTTGGAAATCTTATCTGCTAGTCCACACTCACCACGCTTGATCCTAAGGAAACAGTGCCACTGCTAGGTCATCTTCCACTATCTGCCTGGAAGGTGTAACTGTTGGCACAGCTGGCCTGAGTGCATCCAAGCCTCTAGGTGAGCTTCCCTCACTCCAGCACTGCTTGACTCTGGATACTGTCTCGCTCTGATTTATAGGAAGGAGAGGAAGTCCTTTTAATATATGTGTACTGGACAGCAAGAGTAAGACACAGTGGGTCAAATGTTATCCCAAACAGTTTATTCCCTTTTGAAGTTTACTTCACTTACCTCCAAAGTAATGCTTTAAAATGTAAAACCGTCCACAAAGTGATGCTGGCTGCATAACACCCACCACTTGCCTCCTATATAAGCCAGAGTCTTATCTCAAAAAATGCTTCAGAAAGTGAGCTTTGAGACATGCGAAAAAAAACCCACAATTGTTCTCTTTCACAGATATACCCAGCCAATGCCCGAGACACGAATATAAAAATTCAAATCTTGCACCTGATAGAGAACAATTCCAGGCACCAGGACAGTCTGGGGCACCCAAATGGGAAGCAGCTTTGCAGAGACGGGTTTAGGAGTCCCAACTGGCCCCATGTTGAACATATGTCAATAGTGTGTCCTTTCCACTGAAAAGGATATTGGTATTTTTGGCTGCCTTAGGGAAAGTACTGACTGGATGTCAAGGTAACATCCCTCCACTCTACTCAGCCTTGGTAAAGCCACATCTGGAGGACTACATCCACTTCTGGGCCCCTCAGTACAAGACAGACATTGGAATACTAGGAACAGTCCAACAAAGGGCCACTAAGATGATCAAAGGAGTGGAACACCTCTATGAGGAGAGACTGAAATAGCTGAGACTGTTCATTTTGAAGAACAGAAGGTTCAGGAGGAATCTCGTCAGTGTATGTAGAGATGGTGAGAAGATGGATCCAGATTCTCATCTGAGTTGCCCAGTGGACAAAAGGCAATGAGCATAAACCACCTGAATTCCAAGAAGCACTTCTAAGTGACAAAAAAATGGCGTCGACTTTGCAGAGAGACTGTGGAGCTGTGGAGTCACATTTCTTGGAGATCTTCTAAAGCCACCTTGACAAGGTTCTGGGCAATCTGCTCTGGTTATCGCTGCATCAGCAAGAATTGAATCAACTGAAATCTGAGCTCCCTTCCAGTATTATCCTTCTGCAAGTCAGTGATACTGTGAATTAGTTGCTACCTCAATGAAGACTTAAGTTTAGCATCATAGCACTGAAAGGGACAGCCTTAGGATATGCTGTCCTAGAAAAATTTATTATCAGACATTCCCCTTTTTAAATTAATTGAATTGCCATAGAATTAGTTACAGTGCTATTGCAGGTTCTTACTCTTTTATTTATTATATTGTAAATATATTTATTCATTCCTGCATTAATGAAAATAACAAAATAAATCCTAAGACTCTCTTGGAAATGACATTTTACAGCTAGGCTATAAAAGATTTTTCTTATCTGTTTTTATATCTAACCTCAAAATAATTGTAATGTTCTCTATTGTCTTCATTCTAACCAATAATTTCAGAATGTTATTTTATACAAAGTACTTCATGGAAATCACTATATTTCACTATATATTGTGGATACAAAATTGAAATAAATCAGGGAGACCTAATATCCAGTAATTAGTCAAAAGCATTTTACCTTTCTTGTTCAAGGCAAGAAATGATTTCAACAGTTCTTTTATTGAAAGTAATTTAATACAAATGCTCTCTTTGAATATCAAAATTTTCTTTCTTGCCCATTGCTGCAATAACATATGCATTACTCTGAATAGTTTTCTGTTGGAGTTATTCATTTTGTTTATGTTCCATCTTCCTTTACATCTGATACCATTTTCTTTCATGCAATTTGTGCCAACCTAGCTGGGATGATAACAAATCAAGAGATCTAATTCACCACCAGCTTGAAAGTATGGTTTGCAGTAGTTAACACATTCTCATAGTCATCACCAAGTGATGACAGTGATGACAGTGTGAGCTGACATCACTTGGTGATGAAAACTGAGTAGTAACATTCAAATTATATTCTTTAGAAGGCTTAGATTTTATTCAATGAGACTACTGTTAAGACATTAGCTATCCTCTGATTTGTTACTTAAATGTGCGTGAATTTGAGTACACCTGTTTATATTTCTCCCTCCTTGTTCTAGTGACTAATGGTTGCTCTTATTTGAATCATAGTATCATAAGTCATCTCCAAGTACCCTCCCTCTCACCTTCACAAATTGGGGTAGCAAGTGACCATCTGTTGTGGTTTTGTGGTTTTGATGCCGGTACTCCACATCAGAACATCATGCAGGGAGCTAATTCACAGAACATCTTGGACCTTTAAAGAACATCTTGTATAGAATCTATGAATCATCTCATATAATCTATGATTCTCTGATTCAGTTTCAAAACGTCTTGCCATGCCATGGACATAGGTAATTTCCACTAGATAAATTTCCCGAAAACCTCATTTGACCTGACCTGAGCAGTCTGTTCCAGTACCTCACCACCCTACAGAACTGGAAGGCTGCTATAAGGTCTCTCTACAGCCTTCATTTCTTCACGCTGAATAACCCAAACTTTCTTAGCATTCCTATATAAGAGAGGTATTCCAGCTCTCTAATGATACCTGTGGCCTTTGGCAGATCCATATGCTTGGGAGCCCCACAGCTGAATGGAGTACTGCAAGTGGGATTGCACAAGAGTGGAATTGAGAGGAATGATCACCTCTCTTGACCTGCTAGCTGTACTTCTTTTGCTACAGCCCAGGGTATGACTGATTGGCTCTCTGGTCTGCAAACACACATTGCTAGCTCGTGATCAATTTTTCATCCATGGCTACCCCCAGATTCCACATGGCTGCTCTCAATGCATTCAGCTGCCAATCTGTACTGCTGTCTGAGGTTGCCACAGCCTGGTGCAGCACCTTATACTTGGCCTTGTTGAATCTCATTTATTTAATGTGAGACCACTTGTTAAGTCTGTCCAAATCCCTTTGGATGACGTCCCTTCCTTCTGTTAAATCAACTGCACAGCTCAGCTTGTTGTCATTCAAAACTTACTCGATCCCACTGTCTATGTCATTGTCAAAGATATTGTGCAGTGCTTGTCTTAGTACAGACCCTTGAGCAACACTGGCTAAATTCAGCATCTGAAAGTCTGAGTATCATGGTGAATTTTTTCTTTATGAAGGAATTCCTAGGCCTTTCCTTAAGGAGGATATCATTCATAAAGGTCTTAGGACTGAAAAGAAATTGGACAATTTGCAGTGTGCACAGCTGTCAAAATGACTGCTGTATTAACTATTTGAGTCCTCATATTCTTAGTATCATGAAAGATGGATATATTTGTGTTTTTTTATTATCATTGTTTTGTTGTTGACTTATCCTGCTGTCTGTTGCATCTTTCCTTCCCTTGCTGAAGCACAGCAACTACATCTGCAGTTGTATATCTTTGAATTCACAGCAATTCCTGCATAAAAGCACACATGTAATTTAGGATCTTCTATTTCTATCGACACCCTTCCTGCACTGATACAGTTCTGTAAAAAAAGCTGTGATTTTCTATGCTCATGAAAACAGTTGTATTTCCTCTTATATACACATGCTTTTTTCTTATTAGTGATATTATTACTTGCATGTTGGCATTACCTCAAACCCTCAGGAGGAGGAGAGACTCATAAGTTTATCATATCTTAATTTTACCAATCTAAAACAGGAGTTCCTAACCAAAACAGTTTGCAAGTGATATAGAAACAAAGTAGATGCAAGTAGATGAAAAAGCAGCAGTTCACCCTTAATCAAAATGAATAGGTACTCAATAAGTGCAGGAGTACAAACATTTTTCTTTTTTTTTTTTTCTGTTATGCGGAATGCTGTTGTACACGGACTCATCGCAACTGGTCCTTATTCCAAAAAACAACATGTGTTCTGCTGCTTGCTTGAATTTCTCATAGATTTCTACTATCTGCTTCTATGACAGTTTATCAAATGGCTCCTTTTTTTTTCAATTTGATTTTTTTTTTACCTTACTCTGACTTAACAAGCAAAATTGGAAAATGTTTAAGTAAGTGATGTTAATAGAGCCCCATTTGGTATTCAAATCATATATTAACATATCAAACTCAGTTTAACATTCAAAATATCTCCTGTCTAGCAGCCAGGAAATTATGCCATACTGTAAATGTAAATGCTCTTACTAAATTTTGCCACTATAATAGATAAAATATTATAATACAGAAGAAACAGCAATACATCACAGACACTACAACTCGGAGTAGCACTGCAACGATAAAATTTCAGATATTTATGCTTATACCACTACTCTCTGAACATCAGTGTTTTAAATGTCTTTGCTGAATAACTTTATTTGTTATGCACATAAATCAAGGACTCAATGAACAGTTACAAGCTGGAACAGCAGATGTCATGGAAGAGGAAGAATAAATGATAAATACCATCAACAAAATTAGTGTAACAGAGGGTAGGATCACTTGAAATTTGGGGGGCAATCCCAGAAATGCTTTGCCACTTATGGAGTTCCTGGATTGCTTCAGTTTTATCAAAAGTAGATACAGATGCCAGAGACTAGTATTCTCACTGATGTTTCCATTTGCATGACATAACTCTCTGGAGCCATATCATCTGGGAGTTGCGAAGGCTCCATCAGCCTTTGCCAGAACACTACCACAAGGAACACGTACACATTTTCGTACATAAAACATATTCTCAGTGAGTTATATAGCAGTCTGAGCAAGGAGAATGCTACTGTTATGAAGCAGACAGAGAAAAATAAGAATTTGAGCATATGAGCAAAATTGTCTTAAAGCCTGAGAAGATTCTAAGAAAATTCCATGCTTAAAGTTGATTTTTTCTTGCTCTTAAAACATCCAAATGAGTTAAGACACTTCATGATAAAAAGGAAAATCATTTTCAAGTACTCAGACTGGTGAAGGAGGCCATCATAAAAATGAAGAAGTCAAGCCTTTGAGGAAAGGCACAGTTCCTGATTCATTGGGTCGTTGTGCCTTGTGTGTTCATCGTCCAGGGGCACGGTGGGCAGGCTGCAGCTCATCTCAGTTGTACACTGCACACTGATGGGAACTGTCAAGAGTTGCAAGGCCACAGGAGACAAAATCAAATGATTTTAAGCCAAAACAGACCAAACATCTATAAATCAGTCAAACATAATTAAAATACAGGTCGATTAAACAGACGAGGACGAACCTGGATGTAGTAATAAGCTTTAGCCATGCTCTAGAGGAAAATTCTGCTGACAGAATCCAATAAGTGAGTCAAGATTAAACTGCAAAAGTTTTGTTTAGACCATGCTGGACAGAAAAGCAATGTTCAGCTGGAGTTGAGGAGGAAGAACACACATATTATACGTGTCATGTATACATGTACATATATATATACACATATGCAGTGTCATTTGATATAAGAAAACCAGTATGTTGCTATCATAATATCTCTGTTTAATCACAGCTTTAATAGTTACCAGCCATTCTATATGTAGTAGGTAATAACTAACAGAGGAAACATTTTGCTGCTTTCAGAGCATTTTATTATGAAATATTAGCTTTCTGTGGACTGCAGACAGAATAGTGTGCTTAGACTTTATCTGTCCGTCTATGAGACAGAAGCAACATATTAGTACCTGCCCACAATGATGAAACAAATGTACTTTTACTAATAGTTTGTATGTTAGGATACTGTAGTGGCACGCTCTCTCTAGATGTAAGAAACAAGCAGTGCAATCAGTTTGGAAAATTGTCTTTTGGGGCTGTTTTTTCAGCAAGTATTAGATTATCAGGTTTAGTGCTACCTAACCTTTCCTATTCCAGCCTTAGTCCTCTCACTTTTTCCCGCCTCCACTCTCATTCCCTGCCTTTCATTCTCCTTTGCCTGAGTAAGATGGTTTGCAGCACCTTTCTTTCATTTGGCTCTGCTATTCGTTTCAACTCTGCTTGAGAAATAGTACAGGCTTTTTGTCCAGCTGGAAACATGTTCAGCTCTCTCTGGTCAGTACTGTATCCTTCTTTACTCTCATTCATCCTTGCTGCCATCATATATCAAAGTACCAACCTGTTTACATTGTCACGGATTCATCTTGTAGAAAAACATGTCAGCTAGCCCCTGTGAATCTGAAGTCAGTTGCATAATGCTCTTTCTGATACGGGAAATGGTGACCTGCAGCATCCTACATCTGGAACACTGACGTTCACCTGTGTCCGGATTTTGTCTGAGATAGACTTAATTTTCCTCATAGTGTTTGACATGATGTGTTTTGGCTTCAGGAGAAAAACAATGTTGAAACACACTGCTCTTTCAGTTGTTGTTAAGCAGTGCTGTACAGAGCTAAGGACATTTCAGCTTCTCTTCCTGTCCGGCCAGTGAGGGGGCTGGGGGTACTCAAGGGGCTGGGAGGACATGGAACCAGGACAGCTGGACTATACTGGCCACAGGGACACTCCATACCATATGGTATCACAGAATTATTAAAAAAAAACAAAATTGTGATTTGTTGGCTGAGGGTTTCCACTGCCTGGGGATGGGGGTGGTCATCGGTGGGCCCACTGAGTCATAGAATAACTGAGTTTCTTAAATTGGAACTTGTTTTGCATTTAATTTTTCCATTACTATTATTATTCTTCATTCCTTTTCTGTCATATTACGTTGTCTTTATCCCAGACCATGAGATTTACCTTTTTTTTTTCATTCCTCCATTGGGAAGTGGGGGTGACCAATGGGCTGCGTGGTGTTCAGCTGCCTGATGAGTAACAACACTACCACCTGCACTCCTAGAAGCCTTCTTCTGAGCTCCAACGGTTTGGCATGTCCTCAGTCCTCTGTCCTTGTTTCTTTTTCACCATCCATTTCCTTTGCTCAATTTAAGCCTCCAAAAGCGAAAAAATATCTCACCTCAAGTCTGTACATTCTGCGGCACACCAGGCCTGGTGAGAGTCAGACTCTCTACATCATTGCAAGTCTAGACTTGCTTCTACTATCCTTTGCTTCTCAGTTTAATTATTTTCTTTCTTTCACCCCCTAAAAGCAAACAAACAAGAGCAGCACCACTGCGAGCAACAAAACCAAGTAGTTTGATAGTGGATGATGAGTGCATTGAGTCATGCTGTTAGCCAGCGTTACCATGCTATGTGCTTGTCAGCCTCCTACATTGTGCTGCCCTCCAGTTACTCTGTCCAGCTGTTTACAGTTTTCCCTCAATACACATTACTTTGTCATTAAAAAAAAAAAAAGAAAAAGACTTACTAAATGTAGTCGTTCTGCTAGATTTTCTACTTCTGGCCTCCTTGGGCATTCCCAGGACCCACAAAAGTCAACAGAATTAAAGCTTTCCTCTGAGTTCACTGGAGCTTCAGATCTTTCTGCTGTGACTAATTAATCTTGTTCATTAGTTACTCCCCAGGTCCCACTGCCTCTTCCTGATCAGTTTGTTCTAGTGCACATAATTTTTGTCTTTTAAACATTAATTGTTGCTTTGCATGCCCTTCCTGTAATGTATTAAGATTAAATCCCTGCAGATATCCATCTTCTCTCTTTTGCCAATGCTTCAGAGACTGGGGAGCCAGAATATGGCAGGTGCAATACAGGCCTATTAAAAAGCAAATCTCCGTTAACTGATGGGTAATCTTCAGTGGAAATCACAAGTGACATTCTGGGATGCCTGGGGAAAATCTTAATTGCTCAGATTGTTTCCATTGCTGGCACCGCTCTGACACCTCGGCATGCTGTAGCTATTGAAAAATAAATTCCCTCTACCTTAACCACTGGATTTTTTCGTTTTGACCTCTGAATCTGTTGTACATACTGCCACATTTCTTTTTTGATAAAACAAGGAACAAAGGAATGCAGGAGTAAAGTGAGTCGAACCAGGCAGTAATCTTTGTTTTATTCACTTCTGCTATCTTATTTATTTGTTAAATCTACCAGTAGTAAGCACAAACACAAAATCCTCATTCACATATCAATTTACTAAATAGCTCTTATGGTCAGAATTGTTATTATCAATATAATTTTCAAAACTGCTGTTATCTATAGGCTCAATCAGTATCAGAAACTCCCGAGATGAGAGAAAAAACATTGTATTTTGTAAAAATCTGTAGTCTCTATCTGAATGATCTTTAAAGTCTTTTCCAACCCAAGGCATTCTAAGATTCTATAAATTGAGACAACAAACAGAACAGGAAGATTCAAAATGAAGTGAAGCAACTGAGGGCACACAGAAGCAGATGGGCATTGTCTTCTCCAACTGCAGCATTTTCAGTTAGGAAAATGGTTGGTTTTTGTAAATTGTTTTAAGGGCTCCCTTGAAGGCTATTGAAGTCCCATCATAGCCACCGTCACTGTACTAACCTCACCTTGCTGTCATTCAGACATGTTCCACAGGGAGATTTGGGAATTCAGTATCCTCAGAAGATCTGTCTCTGTCCCACTCTGCAGTCAGACATCTGTTAATAATACACAAGAGGCTGAACACCATTGAAGCAAGTTTGAATAAATGCCACTTCTGTGCATAATACTGCACACAAAACACAGACTGTTCCCATATCTCAGATGAAAAAGCAGAACTTCAGCTTCTTTAACATGAATAATTGGGACTGACTCCTTTCTGGCTTAAGAAATTTAGCTCTACTTGTAGCAGTGCAACAAATGAGAGGACACTGAGCCCAAACCACTTCAGTAACCAAAGGATTTTAACTGACAACATAGTATATATGAGGAAGGAAATAATATTTTCTATGGTCATCAACTGGTCTGGCTATCTGAGCTACTGATTTTCTTTGTTTGATAGTCGATACCGTGGTCTAGTATCTCAGCAAATTAAACAATCCATGTATATTTTATATCTATATATGATATGTGATATATCTTATGCTATATTTTATATGTATATAAAATATACTTTATATTTTAAATATAAAATATACTTTATATTTATTTATAAAATATAAATTATAGATGACATAATATGAGATGAACAATATATAGATATTAGAGATTAACATTTAATAACATAGAACAGAGATTAAGTTTGTTTTTTCCCTCTGTGCACTCCAACATTTGGAATGATACTCCAGACTTGCACCACACAAAAACAGAATAAAAAGTAACTCCACAAACCAAAATCCTCCGTGTGCTCCAGTATCCACTCAGAACTTTCACATATTGATAGAGGATGAAATTGTTTTTTTTTTTTTTTTTACACTTNCAAAAACAGAATAAAAAGTAACTCCACAAACCAAAATCCTCCGTGTGCTCCAGTATCCACTCAGAACTTTCACATATTGATAGAGGATGAAATTGGTTTTTTTTTTTTCTTTTACACTGTTCAGAGTTCTTAGAAAATGTTCTCTTTTGTGTTACTTTATGGGGGATATTGAGTCTGAATTCAGTTCATATAACACATGATGCTCTTGCAAATCTGAAGATCTCCTGTCTTCCCTTTGTCTGGCAAGACTACACTTTCAGAGTGCTCTCAGTACTCAATAAGCTTCTGGTACGGGCGTTATTTCTAGTATACGTTTTCTCTTTTAGTGTTTTATATGAAGAAAATTCTGTTTTCAAACAGCAACAGGCATTAAGAATTTTCCTCATAACATTAAATGTGTGTCCATGTGATTATATGCATGTACGTTTGTTCAGAGAAAAGTATTTAAACATAAGTACTTTTAGAACATCTGTCTCTCCAGAAACATAGCAAAAACACATGCCTTGGGATACTCTATGACTACAAGGTGAGAGCTCTGACCTTCTCATAAAATGCTTTAAAAATACAGTTCACCTGCTATTACACACCCTTCCCCACTTCAAAAGTTTGAAATCATATGTTGTTTTAATTCTTTATCTTTCCTTTCATCACATATTTAAATTGTTTTCTTTCCATTGTTTTCCATCCTTTACAGTATCCTTATTCTAAGGAATGTTTCAGATTGACAGAGATTGAGGACTAGCTCCTGCCCACTTACGTACTTTATGTTGTTGGAACTGCTTTTTAAATGTGAAAGCATCCGTTCACAGTTCTAGGAATAGGATTATTTTTTTCCTTTTCCCACCGAAATTCCTTCATTGCTTAGTTTAATGCCACCCAAATGAGAGACCGTATCAACTGGCACAAACCATATCTGTCTGCTTTAAATGTTCATCTGTATGTTGTTCTTTAATAAATAGCTGAAGAAGTATCTCCAAAAATGCAGCAGTCAACGTAAGTAAGATATTGATAAGATACTTATTTCTGCTACAGGAATATATTTCCAGTGAATTTTACTGTAAATTTACATCAGTGAGATGGATATCATGAGCTTGATCTATTGTGCCAGAAGCAAAGAGATGAAAAATATCAAACTGTGAATTTAAGGTTTAAATGTTCCAGGAACACAAAGTCTTGAACAGTACACTTCCAAAGCTAAATGCATGTTTTAATGTGGTCCAGGGGAATAAGCAGCGCTCAAGAAAATTTCCTGTTTGAAATGAGGAGGACTTAGGCCCTGCCCTGTATGGTGATTCTGAATGTTGTCTATTTTTGGTGGAGTAGAAATAAAAATATTAAGGTTCCCTGCACTTTGAAATGCAGATGGGTGAGGTTTAATTATGTGAACAGTTTTAGGCATTTCTACTCCCCTAGCAGCACTACGGTATATATCCTTTCCTACTTTTCCTTTAGAGGCATCACAACCTTATTGAAATACATCTCACAGCAGTACAGACCTTGTTCTGCTCCGTGTAGAGACAGTCCTCAATTTATTACAACGAGTGATTCATTTGGGAGTGCCTGGCAAAGCGTTTTTTCTAGTAGCTTTGCAGAAGGTTACAAAAAAGGCCAAGAGAAATGAAATTCTCCTGAAACTGGATTTTCAGATAGGTATCAAAGTGATTCCTCTTAATTCTTTCTTAGGTGATATTCAGCCCTGAAAGTACTGCCACTTCCAAAGACAAAGTTACCAGCACATTTCATTTTCGGTCACTTGGCAGACTTAGATCTGGCTATACTCCAAGTAGATAGACCCAGTAGACTGTGCTACCCTGGGATCATATATTCCCAGCTGGCACTTCTGTGTATATAATTCCTACCCTAAGTCTCACACATGCACTATGCATGTATCTCATCTGCACCCATATGATGGAACCCCTAGTGTCCCCACTCACTCCAAGCAGCGTTACAACCACTGCTTCTTTCATATTTGAGAATGCAGACCTCCTCTTCTTAACAGACTGACACTCACACAGTCTTTGAATGCACAATTAAACCTCTGAAAGGCCAGTCTATTTCAGACAGTAAATCAAGATCATTAAATAAAGGACAATAAAAAATTCTTATGTGAATTTTCAGTTGTCAAAATCTTTCCCTTGCTTATGCATTTCTAAACCATATGCTGTGTTTCTGACTATGTGGATGTACTTAAATGGATACAGAGCTCTTGATTTTGAATAATGTTGAGATGTGTAGAAATAGATTTATTCCTGAAAATGAAATTTCACTTACACTTTGATAAAGTGCAATGAATATATTACACATCTTGAATGAAAACATTCAATGTCAATATATATTTAACCACAGAATTTGTGAAAGTAATCAGCAGTATACATTATGTTGTTTCTGTATACACTATCATGATGGATTTGAAGGATTTTATTGTAAAAAATATTTCTCTGAAACAAGGATTTATGTTGTTTGCTTTGATATATTGTGCCTGTGTAATCACCAGTCTTTGTACGTTTAATGGATTTATTTTAAATGATTGCCTACATACATGAGAGAGACTGCAAAGCCACAGACGTGTTACACTCATATCTATTTTACTGACTCAACAATTTTTAGTAATGTGTTCTATGAAAAAAGAAATTGCATTGGAACAAAGTACTTGTTTAATGAACTGTCTGCAATCTAAACATCCAAATTCTGTAGTTTTATAGTCTAAAAAATGCCTTGAGTATTTGGTTGTCTCCCGGAGATGACTTGAACTGTCATTTTTCTTAACTTTCCTTTCTTGTTACTTTGCTCCTAAGGCTTGGGTATCTCAGTATTTCTTTTCTGTTTGAACTGTAAAGTAATAGGAAGGAAAGAGCATTTTTTACAGTCACACTCTGTCAATACATGTGCCAGATTAAGAGCTCTGGAGAATGATGATCTCCGATACTATCAGGGAGATAGAATAGTGTCAACAGGAAAAAAATGATAGTAACAGAACATATTATTTATCTTTGTTCAGTACTTCTCAAATCTTTGTTGCATCACTGGAGGAGGAGGTATGAAGCCATAAACAAGACTGCAAGACTGCTGTGATTTGGATAACCTACTTGTCCACAAAAGATTGACAACATATACTTCTCTTGAAAATGTTCAGGAAATATTTCTCTACCAATATTTTTATGTTTGCTGAGTGTGGGAACAACTTCTGCGTTTCTCTAAAAACGGTTTTAAATGGAAACAAAAATTCCTTGATAAATGTTATCCTGGAAAGACTTGGAAAGCATCTTCAGGGTTTTAATTTTACTATCTGAGTATCTTGAGTGACTCTTACAGAGGGCAGTTTATAATTTTGTTCCTGAATTGTTTTTTTTCTGCTTTTAAATTTTAATGAGGAGGACATTATTGATACTATCCTACTATGTTACAGAGCAACCAACAACATGCTGTCATTTGATGGGTTCTTGTTTTATTAGTCAGGCTGCTATTTTAGAGTCAAACTGTTTTTTGAGCATAATGATATTAAGTACCTGTATTTAAATTTTGGATTAAAAATAACAGAAGTATCGTAAAATATCAAACAGTGTTTACAAGGAGAAGAAGGAAGTGAGGAATTTAAATGAAGACTAGAAAAGACAGTTGTTATACACTGTTTAAAAACAAACAAACAAACAAACAAACAAAAAAATAACCTCCTGGCTAAGAACTTCAAAGATAGGTAATCATATTTCTATATGAGAAAATCTTCGTTAGGCTGTGAAGAATGTAATTAATTTTATAGCATTCTGTAGTATTGTAGTCAGTACAGATAACAGACTTTTTCAAATACTAGCTGTCCAAACATGCTGAACTAATTTGAAAAATCTCATTGTTCATTCTCTTAATTCAAGTCAACAATGATAAAGCCCTTCTATGTCACTCTAGTAAATTCAGTTACTGAGTTTTTCTTAAACGCATTAAACAAGTTTAAAGAAACAGTGTGGCTCTATTCCACATATATTCAACCAGTTTCTAAATTGATTTCATAACATTTTCTATTTGCAAGCAAATTGTATGGTTTAGTATACAGTGGACTAGATTTATCTTTTGTATAATCATATTGACTGAAGCAGAAGATGTGTATATGAAAAGAAAAACAAGAAGAAAACAATCTAAGAAATCATTGCTCTTTCCTAATAGTCTTCATGAGAGTTCCTACATTTTATCTTATGAAGAACAACAGAAGACGCTTCAGAGAAAAATCCATAAAGTGAATAACAAGCGCATGGAGAAAGTCTAAAAGCTAGAATTACTCTGAAGACCCCAGTAAACCAAATGAGATCCTAAAATAAAACCTTTCACATATGTATGTTGTCTTCTACATGCTTATGGCTGAATTACCATTATCTCCCAAAAATATAGAAATTTATTTGAACCAGAGGCAAATAGCTCATATCTTTAAAGTAGAGCCTAGGTCTACTGAGTCCTATACAAACAGGAACTTTTGAATGTACCAGACAGCTTGGAGAGAGACCAAGAAAGTATATTACACTGCATCACCATTCCTGCAAATCTTGTGTATTGCTGGTGATTTTATCTATTCTAAAAGGTAAAATTTTATCCCACACACTGAATATTTTAGATAGCATGATGCTAAAGGAGAAAAACTAATTCTTCTTGTGGCATATAACTAACTGTAAGAGGATTCTTTTCTTTACCTGCAAAAGAACTTCGATATTATTGAGATTGGATGGATAAGACCAAGACATGAAAATTCTGAGAGCCATGGAGATCTTACTGAAATGAGGTGATCATGGCTATTTGTCATACATCTGTTGTGGTAGGGGGTGATGATAACATAAAAGTTCACTTCTATGTGAATCACTGTGTAAATCTTTCAGCATGTTACCACTTCTTGTCCCTTTGCACAGGCATACAGGTCTTTGTAATCCTTAATCCTAACACAGAATCATCCCGTCCTGCTCCTGTGCCTGACACCAGAGAAAGAGGAAGTATCTGACCTTCTCTTTTCAACAGATTATGAATGCAGAAGAAAAGAAAAAAGATTCAAAACCATGTGTTAGAAGATGTTGAATACTAAGCTTAAGACTGCTTTTTGGCTAGCTCCACCATTACTGATGAATTGTTCAGAGCTTTCAATTTTAGCTAGTGCATTTTTTTTATGGCTATGCTAAATATCACCATGAAAAAGACAGGAACCCCCTTGCATAGACCATTTAAGTATTTAAACCACATGACACATCAAATTATCAACAACAATGTACACAAAATTTTTGTATAACACAAAGAAAATGTGGTAATGTTCTTCTGAATAATTCACAGACTACTACTTGTTTACAGAAAATTGTTTCTATTCATTTAAAAGACAGATTGATGCAAATCAATCAAAAACTACTTGGGAAGATTACAATTTGTGGAAAGAATCTAATATCAAGACTATTTTTTTTTTGTGATTTTTTTTAGCCACCTCTTTCATGTGATTAGGATGTCACTAATAACATTAAAAGGCCATTTGGTTAGTGTTTTAGTTTGAGCTATGAGCACTGCTAAATTCTCCTAAGAAGGTCAGACAGCACCAAAGCACACATACCTACCTTTCAAATACCATATCTTTCAAAGCTGGAATCAGTGTTATCTTATTGCCCTTCAAGGTTCATGGTTACACTGACTAGTGTCATGGGAAAAATATGAAGTACTTGTGGTGTGGATGGGAAAAATATTTTGGAAATATCTAGATATCCATCTATCAGTATAAAGACATGCTGTGAATACTAAAAATAATGAAAATCTCATTTCAATAACACAGTTCATTCAGGAAAACAGAATTTTCAGAAATGATGTGATTCTTTTATCTATTCATCACAGAATACTTCAGTAGTGTTGGGAACAACATGAACTTCAAACACAGGCATGTTTCTTGCGTAGAAACTTAAAATAATACTGAAATCAGTTCTTGCAGGCTGCACTAAATCCAGTGGTATCATAGTAAAGTAAATCTTAATTTATTTACTTCTTTTCTTGGCTAAATTACGTTTTACAAAAATGCAATTTTGAAATTATATCACTGTTACGTGAAAATTTTAAAAATCTATGATGCATTTGCATCATGGGAACAAACTTCTTCTGTTGTACTTTATTGGGAGCTGTCTCTCCTTGGACAGATGTGGAGTCCAAAGCAAAATGTAACGCAACACATCAAATTGAAGCTATTTACAGGCATATCACCTTACCCTGCTTTGGAAGAACAACCAGCACTATCTGAAACATATGCAGAGTCTTTACAGGTCCTGTCAGCAATTAGCTGTATTTTCTGGGACAGGCTGATACAGCTTGCTAGCAACAGCTACTGAATGAGCAGGAGTAATTTTCATATTGCACGTAACCTTTTTGCTCTGCCACTTAACTTCAGATGAATGGAAATGGAAAAAGAAAAAAAAAATGTCACTACATATTAAAATGCAAGCAATAGTAATAATAAACAGAAAGACTCAGGTAGGAAACACTTATAAACAGGAGTTTTTTAATGCTTTCCAGAGTTTTCTCTCTAATTGTGCCTATTCATATCTATTATTTATAAAAAAAAGAAAATGATGGTGAAAAAATTATGCATAACATTAAAACGTCAATCACCTCATTTTGTCTTTCTGGCTTCAACAGTTTATCTTTGTCTTTACCAGGTCACCAGCAGTCTGGCACCTTTCAATCCTGGCCAGAGCTGCTGAGGGTCCAGTATTCACTGGATGCAAATGCAAATGCACCTTGGGGCTCTGGTTGTTCTCCACTTTATTATTAGTCCCCTCACCCCACTGACCATTTTTTGCTCTTTCCTAATTTACAGATGATCGTTTGAGACAGGTACACTTTAACTTGGATGTTTCTTCAGACATCTTTTTCTTCTTCCAAGTAAATGCGTTACTGCTTTGTTTAAAGTCCTTGCTTTCCCTCTCATTTGCTCTATTTCTGAGTTGAAATATGGGTTGCAATTTAGTAAAGCAAACAGATTAATAGAGAGAAAAACAAGAGACATTAAATAATAGTCTCAGCAATTAGATGAGGAAGGGAATTAAACAGCATAATTCAAAGGCCTTAACATTCTTAACTGCAGGGCTTAGTTTGAATTAATACATAGTGTATACACATTTATAAATGTCATATATGGGTGGCTCTTTAACAAGGAATATTTAAAGTAATAGCAAAAAGGATTAATCCTTGTATTTTCAGTAAAAGCACTTATTTAAGGTCTGGTGAACTACTTGCTTTAATGAGAATGTTATTACTGCAGAAACTGAGTTCTGTGAATGAGACAAATTAGCTCTTGGAAGAGCTCTTGAATTTTAAAATAATATAAATGTGGTTTTATACCTTTTACCGTTATTTTAATCTTATTTGGGTCAGTCTTCTGGTGCAATGTCCATTTGGACTGTGGCAGTGTAACCAGAGCTATGGTGAATGTTAGTGTTTTTCACAATCTGCTTTATTCACTTCAGTGAAGCATTTTTCGAGGCTTTGATTAGCTGAGGCTGTGAAAATTGCAAAGTCATTATGTCATTTTTCTTCTTTCCTGAAAAAGCTTGTTAGGCTTTTGGTAAGTTTCAGGAGTTTTAAGGTGAAGGTCAAGGTTTTTGAAAAACTGATTTTCAGACGTAAAATACGAAAGTGGGTTTTCATCTGTTGGGCAAGTGCCAAGAGGCTCATCTAAATATGTGTGATAAAACTGTGGAAAATGTTAATGCATATATTTGTTTATTTATGAGCTGTTTCTGAAGGCAGATTTAGAGTATCATCCCTCAATCTCCCGTAGCAAGCTGGAGTTATTTGTTCAAAGGCCAGATCTTCCACCAGCGATCAGCACCAAAGAAATGCTTTCAAATATAAAACTGTGCACAAAGCTGACCTCCACACGGGAATACCAACCACTTGCCACCTAGATAAGTCAGTCTTATTGCAAAAAATGCCTCAGAAAGCAAGCTTTAAGAAAAAAAAGGATTTCAGATAGCAATTAGCATCATTTTTTTCATTTTATTATTCTTTGTCAAAATCTTTGCTATGTAAGTTAGTGTGCAATACAGAATGATATTTATCTTCTAAGTTCTGATGAATATCCTCACACATAGCACGTTTCTGAATTACAAAATATTTGCTAGCTACCTGTTGAAAGGAAAATAAGATACTTGGCAAATAAATGTGGTTTTCTTGTTTTGTTGCTGCTGCTGTTTTTCACTTGTGATAACTGTATCATTCTAAAAAAAAGAAAAAAAGAAACACACAAAAACAATAACAAACAAAACCAACACATTAGTTCATCATTCTCAACAGAAGTACCAGTTTTGATGACAATGGAACAAGGATCAGCAGTAATGAGAAGGCTGCAGGCAGAGAAACAGGATCTATTAGATAACTAGTACAAATAATAGTAAAGAAACAAAACCAGAAACTGAGCTTTCCTTGTCCTGTACAGCTCACAGGATATATGCCCCAACATAATTTAATGATCTTAGTATAGAAGCATTTTCAGAACAATTTTTTTTTTCCCACAAATTCTTAGTCACTCACATTTCAGCTTCTTAATAACAGTTTTTGTCTATATATATATCTAAATGATTTTTCACAGTGTAGAAAAAAAGGAATTTACTGTGGCATTACAAATGGACACATTGCTGAACTTTTGTCCGCGTTCAGTATCAAAAGATACTCAATCATATGAATGAATATATTTCAATCTCAACTCCTTGAAAACAAGAACAAACAAAATAAGTTGTCACTCATTTTTTCTTTACATGTATTTATTCAAAACACACATTGTCAATCCTTTCTGGTATTCAGCAGATCTCTAGCAAGGGAACAGTGCATACTCAGTTAAAATTTACTAATAAGTCTTTTCTCCTGTTGAACACACAATAATTATCTATTTATCAGTGTTCTAATTGGATAAGATTGCCATCACCTACCACTGAGAACTGATTACAGGAAGAGCTCAAATCTCCGTTCTGTTAATACTCCTTAACAATGTAGCCTTCATTTGCACATGAAAGCCATGTTTAACAAACCTAGAGTATTTTAAGCAATTTTTCAGGTTGTGTGAGACTCCTATCTTCTTTTTTTTTTCTTAATCTATAAACTGTTGACTTCTTATGAGGAACGATATATGGATAATGTGTTCTGCAGCAAAGCAAATAATTCTCATCAGTGTGGTGGAAAGAAGGAAAAATGGTAAAGGTATTCAGGTGAAAGAAGTCAATATATAGATTTTGCTAACAGGACCTGACATGATGTTTATTTACAATGTAATGAAAAAATTGTTTCATTAGTGTTTGGAAGATCAAGAATAATTTCATCCTTCCTCTTCAAATATGTAAGGATTGCTTGACTGACTTTTCTTAAGGTGCTCACAAATCTAGTTTCATTGTTCATCTTACAGAATATTTGGTAATGTTTTAATGTATTCAGGGTATAATGAAGTTCACATTCTGCACAAGTAGCTGAAGTACACCCATGAGCCACATTTCAGAATCTCTAAGTTTCTGATAAAATAATAGGGAGGAAGGTAAGTAAACAGGAATACAATTTATCAATTTGCTTGTTGTGACCATAAGGAAAAGGCATCATTATGCATACATACATGCTTTGAAGACTGAAGAAATATCAAATGTATATGGTAGTTTTGTAATACATATGGATACATTTCCGTGGTGCAAAGTTGCATTCATTCTACTACATCTTGATAGTGGAAAAAAATGTACAGCTCTATTTTTTTTTATGATTTCAGCTGTGTCTAAGTGAAATAAGAGAGCATTTTACTTTCATAAATTAAATATTCAGACTAAATTTGGTCAGGCAATGAGCTGTTTGCAAAGAAGATGTTGCTAATCATGATATAAACTGGAATAATATGAAATGTTAATCCGGAATGTTTCCTGAAAAGTGAGGATATGTCTGCCCATGTCTCTGGGCCAGGTAGGTAGTGCCATGCACATCTGCAGGGATCAGCTGCATTATCACCTGCAGGAGGTGCTGCGCTGAAGTGCTGAGGCACCCGGTGAACGGGATGAAGATGTGGCAGCCAGCAGGGATAGTGAACAGAAGAGTGCTGTGAAGAAGGAGAGAATCTAGAGAGTACCCACAGATAATCCATAGGTGGAAGTTCCTGAGGTGACAGAGACTGGAAAGTCATGATTTTTGATAATTCATCTAAGGTTCCTTTTCTTCCTCCAGATCTGTAGTTATGGACAAATTATTATGCAGATGAGGAAAACAGCCTCCTTCAGGGTAGATGTCAGAGCCAGCTGAGCCCCAATCAAATATTCACAGAATGTTTGTCAAGTAAACAGTGTGGAAGCTATTGGAGACTCACTCCTGCAGGGAATGGATGTTCCATCTGCTGACCTGATTTGCTGTCTGGGGAGTTTTGCTGCTCACGATTGTAGCAGAGCTCAGAATACCACAGAAAGACTGTTGAGGGTTATCTGTGCTGCTCATCCCTCTAGGCAGCAGTGATTCTGCCCGGGGAGTCCTCAAACACTCATGGTTGATTGCCTGTCTATCATGATGAGGGTGCAGGACATGAGGGTCCCAGATGGTAACTAGGCAAGCTGGAGGAGCAGTGTGTTCTAGCAGCACCAAGGCCAGTTGCATCCTGTGTGGCATGAAAAGAGACAGAGCCAGGAGATGAGGGAGAGGGGTTTATTCTTCTCTGGTGAGCACATATTAGAACACATTGTGACACTTCCTCCAGTTTTGAACACTGCCAAACTAATGCAAGGTCAATGGGGGATGCCAGGGCAGTCAAGACTGGAGAATTTGTCCTGGGTGAGGAAGACATGGGGGTGGAACTTGATGGAACTGAGGCAGGGGAAAGCTTCAGGGGAACTCAAAGAAGCAGCCTTATCTTCAGGGGAGGAATGACAGGATGTAGGTAGGCCCCTCACTCTCATGCATGGCTGGAAGCTTAGAGACACTGCTTATAAATAGGTGATAAATAAGGAGGGGAGGTTTCTACAGGGTACAAATCCATAAGAGGATTTCAGCAGTGGCACAGACTGCCCACAGAGTTGTTGCCATCCCTGGCCTCAGAGATTTTCAAGACATGGCAGGATCAAGCCCTGAGAGACTTGGTCTGATGCCAGAGCTGCCCTGCATTGAGTAGAAGGAGAACAAAATTTCCTGAGGTCTTTTCTAGCCTAAGTGATCCTGTTATCCTATGAAATCTGATCCTAATAAGTACAGGAAGAGGAATTATGTAGACTTCTACATTTGCATCTTGTAATTTGGCTCTGAGAAATAAGAGTGAGGAGGACTTGTAAATTTCAAAGAAAACAGAATTAGAACAGGGAAGAGTTCCATCTATCCAATCTTGCCTCGGAGTACTCGAAGATCTCAGAAGTCATCTGGAGTGTTTGCTGATTCAACACGAAGTGCAAAGAGATACAAATGTCACTCTCATCCTGTATTTCCATGCTGTGTGACTGAAACTTAATATTTTCTTTTATTAAAACAAACAATCCTCTTCTGTCTTTACATTCAGGAACAGATAATAATGTGACACTGTGCCACAATGGAGTGGGAAGATTATATATTATGGTTAGATTTTCAGGCAGTAAGGTGCTGCAAGGCTTAGACTTCAGGGTCACTCTACAAATGCAGCTTGTGGTGAAAGGCTCTCCTGAGCATAAACCAGGACTACTTGATAATAAGTGGGGCATAACTAGTCATTGTGGTTGCTCAGACATGGAATGCTATCCAGTGTATATTTTCTAATGCTGGAAAGCGCAAAGTGTAGATGTTTATTGTCTGTTTGCCTGAAGCCTTCATATTCCCCTAAGTTTCCAGGCTCTAGGCCGTAAATATCTGCTGTTTGGTATTCTCCAAACAACTTCCACTTCTGCAGTGAGCCTAAATCTATCAAATACACTTCAGCTGGATATATTTCAGTGACAGATAGATTTAAACTCTCAGCCGTAGTAGGTTGACAATATTTTCCTTTAAAACTAGGGGTACTCAAAAATTTTGCCATTTCAGGCTAATCTTCATAGGTGTTTGACATCATCCTCACATTATGAGTGAAGGGTAAGGTTAAAATGTGGAAATAGTAAAAGAAGAGTCACGTGAAAATGGAAGTGAAGAGTCACATGAAAATCTACATCATGTCTACATTTATATGTTAATGTATCACCCCTTATCAGACTACAGAAATAAGTAAATTCAGAGTGAGTAAAAGGTTTTTATGTATTGACATCTAGTTTCTATTTACACATTTTATTTATGGTACTTATTTCTTTCTATATTTTACACATACATAAATAGGTTGACACATACTTAAGTAGTCTGCAATGGAAAAAAAAAATTATTTAAGAATCCAGTAAAGAAACATCTGTGGGCTGTCTAAAGAAATACGCTTTATTTTACATTGAGGGGAATATTTCTGAGGAAAAACAAACAAACAAACAAAAATCATAATTTTCCATTCTTAGTTTTCCTTGTAAACAGATAAGGAAAAAAGGAAAAAAGAAGGGGGAAAAAAAAAAAAGATTTTCTTGTTATAAAGATTTTCTTGTTATTTTCTTGTTCTTGTTAATATGCCCTCATGCAGACACACATAAATAACTTCAGAAAGCTCCTTAATTACAGTATGCAGGAATCAGGTAGTGTATTCCTGTTGTTTATATCAATCTAAGCAGAGACTAGGTATACCAGGTTTATTGATATTCTGATATATTAAATCAGACAACAACCATTTGTACTAATAAGGTAGTACAAGTATTTGCCAATTTATGTACTACAGCAGAATTTTATATTAAAGTTAAATGGAGACTTAACAACCTCCTCTTTTTTCCTAACCTTTTTTTCCTCCTCTTTCCTTCCTTCAACCTTCTTGACAATTTCTGAACGATCTCCTGCTCTACCCTGCAGAAAAGGAATAATTACATAATTATGTGCTTTCTAACCTTTCTTCTACAGTTGTAAGATAGCACAAGGTATGCCAAACACATAATGGCTGATTTATTCTACAGATATAGAAGAACAATTTGAAATCTCTCAGCTGTGTTTACACATTTCAACTTACCCTGGAAATACTCCTGTATTGTCAACAAAGACTGTCTTGTGGATGGCTTCTCTCTCCTGTTCCCAAAGCATTTTTGTCATACATCCCTTGCAGCAACTATAAAAACCATGATTATACAGTTAAAAAGAAGTATTATGTTACACCCAGAGACAAGATGAAAATAAACTTACCAATATATGTGAACACATGACTTTATCTGTACGGAGTATTTTTAGCTACCCATTTTAATTGCAAAGCCAGTTCTTTTACTCTTTATTTGTTATAAAAATATTCAGACTTTTTTTGGCAAACGAAACTTATGACAAAATTTTAATGAAAAATTATAAATCAATTTCCAAAATATAAGAATGAAATTTGTTTGTGATTTTAATCTTGATATTTCAATGGTTTCCTTCCCAGTGGTAGTGAAACTTCTGATTTAGTGGCACAGGAATTACAACAAATACATATATATTTCCTTAATATTTCTCCTAGTTATTGTTCTCCAGCTACAGAATTATATTGCATTTTAGAGTTACTCTCTAATGATATTCTCCAGTACTTTTTAAGATGAGCTATTGCTAGGTATTATTCCCATAAAGGATAAAATAACTGACATATAAACTCTCTGTGTATTGAAGGAAGAGAAATAAAAGTGAGAGCATTTCTCTGTTGTAATAGTTTAATAACTGATAAATGTGAGTATAATTTAAAGAATGGCTGCAAACCCACTCCGCATCCTCTTGCACTCACCTTGGAATGAAAGCACTTCATAGTTGCTTGGGAAGAAGATAAAAGAAAAAATGTGATTGATAGACGAGTACAGAAGTGATGAAGACTCATGGTATTTAGTACACAGATGCTTTCAAAAACACCTGCTTACACTTATCCAAAAATCTATGCTTGCATACAAAAAAAAACAGGACTAGACAAAAGCACGTGAAAATATACTAGAAGAAGCAGAATGATGGCCTCTTTTCTATGCCCTTCTGTGTTGAAATATGAAGTACCTGCAAACAGTCCACAACAAACTTGAGAATTAAGAGCTCTGGGATGGTATTGTTAATATGAAAAGTATAATTCCTGGCCTCAAGACATTATAAACAATTCCTTTCAAACTCTTTCTGTCTTGTTAAGTCATCAGGATACCGCTTTTTCTTGAAGCGTTCCATGGATTTCCATGGAACTTACTTCTCACCAACTTTGTAGATGAAATTTTCTATATAGCTATTGAAATTTTCAATAAAGTAGTTAAAAGGCAGAAGAATAAAACTAAAAAACCTGAAACAGTTTTGCTAGTTTCTGTCAGGCTGAAACAGATTTTATTTCCTTCAATTTCCCATTAGGAGAAGATTCAAAGCTGTCATTCAAAGCTACTCAGGTCTACTGAAAATCTCTCCTAAAAAGTGCCAGATGTGTAACTTTAACTTGCTGTATTTATAAACATTAATCCAAAAGTCAACAGCTTTCAGGGTGTTTGTACAGATCAAGGAAGAAGAGTTTTTAACTTTACGTTTTGCTTTTTATTATGCTAATAGTGTTATCATGTTTTCTAAGGATGGAAAATATGATTCTGTAACAGGCAATTGCTTATAAACGTACACGACAGATTAAAGTTGGCAGAATATTAAATAGAGTCAGGAGCTTTCAAGGTTTGTAACGTTTATGAACTTACCTTTCATCTGAAAACTTTTTTCAGCTGTTGATCTGTTTAGAGAGTTTTTCTTGTTTCAGAGGCCTCTCTCATCTCTCTGACCTCTCTCATCAAGACATGACTTTGTTCGTTACACTAGAGTTTCTGTGTTGCTCTGAATCATGTAAGAAAAGAGAAAAGGCAAAAATCTTCACCTTTTGCCATGTTTCAGTATTTTGATGAGACACAATTCACAAACAGGAAATTCATCTGGTTAATTTGAATGTACATTGGAAAAAATTATAGATGATTTAAAAGAAAATATAGAAAAAAAAGAATTTAAAAAGTTAACGTAAAAGAGAATGCAGGACAAGGACAGTTTGAGGAGACATTCTATCATCAAATTTTCTTACTGGAAAAACGTTTTAGGCTCTTTATTCTTTTTTTTTTCTTGTACACATCAAGGGTATTCAGACAAGCAGAAATAATGGCCTCTGGCTAATGATTGAAAGGTAATGTCAAAGAACTGGTAACCCAGACATGTGTGACTTATGAAAAATTTCCCTCTTTTCCTTTACTTTCTCCTCTATCCAGGAAAAAACCATAACACTAAGCAAGTATGCTGCCATATCTAGGTGAAATAGAGTAATATTCTAGGTTTAAATGGTTCTTCAGAGGTCATCTAGTCCAATCTCTCAGTTAAAGCAAGTACAGTTACAACAGGTTGCTTAGGTCCTTTTCCAGCTGAATTTTGGTTTTTGTTTTTCTTCAAGGATGCCGGTGAGATGTCTTTGAGAAACCCATAACAATTCACCCACCCACATGGCAAGCACATTTCCTTATATCTAATCAGAATTCCCCATGTTCCAGTTTGACTGTTTTATCTTTTTTTATTGCTGTTCACTTCTGAGGAGTTGTCCTCCCATTTTCTACCCTTCTGGTAGCTGTGGACAGCACTGAGGCCTCCTCTGAGTCTTCTCTTCTTCAGGCTGAAAAGAACAAATTCTTTCAGCTTATTTTCATGTCACATTGTGCAGCTCTCTAATTATTTCTGCATTTGCTGTAGTATGGCCAAGTCTGTCTCATAGTAGCCACAAAAAATTGTTGTAAAGTGGATACAGCACTACAGACACAGTCTCACAAACGCCAAAGAGAAACGAAGGATCCCTCCATTCATGACAGACTTCTTTCAAAGACTTTTTTCTTCTTTTAAAGACCATTCTAAAACCAACAGAAGTGATGTCTTCTGCTTTTTCCTTGCTACACAGAATTTCACCACAGAAAGTAATCAGGCTTGTTTAGCTCTTCTAATATGCATGCTGGCTCTTTCCAAACTTCAACAGTTCTATGCATGCCTGGAAACACATGAAGAGGAGTCTTGAAGAATACTTCCATGACCTTCCAGGGGATTGATTTGAAACTAAAAGTCTTGTACTCTCCCCAGTCTTCCTTCTTGCCCTTCTTGTAAATATATGGGACACTTGTGTTTTGGTAGTCAGTGTTCTACTCGCTGTGACCTCATTCATCTTGTACCATCCAAAGCCAAAACAAGTTTAATAAAAAAGATTGTGATTTTTATATGTGATACACTCAGTGCTTACTACATATGTTTTGTCCTTGCTAAGAAGCAATCTTTTTTGTCCTTTATCTTATCAATGACTTTCTTTGCAATTTTCATTAAATATGATTAGTAGAGGAGTTGACAAGTATGTCAACAGGATTGACCAGGGATGATCTTGATTTTACTTAAGCTGAACAGAAAGTCAGTAATGCAAATACTTAGGTGACAGAGGCAGAGTGACTGAATTATCATTTTCTTTGCTCTTGATTTAGGAATAAAGATGACCTAGAAAATGCACTTATTACTTTAGATGTCAGAGGGGGAAGGGTTCACATTAGTTGTTAGAAATCGTCTTCTGGTTTTTATGGGAGTTCTCCATATGTGTAAGGATAGAAGATTAGAGACCTTGAAGGCACCTGTATTTAACAGGATTTGATAAGACATGAAGAAATCAACCTCTTACTTTTTCATACATCTTAAAGGTTGTTTAACCAGTAGCTGTATTTGTTTTGAAAGACACAATTGGATTTAGCTTAATCCCAGAGGCAGAGATGAGGAACCTCAGTTTATTATCTCCTCTAAAGGGAGGCAACTGACTAAATTCTGGAGCACTTTATTATACTTTCAACACCCAGAGGAGCAAGAAAGCCTCAAACTGAGTCATATTGTTTAGTCTACAACAATATGTTCTGATATATTTTAAAATTGATGATCCAAGAAAGCAAGAATAACACTATTATGCTTCTATCCATTTACTATCAATCAGCAAGGAAATATAGCAAAGTGCTTACTTGTATATAAAGGGGAAACTTATTTACATCTACCTCACAGTTCACAGAATTGTAAATTTGTTGCAACTGAATAGACAGAAATGAAATTCACTAAAATATTATCTCTGTAGCAATTCGTGCCTAAGGACAGAGGGGATCCAGTGTACATTTTTCTGACCCACATAATCAGTAATGTGGTGGCAGTTACAGTCTAGAACTGGTTATTATTTTTTCAAATTCTTCATTCTTAATTAGCACGATGTATACATTGCTACTTGCAGTGGTGAAATAAGTGAATTTTGTACCAAATTCTGATTCCATTAGATTTGCTTCTATTATAGAGTGGGAAATAAAAATAGGGTTCCTTTTTCTCATTTGCACTATTCCATGCTAATGATCTATACTGATTTTCAGAGGAGAAAGAAGGCTTCAGGTATCCTGGGCTTCATTAGGATGACCATCAAGGGAAGTGACCCTTCCTCTTCTCTCAGTATTGGTGAGGCCACATTTGGAGTACTGTGTCCAGTTCTGGGCTCCCTAGCTCAAGATAGACACAACTGGAGAGAGCCAAGCAAATCAACATGATGATGGTCTGGAGCACCTCTCCTATAAGGAATGACTGAGAGCAAGGACTGTTCAGGCTGGGAGGGAGAGGCTCTGGGTGATTTCATCAGTAGGTCTACTAATACCTGAAGGGATGGTGCAGATAAGATGGAGCCCGGCTCATTCAATTGACACTCAGAGCCAGGACAAGAGACAATGCTCAGAAACTGAAGAACAGGAGGCTCAGCCTGAATATCAGGAAATATTTTTTTAATTGTGCAGGTGATGGAGGACTGGAATGAGTTTCTCAGAGAGATGGTGGATTGTGTTTCCTTGGAGATCCTCAAAAGCCATGACAAAACGAACATGCTCCTGGATGATCTACTGTAGGTGGGACTAGATGACCTCTAGAGTTCTCTTTCAACCTTGACCTGTAATTCTTCCATTCATTTATCATAGCTGTTTTCTTTTTCACAAAAAAGCTGTACTAAGATCAAACGCTTCTGGTTCTGTTTTTTCCTTCTTTAGAGATATTATCTATACAGTGAGGAAAACTAGTTAATACTATGCAGAACTTCTATTCTATAATGGGCACTGCTAATCTCCCCGGTAAATTTTACTTTCCCATTCTGGCTCTTCATGGTGTCATTTTTTGTTAAGTTTGAAATCTTATTAAAATTTTCAATAGAATATCACACCAGGAAATGATAGACTTTGGGGGATAAATTAAGATTAAATACCAGGAGAAGGAATCACTGAGATGTTGGATTTTTAAAAGCATTTTTAAAGAAAAAAAAAAGTATTTCTCTGTACCAGCACAGAATTCTTACTTTGGGTTGGAAAGCATCTGAGATTATACAAAACCTTTTGATTTCTGCCTTCTTTGAGTGGTAGTATATAGAATATTGGTCAAATACAATGACAGATAATGCCTGCTTATAAACCATAGTTTAAGTGGCAGCTATAGGAACGAAGAAGAATAAGGAGACAACTGGAGAATGGGAGATAGCTGGCTGTCTTGCTTGATATGTATTTCCTTCTGCCAAGACTGTCAGAAACAGTATGTACCTAGTAACAATAAATCATTACAATATGTACATGTTAGAAATTCATAGTCTATGGGACTTAAATCTATGGGTGCACCAAAAGTTTAATGCTTTCACAAATCTGTGATCCAGAAGTTTAAATATTTGATAAAGTGAAGTCTTGTATTTAATATTTCTTTTTCAACATTAAGTTTTTACTATAAGTAGCTAATAAATCTACAAATGCGAGGTATTTGTGTTCTGCAGAAAGATTAAACAATTTCAAAAGTAGTTGTCAATTGCCTCTATGCATGTCCCAGCTGTAAACTGCAAGATATAGATTTCCAACCACGTACTGCAAGGCATATAATGTATTTGCAGCTATGTTATTAAAGTGAATTAAAGCTGAGTGTAAGTAGTTGCTGGCCTTTGAAGACGACGTCCTTCAAACTGTAGAGAACTTCCAGAAAAGTCATGATTTACCAAGTGCTCATTGAAAGCATTTGTTTCACCCTTGCATGGGAAGCTTTAGTAGTACTACCATCCTACTGATCTGGACATGGCATCCATAATACACCCAAGAAAATATGTGTCCTTGGAGAGTCTGAAGAGAATAGTGAACTGAAGAATGAAAAGTAATAAAGAGACCTTGTCAGGCTATAGTATTTCTTTGGTCTCCTGCTTCTAGTAAAATGCCTTTTTTTTGTTGTTGTTTTTTTGGCCTGTGTGTCTCTACTCCAAGTGCAACAAAGCATACCTGAAATCCCTGTCAATGAATTATGTCACAAGCCAAATAGCCATGTGGTTAAATTATTCCCTAGAGAAACCTGCTCTTTACATTCATTCTCTCCCTTTTTTGATCCCCACATTCTCCTGACAATGATATGCTAGAGACCCGTTGACAACATTAGCATATTTTATAACTGAGCTGTGGAATGACTCTCTGTACTCTCTCATTAATTTTCATAATTCAAAATATTATCCTCTTTTCAAAGAAAGTGTAATAAATAAATGTTTATGGTATTAATGGCAAACCCACTGCTGGCTTTTGACATGCCCTTGAATTTCTGAGTTGTAATAACTTACAAACTAAGTGCTAAAGCTCTGGCTGCGACTTTGTATGGGATTTTGCACTCCTCCATTGTTTACAGAATGACATTTGTTTCTTTGTCTCTGGAAGGATGGTGTGGAAACAAGGGAGCAGACACATAAACAAAAGGAAGGTTCTTTTTAAATGCAGAACAGTTAGCTGCAGTCATGGCTCACTTCTGTCTGTTATGATCTTTGCAAGGCAGGTATTGTTTACTCAGAGAATAATTCCCAATGCAGCATACTATTCAGGGAAATTTTTTTCCTACTCTGCAATAGACACACAGATAACTAATGACATAGCCCTATGCGTATTTTTAAAGACTTAAAATCTAAGTTGGCTAGGCAGCTCTCAACAAGAGGCCTGTATATCTGTGTATTACAAAATGATCTTTAACATCCTAACTGGATTTCATTTTTCACAGAATCATAGAATCATAGGGGTTGAAAGGGACCTCAAGAGATCATCGAGTCCAACCCCCCTGCCAAAGCAGGTTCCCTACACCTAGNTTCAAAATATTATCCTCTTTTCAAAGAAAGTGTAATAAATAAATGTTTATGGTATTAATGGCAAACCCACTGCTGGCTTTTGACATGCCCTTGAATTTCTGAGTTGTAATAACTTACAAACTAAGTGCTAAAGCTCTGGCTGCGACTTTGTATGGGATTTTGCACTCCTCCATTGTTTACAGAATGACATTTGTTTCTTTGTCTCTGGAAGGATGGTGTGGAAACAAGGGAGCAGACACATAAACAAAAGGAAGGTTCTTTTTAAATGCAGAACAGTTAGCTGCAGTCATGGCTCACTTCTGTCTGTTATGATCTTTGCAAGGCAGGTATTGTTTACTCAGAGAATAATTCCCAATGCAGCATACTATTCAGGGAAATTTTTTTCCTACTCTGCAATAGACACACAGATAACTAATGACATAGCCCTATGCGTATTTTTAAAGACTTAAAATCTAAGTTGGCTAGGCAGCTCTCAACAAGAGGCCTGTATATCTGTGTATTACAAAATGATCTTTAACATCCTAACTGGATTTCATTTTTCACAGAATCATAGAATCACAGGGGTTGAAAGGGACCTCAAGAGATCATCGAGTCCAACCCCCCTGCCAAAGCAGGTTCCCTACACCTAGACAAAGGTCCCCAGACCTTTGTCTAAAGCATGCTTGCTCAGTACTCTTGGGGACATCAGAAGGTACCCTTGCATTTTGCCAGAAGGAGAACAGAGTTTTGATGTCTGCTGATAGCACTTACTGACTCATTAACATTTCCTCTTGTTACATACCATTTTTTTATTAGCTGTTTCCTCCCAGATTAGCCCCTCTCTGCTTCATTACCATTTGGAAAAGGTTTTTCAGACCAACATCCTGCCTCAGCCCATAGCAATGAGCAATTAAACCTCTTTCCCAGAGGGCTGATCCTTACATTACTGAACCAAACCTTCAAAAGCTGACAGCCCATCCTCATGAAAGACACCTCATCTGCAAAACAGTGGTTTATATTTACCTTATTTGCCTGATCACTTATTTTTTTGCTCTTGATTGTCTCTTGTCAATGGTTTAGTACTACTGAAGCCCAGGAAATCTGGATGCAGTCAAACACAACATGAATTCAGAAGCATCTTTCTATCTGTCAATCAGGGATGCAGCTATGATCAGTCCTTTTTCTTCCATATACTATACTGTAATCTTAAAACACCCATAATGGCACAGTGAAGAACACATAATGGATAATTTCTGCTGAAAAACAGATTGCAGAAGTTACCTGGTAAATATCAGTGCCACATCTTTTTGTTTGTTTTTGGTGAGGATTTTGGTTAATTATAATGAAATGCACTTTAATTACTCTATAAATACCAAGCTGTCCCAGTGATAGTGTGGTGAGAGAAGCATGACAGCCTTAAACCAATAGGAATTTGACTAGGTTAAATGATGCACATTAAAGACTTATTTATTCAGTATACTTTAAGACTATTTACATGCTGTTTTTATTTTCAATGTTTTCATAGTTGAATTTATTATATTTATTTTATTCTCTGCATGTATTTGATTTTTCCCTTGCATTAGATCATTGTGCTTAAGCTACACTTTGGAATTTCTCCACGCAGCACTCCACCTTATCTCCTGCAACACCACAATCGTATCAATAAATTTTATAACTGTGGGGCAAGCAAAACAAAGAGGCCAGTGCAAGAAAAAGATTAGAGGGGATGAAGCTGCAAGTGCTAATAGAGAAGAAGCATGATTCTATTGTTGTGTTAGTAATTACATACTGCTGCAATTTTTTCCAGTCCTGGAATTAGCTGCTGCACAAGTCAGTGCAGGCACAGCTGCCTGTTCAGCAGCTGAGGAGCAGACAGAAGCTGGGTGAAAAGAACTGCTACGTACAGTTACATTCAGTCTGAGTTCAAAACAACCAGAGCTCAGAGGAAGAAAAACAAAGTACTGGAGAGGACAACTGAATATCAGCCTGAGCCTCAAATCAGAATCCATACCTTTCCTCTCACTTGGAGGCAACATCATTACAAGATGTAAGGATAAGCTATGTTCTCTCTGAAAGGTTTGTGCCTGAAGAGCCTCAGTCACATACGGCATGGGAAAGATATATCACCAAATGTCTCCTTGCCAGCTCTTCTAGCCATCTCTGACAGCCATCCCTCATTTATCAGAACATATGCTAGAGAGTCCATTTTGCATTCTTGCTGAAAGATAACCAACATTAGAAACTTACAATGCCAATAATTTTGTGAGATACAACAAACTATTTCCAGCAGGGGTGATAGGTAAAAAAAATATATTCACCTTGGGCAAAGTGTATGTGGGTGTATGTATACAGTACTGCAAATCTTGAGAATGAGATATCATTCTAAAAGAGAAACATATTGCAATTCAGAATTCCCATGACTATGATACATTTGGGCAACTTTTTCTACAGTAGTGTTTCATAATCATCTAAAGTTTTCTTTGCAGTGAATAACATTCCTCAGCTGATTAGTTGTGCAACAAAATCTTAGCATGGCTGAAATGCACCAGAAAACATATGCTGAATTTGGGGAACTCAACAAAGCTCTGTGAAGAACAAAGAGAGTCTCCAGACTCATTCTTAAGTTATAAAGGACAAGAACGGTTTGGACTGGGGAAAGGTTGTGTCCTAGTATGGCCTGTCAATGTATCAGTTAGCAAACCCTGTTATGTGGTTCATCCCCCATATTTAGGAACATAATTTATGTGTAACTGAAGCTACCATTTTCATCACATCTCTCTATTTTTTTTCTAAATGTTGCTATTTAATATATTTTATTATTTTATAAGGCTTCTGATTCTGAATCAGATCATTTATTGCTTTCATTTATTAAGAGATAATTGTTAGAACAGCCTTTGTGCATCACAATAAACAATCCAGCAACAGAATTTAAGAAGTTTCTCTTCCCTTACATTAAGAACGATAGCATTTCATTACCTTTATTTCATCCTCTGCCAGTTTTTGGTAATTGAACTGCATCCTTATTTTTCACTTTGGTTCATTACTCAAAATAGAAAAGAATAATGAAGTAATTATGAAAACATCACTCTTCAAAAAGGGTGGAAGGAACAAAAAAGAAAGTTCATGTCTGTAAGTGGAAGGACATGGTCTCTAAAATTCACTGGTTATGACTTAATTATTCTCACTCTAAATTAGCAAGATTGTTAGATTTTAATAACTTTAGCAGGGAAATATGTTTCCAAGTTTCTGCTCTTCTATCTGTGTGCTGTTAACAATTGTCTACATTTAATTTTAATGCATCCTTTGAAAGGTCACAGCAGCTAGGGAAAGAGGTCTGGAAAAAAGCAAATGTCACACCTATCTTCAAGTAGGGCACAAAGGAAGATCCAGGCTACAAACAAGTCAGCCTTACTTAAAATATTGGGAAGGTGACTGAGAAATCCGGAAACCATTTTCAAAAATATGAAGGACAAGGAGAGAAGTCAGCGTGAATTTACAAAAGGGACATTGTGCTTAAACAATCTGGTAGCCTTCAATAAGGAGATGCCTGGTTCCCTTATCCCCAGAGTTCTTCTGTCCTGACAACCCTGCAACATCCTTGCTGATCTCTTCACCTCACATGGACCCAAAGATCCATGGATAGTTGGATAGTTGGAATTAGGATATAATGAGAATATAATGTTGATCATAGGGATCAGGCACAGGGCTCAGACAAGAAGCACCTGTTTACAAATGATATTTTATCCCTTCTTCCCGCGATTTTCTCATACTTGCCCTCCCTTTCTTTCCCTACCTCTGGGCCTTCCTTTAAGCAGCCCTATGAATTCTCATATATCTTCACGATGCCTGGTAAAATAAACTTTTTGCTATTCCCAAATGCCCGTAGCTTTCTATACATTCTATGACCCTGTATGCTGTCACTCCTTTTATTTTGCATGCTGTTAGGTGGAGAAAATTTCCTTGCTTGTCTTCATCTCACACCAGGACAACAGGTAAACCCTTCACCTTGGGTCACCATCAGACTGACCCACGTGGTGGCTGAAGCTCTCCCTGGCTCGGCTGCCTGCCTCTGCTCATCTGATCCTTGCCATGCCTTTGTGTTTAATGTGATTAGCTGTTGGTTGGATAACCTGACTGACTGCAGCTCCAGGGAACCAGGCTACATTTCAAGTGAAAATGTGGTTTCCACAAGGCTGCAATTTTCTCAGAGAAATATCTGTTTTCCTCCCGCTCCTTCTGCATGAAGGAATTAGGAAAATAAAAATGAATTATTTTGTGTCAAGTTGGCTGAAGTGGAAAAATTGGCACGTCTAACTTAACTGTAAGCATTGAGTTTGACATAAGTCTAGGCCTGTTGTAGCAGCAGTCATGTCTCTGGGGGATTATTTTTTGACACCCTAGTGTTTTCTTCCCCTTTTACAAGGCAGGTTTGTCATACATAAATAATATGTAGTTTCAAAAATATATAGAGAGAGTAAAACTCCTGTATGTTATTGATAGAATAGCATAATACTGCTTAGGATAAAGATCCTAACCAGGCAAAATGGCCTAACCACTACTGCATGAGACGCACCACGAAAAAAAAATGTCAGCAAGTTTAATGTAAAGCGCCTACTAGGGGATACAGAATCACAGAGTCACAGAACTGTAGGGGTTGGAATAGACCTCTGGAGACCATCTAGTCCAACCCCCCTGCCAAAGCAGCTCCCTAGCCCAGGTTGCACAGGGAAGTATCCAGGGAGGTCTTGAATGTCTCCAGAGAAGGAGACTCCACCAGCTCTCTGTGCAGCCTGTGCCAGTGCTCCATCACTGCACTGTGAAGAAGTTCCCACGCACATTTATGTGGAACTTCCTATGCTTTAGTTTGTTGCCATTTCCCTTTAAAATATATATAGTTTAGCCAGTCATTATCTGTATAATTAAAAAATAATAAGAAAAGTTCAAAGGTAAGCAAGTTTAAGAAACTGTCTTTTAAAAAGATATTATGCTAATGCTTCTGTGCAGAGTGTTTAAATAAGAGCAGAATATGAGCATGACTGGAACTGGTAATGTACTGATCCCCATTTTAGCCATAATTTTAACAACACAATGTTGTGGTTATATCCGCTTGTTGGAATTCTGTTGATCCCAGTGATTTCCTTGCCTATGTGAGATAATATAATTTTAAAGTGAAGTGCCTTAACCTGTGCAAAAGTGCTTGAGTTGATCTTTAATTTTTTCTCAAAATGAATTTTTCTAAATTATTTTAAAATGAGTTTTCAATGCCAGTGAAAGGTGTGAGGCCTATTTACTCATATTTTCTCATTTTTCTCTCCTAGTCAGGACATAAGACACATATCACATTAAAAATGTCAATTTGGCAGATGAAAATTTTCTCCCATTATATCTCAGACTACAGAACTGCAAACTTCCCCATACTATTACAGCCCACACTATCAGTAGCTCTGCACCTCACAATCTATAATGTTTAATATGAGCATAATCATTTTGCAAACGAGTTTTGCAGATTCAGGTGAATACCAGACCAATGTTTTTCTCCCACACCAGTATGTTCATCTCAAAATGCTGTATGCTTTCATTTACAGATTTGGCAGATGCATCTAAAATGTAGCCTGAAATTTTTGGTATAATTTCACAAAAGCAACAGAAGAAATCCAGTGAGCTTCAGGCTATCCCAACAACAGTTTAATCATTTACTCAAGGTGTGTGTGCATGTTTGGGGGGCACACTAAATAAAGGTAGCTTAGGAATCAATGCCTGTCAAGCTTTCGAAGTGTATCACAGGCTCTGCATTTAATTGACCAAAATGCCAGACCCTTGAATTGCTGGCTATGCAGGACTCAATGAGAACTTTTAACTTTTTCCTCCACATTGTGTCATTGAAAAAAGTTAACAGGTTAAGAAGAAATAGAACCAGAAACTCAGCTTAATTTTTAAATTCCATTTTATATCAAGACCTCAAATCTAAGGACTATAGATACTGGAGACCTCTCTCAAAAGTGACAAGAGTTAAACACGCTGACCCTGCAATAAAGGAAGTACTTGGCTACCTACTTAACAAGAACCCCAAAGACAGGAGTGAATGCCTCACTTTCCTTGCACTTCAATTTTTTCTTTGAAGTGCTGCATATAAGGAAAGGTTAGGTTGCAGTGCAGCAGGTCAGCAGAGAGGTAAGTATAACATACAAAGAAGAAACACTAGGAGATGATGTTAGATTCACTCTCCAATAATAGCTTTTACTTGGGCTGTTTGCTTATTTTATAAAAACATTTACCTTAAGTCCATTTTGTACAAGACAAATGCCTGCAAAGCCTTGCTTTATTTACCATGTGTGACTGGTTAGCTGTGTATTCTGTCTTTATGCAACGACTGCTTCCTAAAGATCTCAGAATGACACAGTTATTTTGTGCAACTCAGAGCATTTCTTTCAGCTTATTTGAAAGTGACTCCTTATATGCCTGTTCACTTGTCTCCTAAGTATTCTGCCTGTTCCAAACAGTGGACGGGAGACAGCAACATGAAAATGGAACCTACAAGCATCTGCATCAGACCCCAGTTCCTTCTCTTGCACAATATCTATTTCTGAGACAGACTTCTAAAAGGAAGTACAGTTCTGAGCCGGTGTCCCACCCCAATCTATAGGAGGGAGAAAAGGTTCTTTTTCATATAAGTATACCCAATGGCGAGATTAAGACACAACGGGTCAAATGTTAGCCCAACCAGTTTATTACAAATCCTAGTTGCTTAGGGATATGGGGAATGGAGGATGAGCAATAAGAGAATAAAAAGCAAGGAGTCTTTGTAGAAAGCAAGAGAGATATAATCACCACCGTGGATCCGGTGAGGTTCATCGTAGGTCCACCGATCTCAGGAACTTGTCTGGTCACTGCAGGGGATGGGAGAAAGGCAGGAAGCTCTGCAGCAAGCAGGGCTCAGGGGGTTCTTCCAAAGAGGTTCTCCCCTCAGGGAATTCTCTGTCAAAGGTTTGTATTTTCTTTAGGAGTTCTACAAAGTCCTTAGTTTAGTGAAGGCCTTTTATCCCCCATTTCTCTCTTTTTTTTTTCTTTTCTTTCTTTCTGTGTGACATACAGAAAGATAAGCCAACAGGGAGTGGTGCCTTCGTTGCCATGCAATAGCATCATCATCTTTTGCAGTGAAAAAAGACTGCTTGCCCCTATTTCTTTTTATCTTTAGAACCATAAGCAGAGGCACTGTGGCACAATGACACCCCCTAAATAATTTGCAGTTGTCAGTTAGAGCCTTGTCACCTGAAAGGCCTCAGGAAGCAAGCTTTGAGACAAAAAAGTTTTTGTCTTTCACAGCCAGTTAACCTCAAGGCAAAAAGGAAAACCATTGTGACTATTTACTTACCTAAAATTTTCTGTTAAGTAAAATCATGATTTGTTATGACATATATGTCTAATGCCCCACAATGAAACTTTGTCATAGTTCCCAGATTTGATAATGTGAATAAAATGGAATACAAGAATAATATCATTCAATAATTACACTGCAAATTGTATCTAACCAAATTCCCTTTTTGATTGTGATTTTCAGTGATTAGATAAGCTATATATACTGCATAATGACCATACAGAGAGACTGATTGTAGTCTTTTAGAAATTGTTAAGATGCACCTATCACAGCATAATACGGATTAGAAGATGAGATGCTGTTAGTAATAATCCCAAAGGTACAACTCAAAACGACAGTTTATAGGTTTGGTGCATTCCATTTATCAGTGAAATTCAAAATATTTTTTATTTTTTAAATTGTACTGCTTTTATCAGAAAGAAACATCACAGATATAGAGAAACTATTTACCTCTACATGGGATTTTTTGTTTATTTGTAATGTAAAAAAAAAGATAATGAAGAAATTATACTAATAATAATTATTATCATACCAGCTGTGTATCTTCACAAGAATTCTTTCAAAGCAAATAAAATCCAAATGCATCAAAAATACAAAATATTTCAGATCTTTTGAGTCATTTAGACTCATTAAAAATTGAGTTCAGTATGCCGCATTACCAGTCATATATTGCACTGGAGATGAGTGAATGCTATGGCTCTGCTGTGATAGGCCCCAAATACCATATTTTGGTAAGATTTGATCCATGAATTTGTTCAGTACTTTTTCCCACATAATGTTGTTGAGTTTTCTCATCATTATTTTTGTAGGCTTCCCTTTTCCTTCCAGTGCCATGGATAAGACCTAACCATGTGATTTAGAGCTCACTTTCAACGAGAATTCCTTGTTAATCATTGTACTTGCTCTTCTATAGCAGTGCATGAGCATCACTGCCTCAGTCTATCTTGTAGTTTTTATCAGAAAACCTGCCCAGCACAATTTATCCCTGTAGGTCCATGCTGCTAGCTGTGCCTTGCATCACTATTTCTCATCCTTTTTCTTTCAGCTCTCAGTAGCTGGGTTATTTTCATAGCTTCTGAGCACACCTCACTGTGCTCACTGAAATCAGCCTGACAGAAAATCTCAGATTGATTGCTTACAGTAGATGTAAATAATGTTCATATCTATCTATTATGTGAAAGACGTTCTATTTCCATATACTAACTACAGATGAAAGGTATTCTTAAAGGAGAACGTGTTCATTAAACTTTTAAGCTTTTTTTTCCTAACATTTTCTATATATTTTCTATACCAAATATAACTGAAATAGTAATGGAATTTCAAAGATGCTTTCAGCTAATGCAACCCTATCTCTGCCAAAGTCACAGAAAGGCTTTTCACTAATTACTCTGAGAGCTGACTGGCAGGTGATGATCTTGCTTTTAGTGTCAACCATGCTGCAGAGGGCTGGTCATTACCCTCATATGATTACACATGTCAAAGGCAGATGTTCAGTCAGCAGTGGAACTGGTGGGTTTGTTCTGCTTGGGGAGAGGCTGAGGGCCTGAGCTGAGCCCCCCTGACCTTTGGAAGGGATAGAGGTCCCATGTAATTCTAGGAAGGGGCACTGAGTCCTGTGAGCGCTCTCAGAAATTAAACCATATCAATACTCATCACGGATTAAATACCAAAAGCATGTAGTGAGGAAGGCTACAAAGGTACAAGAGAAATTCAGGATTCTTTGGCAAATTCCTATTATACAGTTGATCACCTCAAATCTTTGGGTATAGTTGTCCAAGCACTCAAAAATAGGTTTTTGTGTGATAAGAAGGCCAGAGTATACCTCTAAAATTGTAGGTAAATTTCTCATAGCAGTGAAACAGATTTTATACAGCAGAACATCCTTTTGCTTTATTTGCCACCAATACTTTAAGACTGTAAAACCCAATTATTTTTCATCAAAGAATGAGTAAAAATTATGCCATTTGTACAGCAAAGGGAGGGGGAAAGACAATGATGAGGTCATGAATTGTCCCCCCCCTCCCTTTGTTTGTGGCATAATTCATGACCTCATAATCAGAGAGGCATTAATGGCTTAATCACAATCCAGGATAATTATCCTTCATCAATACTCAGCTCAGATAAGGCCTCAGTCCCTAGTACAGGGAAGTGTTGATCTTATGGAGTGAGTCCAGCGAAAAGCCACACAATCAAGAGACTGAAATATTGCTCCTTGGAAATCAGTGGGTGAGTTGTGACTGTTTAGACTGTAGAAGAGAAGACTCTAAGGAAGCATATCCACGTATATAAACTTGAAGGGTGTTGTGAAGGATATGGAGCAACATGCTTTCCAGTGGTACCCAGTGACAGGACAGGAGAAAATACTCCCAAGTTATAAAAAACTGAAAATTAAGTCTGAACATGAGGAAATACTTTTTTAATGTGAGAGTATCTGAACACTGGTGTAAGTTACTCAGAAATGTTGTGGAGTCTCTTTCCTTCAAAATATTCAAAGCCCAACTGCACACAGTCCTAGGCAACAGGCTCTAGCTGCTCCTATCTGAGCAGAGGAGTAGTCTAGAAGGTCTCATTCATGCTCTTCTAACCACAGAGATTCTGTAACTCTGTGATCACTTTCAGCAGGAGATATATATGTTTACATATAAATGTGACCATGAGCCAGATTCTCAGCCAATAGAAATGGCTGTGATAGCACTGATACTGCTCTATAAATTCGTTTTGATTAAACCAAACTCTTTGGTTTAATGCTACAAGAGTACTGTCGCTCCAAGCAGAAATGTCCAATTCAGACCATTTTGTAGAGCACATACCAGTTATTTCCACTGCAAAATAGCCATTAGTGAGGACAACATGCTCCAGCGCAACAGACAGCACAAGTATACCACGGATTAAAAAGCACTATAGTAAGCTTTAATTTGGCCAGCTTAGACTGAAACAGAAGGACACAGTTTCTAAATTAAGACCAGCAAGAGGAATCACTAACAGTGGTCTGCACCCCAGGAAAAAGGATGTTGTACTACTTTTAGTGTGAATCCATTCCCTGTTGAGCTACATTACATTAGCTTGTCTAAACTTATTTATTTTGAGTATCATTTTCTTCCTTTGATATTTAAGCCGTTTAAGCCATTTCAGAGAAGTAAGCTCTTATCTTACAGTTTTCATTCTCAAATTTCAGTCAAATTTCAGGAGCAAACATTGAAGAGAATCTGGGAAACCTGATACCTTATTCTTTTATCTTACTTGGAGATTCCATGATCTGTGTGGTCACAAGGCTTTGCAATTCTGTGTCAAGTCTAAGGTACAGTAAACAATTAGAAAAAAATGATATATAATACAGGTTCCCTTGTGCATTCACAATACTGCAGAAGTGCAATAATATATTTTCCAAGTATTAAGTCAAGTACTCTCTGAGCTTTGAAGTCCACTTGGAATCACATTAAAAAGGTTGATAAAGGACATATTTTACATAATTCACAAAACTTGTTTCCTATTACTTGGGAAAAGATAAACATACACATTAGTGGATTCTCATACTGACCTATTTTGTTCCTTTTTGTTTACCACAAATCTTTTTCTTTCTCCAAAACCAAAGCAAGCCAAAACTCTCTGCTTTTTTATTTTGTCCTTTTCATTCAAACAATTGACAGTATAATATATCTCAGTAAGCCAAAATAAATACCAAAATATTAAATATATCATTTCGGAAGCTTGCAATATTAATGCATTATTGTTTCAGCACTGAAAAATACAGCTTTTTCTCAAAGAATTGTCAACTGACTTTTCCTAAGCCAAAAGGTCAATATGGTAAGCATCAGAAGAAGAAATAATACATTTTGGCAAACATCAAAGAATTTCATGTACAATGAATTTCAAAGGACAATGATACAATTTTAGGAATTCTAGGCTCTTACTACTTGAACTCTCTAGGGTGTGTAAACTACATCCAGATTGTATAAAACTGACTTTTTGACAACACTAAAATGACAGCATATGTGTTTGCACTTAGGTTGATGACTGTTCCCTATGTCTGCCACACACAGTAATGCTTTTCAGTCCCCAGACTGCTCATAGTCTTGCCAAAAAATCTGAGGGAAGTCATAAGTCTACAAACTTAATGGCTCACTGCTACTGATAAGAAATATGCACACAAAATGAAGGCCTCTTTAAAGGAAAATATTCCCTGCATACTTTTAGACAGGTGACTCTTGGTCACATAAATTTCTTGAAGGTTGTATTTTTACACAGATGTATGTCAAATTGCTAAAAGAACAGAGCATGGATGTAAACTCAGTTGTGCTAATACAGAGTTTGAATTTGATACTTATGGAAAAACCTTTCATAATTCTTCTTTTTACAGAATATATAGCTAGTGTTCATTCTAAGGCACAACTGATTTTATGAACTTTAAATTTGGTAGAAAAGATAAAGATTTCCAGCTCTCATTTGACAAAATAGTATGAAGTTGTAGAGTTACTGTATACCTGTGAAATACAATGTAATGAAAGGTATGTATTTTCAAAGAATTAAAACATAGTTTTGGAAAAGTGTCACATTACAAATTTTTTCCAATTCATTTAATCTTGTCGTCCTTAATTCAAAGATCAATTATTTCATAACAACATTGTGCATGATTTTATGAGCCTAACAGCTGAATGGAGATTCAAGGTAAAGCATACGAGAGTTTAAAAAGCATCTGTTATATCTCAACATGCAATACAGCAGGAAAAAGAAATTAAACAAGAAGAAGAAACAAAAGTAGTGCTTCAAAGCAACAAATGTATTTATGAATAAATCTCCTAAGCATCTGGACAAAAAACCCTGCATTTTCCTATATCTCCATTGGTACTATCTGTATCCTGCAAGTGTTTCCTGAATAACTAAGGATCTGTCAATTCATTGTTCAGCTCAGTGAATGGGGTAGAGAACCAGCATTCTGTACAGTCATAGAACATGAGAAAAAAGGGAAGAAAAAGTACATATGAAAGATCCTCATCTCCCCACAAAATTCAAAATTCCACAGACTCCTTCCCCATAGAATCAAATGCTTTTAACCAGAACAAATCACACACAAAATGAACAACCAAACAGTGCCCTTTCCAGAACAGGAATTTGGTGCAAAAATTGAAGCAACAGTGCTACATCAGCACAAACTACTGTCACCTCAGTCTAGAGCAAATATACTTTCATTCTGAGCCTTCCATCTCATTCCTTCTTCTCACTCAGATTCAGGACCTACTTTCTCACAGAATCACAGAATCATAGTGGTTAGAAGGGACCTCTGGAGATCATCTGGTCCAACCCTGCTGCTAAAGCAGTTGGCTCCCTACAGTTCCTGCACAGGAAAGCACCCAGGTGGGTTTTGAATATCTTCAGAGTAGAATATTCTACAACCTTATGGATTTATAGAAAAATTTCATTTAAAGATATGCTGTTTTCATCTGTCTCTGTGCTGACTGGTGAAACTACAGGCAAGTATTTTTTGCTTATAAAATAATGTTTATGGCCTTACTTTGTAATTTTGTGGCTTGTGGACTATAAGTAAATAAGTGTATGACATCAGTAAACAAACATTTTTTCCCATACTGATTATTCACATTAACAAGTTTGTCAGAAAGGCCTTTCCTGTAATTGCTGATTTCATTGCAGTTAAAATTATCTGCAGCGAGGTCAAACACATCACACCAGAAAAGCCTCTTCCTAAACTTCATTTCCAGGTGTGCTGGTCTGAGGGACCCAGATCCTTCAAGTAGAAAAGCTAAGCTTTTCCTGCTCTCCAAATTACCAGGACTACCCAAACCCAGTAACATAGTGCCCTGTAGCAGATTTGGGTTTCTCAGCCCTGCTCCTCACCAGAACACTAACCTTTATTATACTCAACAAAAAGATCACATTAAGTGCTTGCTTCTCTTGGCATAATTTCTTGACTGTATTCCTTTGGTCCAGTAGAATATCTAATTTTAGATACCAAATCCTATACTTAATTAAAATCATCACATTGTCTGTAGCACTAAAAGGCACCATATGGCTTTATGTCACTAGAAACCACCATCTCTAATAGCCTTTTTACTCACTAGCAATGATACAAAATGGAATTGAAGAAAATTGAACAATTTCACTTATTTAAGCTTATTTCCCAAAGGCTTCAGTTCAGCACTTCAAGAATAAGATCTCTGTCCTAAGTCAGTGGGTGGGAAGTACAAAAACAAGTAATAAACTGATCTCTTGAAACTTTAATTTCCGAAACCCCAGCTGTAACTTGATCTACATTATAACAAAAGAACAAACAGAGAAAATAAAACCTCTCCAGGAAGTAGTCTTCTTTCTACCTCTATGATCACAGGAGAATCTAAAAGCAAGCTGGGCTCCTGAGATTTCACATTCACAAATGTTAACACCTATCCAGTTAAAATGCAAAAAGCATTTCCCATGGTGAAGGGTAACAAAAAGGAATCCGATTCTTTTTGTCTGGTAAAGACACTTCCTTGTTCTGTAAGCAGTGAAGAATGCAGTCGTGGGCTGGGTTCTTGGATATTTCCTTTTGAAAGCCCAATCTAACCACAAAGTTCACTGTATAATTTCATAAAAGTAACAAGGGTCTAATCTAAAACACAATATGATGCACAAGTCAACTTCTTAATTGCGCAGGTATGGAAGAATAGAAATATTATTTGGCTCTAACTCTGAAAATCTAGCTCAAATCTAAATCCAAAAGTGATTTTACATCAGGGAAACATTCCTTTTCTAAGTGATAATGAATCTGTCTGTTCTTTATTGAAAACAGTTTTCTGTGGGTGTAAGAAATTCAATAGTAAATGATTCTGTGCAGTGCTAGATTGACAAATATTAATCCACTTAGAACTACATTCAAGCAATATTAACCTGCAACATAAAGCATAATCCTTATTTGGCACAGACCATTTCTAATCTTTCAGGATCCTAAAACAATACCAGCTATACCAGCTAGCTTACTAACCCTCAATCTATAATTTTATGTCACTTGTTTTTAGTAAAAATAACCAAGTATTTCAGGTTGTTGTTTTTTTTTATAGTAAGTTAGTTTCTAACCCTGAGTCTCTTCAACCTTTGGATTTCTTTAACCTGATTTTGAAGATCCACAAATCTGAGAGGTATCACTGCCCTCTCTACTAATCTTTCTGCCCTGGAGATTCTGGAAGCATAAAGCAATAAATTGGTCTACAGAGGCATTAGATTTACTAGCATTTAATCCTAGTTTATATCAAACTCCAGGTCTACTAACATACACTAGAAGCTTGATTTTTTCCTAAATCCATGCTAGAACCCAAACTCTGAGGAATTTGCTGATTCTCTGAACCCACAGAGATGAATATAGTGAAAAATAGGATTGGATTGTTATTGGACTGTTATCTTCCTAATTTTTATGGTCATGCAGCATTCAACATTATAAACAGGCATTTATGTATTTTATTGCCCTCACCCTAACCAAATACCATGTCAACACAGTGAACAGTGAACTATAAAATCTGAAAAATGAAAAAGGCAATGAAGATTTCAACACTGTTTTTATAACGAAAAAGGCAATGAAGATTTCAACACTGTTTTTATAACTCAAGAGTCCACAAACATCTAGCAATGAAGTATTCAGCCAGTCAAAATTGGATATAAGGAAAAATTACTTCTCCAAAAAAGAGGTGAGGCTGCCCAGGTTAGGTGGTGGAGTCACTGTCCCTGGAGGTGTTCAAGAAATGTGTAGATATATCAGAAAGTCATGGTTTAGTGGGCATGGTGTTGGGTTGATGGTTGGATTAGATGATCTTAGTACTCTTATTCAGTCTTAATGGTTCTAGGATTCTATGATTCTAAGTGGGTTCCCTAACTGCTGAGAATCCCTTAAAACCCAAGTATTTATTTCAGCTAGAGATTATGCATCCATATATTGAAAGATGTGACAAGGCTCTGACCTCATGAACCTGTTTCTAATTTCAGAGCTCTGCAGTATCAGAATCTGTTTACAGTATCACAGCTATAATTACAACTATGCAGCAGCATTTTCTGCAAAATGCAACTTAAATCATTAGCTTACTAAAATAACATCTTACCTATGTTAGCTAAGGAAAATCTAGTAGAAGATGTATTCTTCATGTCCTCTTCCCTCAAATCTTAACCCTAACCGAAGTAGTAACCCAGACTTGAATTAGCTCCTGGTGGCTGATAGCTATGACAGAACTGGACATATCACAGCTTTCTTCCTATCCCTGCACAGTGAAGTGGATTTTGCACTGACCTTAAATATTGAATCCTTTTCTCAAGATCTGCCCTCCTCCACAATCACAGCACAGGTTACAATTTCCAAGGCTTTTTACCGGACTTCACTGTTTTCATCTTGGTGATAAAACAATGAAAATCATAAATAAACATGAAAAGAATTTTAAAAAGTTTAACTAGATGTGCTTCCAAAAGAAGTGCCAAAGAAAATTTTTGCTGAAAAACAATGGTTCCAAGCACTGAAAACTTTTTATGATGGACAATAAAGTACGTCAAATCGGAAATTCTTTAATAAGGATATATATTGCCTCAGCTACAGCTAAGAGATGAAGTGAACTCCTGACTCAGTTATCAGTACATACGCTGGAAATAAAGCACAAGAAGATTCTGAAATTTCCAACTAGGTCTTTCTTGAATCTCAACTCTGAAAGGACTGGTAGACAAGCTTACTAAACACTTTCTTTTTATAAAGATTTTCTCTGTTCCTGGAGGAAAAAATAATTCACCTGGCAACTGTAATCTATTCTGCGGAGTCGAATCAATAATCGGCAGGAAGCAAAATAATAAATAACACTGCCCTGCTGGATGGAAAGAAATGGAAATAAGATTTCTGGTGCAAATGAGGAATGACAGTAGCAAGGGGGAAAAAAAAAAAAAACATGCTGTGTAACTCCATTTGCAAGAAAATGGGGTTTGCCTGCAATCTAACTGTGAGAGAACTGAAATAGGAACAAAATACCTTTGCAACCTGCTCTGAACAGAATGTATTTTCTTTAGTATAAAAATACAGCTATTCAGTAAAGTCATTTTTATTCCAGTTTTAGAACTTGGACAGGCTGCAATGCTATTCATTTCACTGTTACAAATTCTCTCATTACCAGTCAAACAGTAAAATTCAGAGCTGTATAACTACTATTGGAATCCTGCTGGAAAGTAGACTTTCTGTAGGTCTTGGGGTTTTGACCCAGGTGTTCCGTTCTCCCACAGAAGCTCATTTGCTTCAGCAGTGCAAGTTGTAGGAGATAACATTTAGCCCTACTGGGGAAAGGGTGGGGACAGGAAGAGATTGTTGCTCATAGATTTTCTTTACACTAAACATCTCTATATGTTTTCCTATTTGTTGAATTCATTTGTATGTCTTATAACATGGTAACAATTATTATAATAAGTGGACAGTATTATAATAATGACAATTACACTCTCATCCCTTGCAAACTGCATATTTGTATGTCTTATGCACGAGGAAAACTAGGGGCTGCTACTGAATATAACAGAAGACAGTTTTAAATTCAGTATTCTTACACTTCGCAGTTAGGCTTTACTACTTCTCATCTTAGTGTGCTAATGTTTGTCCACTGTTGTAGCCCATACTTCAAGAGTCTCCAGCCTACTAAGGCATCACAGTTCAATGGATTTTCCTCATCTCTATTTTTTTCTTTTTTTTTAATGCATAATTTGGAGTTTTTAATTTATTTTCATTTTAAAAGATGCTGCTGTCTGAAGTAGTGATTGCCACGGATAAATGTAGTTGTGTCTTATTAGAATATATTAGTAGACTTACATGCCTATCCTAGAGTCTTACTGGACAATGCGGAATAGCTGTACCTTGACAGGTTCAGGCTTCAGAAGTAGAAAAATATCCAAGTCTTATAGCTTTGAGTGAGTAAAATCTGAAACACTGGCTAGATGCCTACAGCACTCAGTATTCATAGCATATTTAATACTACTTCTCACAAATAAAAACTTGGTATATATTACTAGGAGCCATATGCACCATTTATAATAAGCAGAAAATGCATGATCACTCAGACAAAATTATGAATATTGAAAAGGTCAAAATAATCTTTCACATTATTACAATTCTTACTTCACATATGGGAGACAATGGTATTTTTTTTTCCCTAGCACACAAGATGAGCCACCATTAGTTCATTCTTCTGATAAAGTTTATGAAAAGAATGAAAATTTACATTGAATACATTGACATTCAAAAAAATCTTACCTCCAACTTAATGATTCTTCTTTCAAGATGTAATAAGATCTTTTCTGTCTCTCTTGACTTATTAGAAATAGATTCTTCAGTTAGGCAATATTGTGTTCTGGGAGTTTGTGCGTATTAAATCTAATAGTACTCCCTACCTATTTTTTTTTAATACTTCACAAAAATAGTAAACTGAAAGACGTGCCTATGTACATGAACATTGGCAGATGTTTCAAGTTAAAATATTTAATAGACATATTTTTCCTTAAATATGAGAGTTAGATATCAGACTTGAGAAACTTAGTGCACTGTCATCTGTACTGAAGATTAATATACAGTAATATCTTTTTATTTCATGAGGTGTAGTTTCTGTTATGTGATTGCTAACTTAAGAGCTAAATGCCCATATTCATTTGTTTAGTTTCTCTTAAATGAACTAACAACTAATGGAAGATGGTAGATTTGTATCATTGTTGAGTTCCTGAATAGATTTCTAATGAGTGAAACATTAGTACCTTGCAAATGAAACCAATATAGAATTAAGGATTGAAAGAGAGGAAAACAATAGGGAGAGGTATTCATTAGACACAGAAGTAGAATATTTCATAAAAATCTGTCCTGTAAATAGTTTAACACAAAATGAAAAAAAACACAACCCTCCCACCAATAAAAAAAAAAAAAAAATACACACGAATGTCTTGCAGTGATGCAGATACTTCCAACTTGTTGTTGGCACCCCTAGCAAAAGTGGCTTGTGAAGCAAAAGTGGTGACAGAATGCTCCTTGGAAACATTGTGCTGAGACAAGCACCAAAGTATAGGAAAGACTAGAAAATATCCTCTCGCATTTTCTCTTGTAGTTTCGTGTTCCTTACTCCCACCCTGAAGAAAAATTTCAGTGTCTCTTGTTGCTGGAAATAGCATTTAAGTAGGAAGCAATGAACTTCCAGTTGATGTTGAAGCGTGTTCTATCTTTGGCTGACTTTCTAGGGTATTTACAAGCAAATAGGTTTTGGCAAGGGAAAACACATATGGTCTTTTGGACTTGTCACCACTGTGTGTTTGTGACACACACAGAGATGTGTTGTGTTAAAATGAAAGATATTCCTTTGTTTTAGTGTGTGGAAAAATAACAATTACAATGGTGCCCTTGTCTGTTTAACTGTTCTGAGGAACAAAGTAGTGCTTTGACTGAAAGTTCACAATTTGAAATAGCCATAAATAAGAAGTAGAGTGGACTGTTACCTGCAAGAAAGTACTAGACTCGTATTCAGGTCAATAGTGATGCGAGTGGTAAGGTGTGGTAGGAATCATGACGAGTGGAATATGTCCAAGGTTAGCAATACCACATAATGTACTGATGAGCATTGCATTAACACAGAATATTGTGCTGTTATTCTTGTAAATGTTTAGATTTGTTTCTAGTCTGGTGCATACAGAGATGATGACAAATCTCAGATGTAATTTCATCCAACAAAGTGTATTCATTTTGTATCCAGAAACTGAACTGAAAGCTATGACAATTCTTTACTTGTGTAAAGCAAGCAAAGGCGGTGACAGAGCCTTTATATGAGGCAGAGGCGCTACAGAAAGAGATATTAGAGATAAGGGGAATGAACTCACCCCTCCCGGTGACCGTTTATGTCAAGGAACGCAGCCGCCTCTCGTTCGAACACTGGCGCGACAGAAGGAAGGGAGCCGGGGTGGGGGGGCAACCCGCGCATGCTCTGAGCGTATCTGTGCTCCCAGAAGCACCGCCGGAAGCACCACCGAGAGGGAGGGAGCGGGAGGGCGGGTGGACCTGGGCTCCTCCGCTCCGGTCCCTCAGACGCTCATTCACTGGTTCAGGCTGTGACCAGGCAATCCCACTACAACTTGCTCAAAAATAATTAAACCAAAGGGAAGTAAAGAAGATCAGAAAACTGAAAATGTGTGCTATTGGCTTTTTCTAGAAAGAGAAAGTTTGGTAAGAATCTTTTTGAGTGAGCACCTAAAATAGTTTAAAGTAATAAATTGCACTATCTTGAGATGAAGATATAGAACACCTTTTAAGGATACTACACAGTGTCATTCTTTGACATTAGAGGAGGCTTGGAAGCATCAATAGACAAGTGAAATCTAGCAAACAACATCAGACTGCTTATAGATTGATTTCTTAGCAATCTCCTTTAATTTAAATACTTTGCTCAATACTGCAGCAAAAACATTGTTTAATTTGTAACTCTGAGATGGAGACAGAGGGCAGTTAGAAGAGTATCAGCATTTGAAAAAGTGCACGGGTGTTATACATGCAGGGACAGTGTTTATTTATGTCATGACGACACTTACTTAAACTACCCTGAAAAAATAAAAAATGAAATAACTGAAAATGATGACTCAACAGCTCACAGGAGAAGATACGTTTGGTAGGCTGAATGTTATTTCTTTGTGGTCAGTTCAACTTCAGATGAACGAAGTGGATTCATTCAAAGATAGCAGCCTCAGAAACCATGTATTTCATTAAATGAGGTTCGAAAAGGTACTTGGATATTTTCTAGAAGTGACTAATAAAAGCATTGTCAGTGGGCCATAGTTTCTCTACTACAAAATGAGGGAGAACATGCTATGAACTGCTAAATTTCAGTACAATATACAAGGAAGTTTAAGATTTGTGCTACAGAATTATCTCTGGAACAATTTCTTTGATCTGTTATGAAACGACGTATAAATAAAAACATCATCAGAAGGATGAAAAGTGAGAAAATTCGAATCAAAACAAAACAAAAAAAGGAGTTATTGTATAAGTTCTGTGAAACTGTATAATAGATAATAAGCATCTTGCAGCACCCAAATGCTTGTGGTCAAGATAAAGACAGTGAGGCCACTCATCAGTTGCTCAGAGAAATTGTGGATGCTCCATCTCTGGAGGTGCTTAAGGTCAGGTTGGAGGGGAAGGGTTTTGTGCAGTCTGATCTGGCAGTAGCAACCCTGTCCATAGCAGGAGGGTTAGAACTACATGGTCTTTAAGGTCTTTTCCAAGTCAAACTATTCTATGATTATCTGAAGATTTAATTTCTTGCCAATTAAAATTGGAATAGAATGGTAAAACCATCTTGCCTAACCCCTGTTCCTCTCAGACTCAACTTCACTCATTCATTCCTGATGAGATGACAATCAGTTCATAATAACTATTTCCTGTCACTCCTTCCTCCAGAACTTTTCTCTACTCTAGTATGGATCTGTTCCATGTGCTGCAGTCCTTCAGGAGAGATCAGTTCCAGCTTGAGCCCCCAATAGAAAGCAATTTCTGCCGGTCCTTGGGCTGCAGAGTGGATACCTGCTCTGACATTGTCCTCAGTGGGCTGCAGGACAGCCTACTCCACCCAGGGGACTGTCCTTGCCTTCTGCTCCTCACATGGAACTCCTCATGTCTTCCTTCTGCACTGACCTTGATGACTGTAGGCTTTTCTTTCTCATTTATCTCATTATGTTGTCTTAAAAGCTGCTACACAGCAATTACACTCTTTCTTAAATACCCCACTTACCTTGCAATATAAGCTCAATATAAAAGTGCACCAGAGTCAATATGTATATCATTCTCCCTGAGATGCTTCTGTGTTACCAAAGCTTGTGATTTTATTGTTATTCTCAAATTACTCAACACTCTTTAATTGAGAGCCTTATGCTTTATATAGAAGATTCCAGACATCGTTTTGGTTTAGAATGCACTTCTAGCCCTCAGGGCAGCAGATTAAATTTGGACAATGTGACTGTTAACAGATCAAATATCAGAAGTCAATTTAAATGAAATAAGTTGCTACTTCTAGAGCACATGGCTATGAAGGGAATTTCTGTTAATAGACACTTTCCATTAGTCCTGAAGCACCTCAGCAGTCTAGATAAAGAGCAGCCCAGGGTCTTCAGTATAATGCAGAAGATGTATCAGCAGTTTTACACACTAGAATTTTCTGCTTTGACAACACTGCAAGTTGTCTTTTTTTAGGAGCACTGAAGGATTGATTTAAAAGAAGCTTTAGCAAGTCCACAATCCCTAGAAAACATCATACAAAGACTTGTTCCATTTATTTTAAAACTGAATTTATAATCAACAAGCAATCAGGAATATAGTATTTTTTTGTTATGTGTAAATTCTGCTTCTTTAAAATGTATTTTAATCTTTAGATTAGACACTGCAGAGGCTATAACAAAGCATAAAGAAAGACACAGCAAGACACTTCAAGTGTAGATTGAACCCTCCCTAATTATTACTCAGCTCCTTTTTCAGTGCAATGCTATGTTAAAAAGGTACATGAATGCCCCTCACTGAGCAAGATAATACAGTCAACAGCAAATATTGCAGGGTCTGAAAATAAAAATTTCTCAACAATTTCTCAACAATTTCTCAACATTGAGCTCTCAGCTACAAGTTAGCACATGAAAAGACTTTTCCCATGTTTAGAGATTTTGTGCTGAAAACACTGACTGGTCTGTGAATAGGTCTTGATTTACTCTGTACAATGTATAAAGTTGATAATCAAAGTAAAGATAAATATTCTCGAAAATGCCTGATGATGGAAGTAGGGTGATGCTGCTCTTTAAATAATAGTTAGAAGGAATCTTGACTTGTTGACCTTTCAGTATGCTAAATTAGCTCACCAGTCTGCAAACATAATAGCAGAACTGTTTAGCCAGACAAAAAGCTCACAGATTCTGCTCTTAAATTACTTACAGAAAACTACAGCTTTTGATATCTCACAGAAGCTGGTGCTTTGATGCTAACAACCAGAAAACTAGAACTGCCAGTGTTTCAAGCTCTCTATGACCTGTATCACCAGTCAAACATAGTAGTGGTCTGACACAGTAAATAATGCAGAGATAACTGATGAAAAAACTGTACATTTCCAGCTAGCCATTCATTACACACCTATTGCAGGTAACAGGTGTAACAATTGCTGAGTGTATTCCTTCAGGGGTTCAGGCCATGCATAGTAATTTTGGTGGTTAACTAAGGAAGCATTTCATGAAAATGTTCACTGACTTTTGTACACTGAAGACAAACCTTGATGAGTCCTCTATCATAACTGTGAGCCAGTCTCTGCTGTGTCAAATGCTTTTGTCTTTCTGCAAAAAAGGGTAAGAACTAGTCTTGATACAGTGTGTTGCATGTTTGGAGGGGAGTGAGGAAATGAGTACTGTTAAAAGGATGCCTTTATATATAAATACAGAATACAACATTAGTTCTAATAGGTCCACACTGTATCCGGCAGTAAGAATATCAGACGTGTTTTGATTGATGTGAAAGTGATGAACTGTATTTTCTCTGAAGCACCACTTTTATATCAACCTGAAAAATGTTGATTTTCTAAAGAGATATGGATCACAAACTGTTCATCACTATACTTAGCACTAAGAATTCAGAGCATTGCCTGACTAATTTTCTTCCTCAAGAACTGACTGGATTCATGTTAATTGAAAACAGACAATACATAAAAGGGGAGGAGATTTGCTAGTTTTGAAAATGAGTAACTTTCACAAAATCAAATTTCCACTAATTTCCTCTCAGACAGTACTCAAAATTTCACCATATAGTATTAAAATTATAAACCTTAAGATGTTCTCAACAGTAACAATTTTTGCAAAATAAGTTCTGCATTAATGATGTTGATCCATAAAATATTTGTGAAGTTGTCATACAAAAAATGATGTGTCAGCTAAAGGGAACAAAGCCAGTATCTGTGCTTTTAGAAACATATTTCAGAATGATTTTGTCTCTCCTTTTTGATTTAATTGCAGTGAAGAGCTGGTCTAGGAATTTGAGGAGAATTCTAAACTATTTGCTTTTAAAATGACTTCTTATTGACTTCTCATTTCTGACCAGGAAGACTGAATTCAAAAGGCAATTTATCTTCTTTTTTCTTTTCTTGTGGCTATGAAATTTTTCATAGATGCAAAAAGGAAGGTAAGTGTTATAAAATTATGTGATTCTTGAAGCTGGACATTTAGGAAGATGTAGATATGTGATTGTTATTCATTATAACATCACAAGAAAAAATAGGGCTAACCACTGCACATAAGAGTTTAGACTGGTATATGAAGGCATGTGTTATAGTCTTTATTCAAAACATTATGTTGCAGAACCAGAAGCAGAAATGAACTACTTCTTCTGTGTTTTACATAACTATTTTAAACCTAGTTTGCTTAATCTCTGTATTTGAATTATGACAAAGCCACAGAAGCTGGATGGTTTCGTGTGTGCTCATATACAAATCTTCCAAGATTTATGAATGATTTGGGGGATGGAGAAGTAGTGATATGCTCACTTTCTGTGAATCTAAATACTTACAAAGAGAAATAGGTAGCCAACATTACATATACACTTGTGAATATGTCCAAATAGTTCTACAGTCATTTAATTATACAAAGAATGCTAAAAAGGAAAACAGTAATAAGCACACACAGACTGGCAGTAAGGAGAAGCTTACAAAACTGGGACCATTTTCACTTCATTTTTATTTAATTGTAGTGGTTTGATGTCTCATACAAGCTGAGATGTTGAAATCCAGAAGTACTTAATTATTAAATATAAAGCTTCAGTTAAAAAGGTCCTGAATAACTCAGAACAGGCAAGGCCTCGATGCTAGTTAGATTTACAGATATTTAAAGTCTGAAGGTTAAGAAAAATAAAGTTCCTTAATTATTAGCAAGAATAAGGATACAAGAAGTAACCAATTCTCTCTCCTTCAGCTAAGTAACCTGTGATTAATATTAAAGTAGAGAACTGACCCTTCAATCTCACTATGGAGGTTCTAATCCAAGGCATGTGATGCTCTAAATACCTGATGTACAACCAGGTTAAAGGGGAGAAAAGAGAAAAGAAATACTGGGATAAGATGCTTATTAATGAACATGGTATTATAGAAATATCTAATGGCATGACAAAAAAAGAACTCCACTGAGAAAATCATTCTGAAAAATGGGTTATCCATAAATGGCTTCTGAAGCTTTTTTGTCATGCTAGGTAACAGGACTGTAATGGGTACAGTTAAGTTTAAAGGAGAATGCTTAAATTTAATTATATTTTTGTCCTTGAATCAGGACAGATTTCCAAGTGTTTCCATTTTTAAAACTGAGGAGTATGAAAATTATTTATTTAGAGAATATTCAATGTTTAAAATGTTACTGTTGCTGGAAAAAGCTTTTGTAGATTGACTTTTCCCAAATTCTTATGCTGCTGTTCCTTCAGCTCTACCATATCCTTGTTAAGAAAAACTCCTAATCGAAGCTGTGATTATTATGATATACTACCACCATAATACTTGCATAACATGAGCAAAAATTATGTCAGACAAGGGGTACTACAGTAAATCAGTGGAGACTTTCAGGGCCTGGATGGAACTCAGAGGCTGCACTGTTCCTGACATGCTCTTTCCAATTCCCTATCCCAGCCTTTATCTTCATACGTTGCTTCTATTAAAATACATCACTGTCCTAAAAGCACGATGAAAGCTTGAAAGGATAACCCAAAAATTTTAAAGAAGATCAGGCTGGAATAGATGAGTTTACATCTATCTACATAAAATTACAAGGATTTCACCCCTTTGACAGACAGAATTCCACACAATTGACAAAGATTTTTATAGTAGGCATCAGTTGACCATTGCATTTTTTAAAGTGATATCAAACTGTGGACCTCTTTTTTCCTGGTGACTCAATTTCATCACATTGTGAAGAGACTATCAGTTTTTCATGCCCTGGATAAATGTGAGACTGTCAACATAGAATGACTCAGACATATATACTGGGACCAAAATGAAAAGGATAGCCAAATTTGCTATGGGAATTTCTTAATTTTCTTCATATTTAGCTGAGAGTTACAAAGAAAGTATGAGGCTAGTTAAAAGCAAGTTGGCAAGTTCTCTTTATAAGGAAGTTCATGGAAGAATATTAACAAAAAAAAAAAAGTAAGACAAAGAAGATATCCTGAGATGCACTTTTTTTCAGCAGTGTATGAATGGGAATAGAATATTACAGCAGCACTTGCAGTTGAAGACTTCACTTCTGTGTTGTATAATTTTAGCTCAATTAGGTAGTGATTTGCACTCAGAAGAAGAAGGAACTGAGCCTAAATAACTTTTTAGGGTCCTAAGGTTAACAAAGTTATCAGCATAAGCACCTAAATCATAAATTATCAGTGAAAGGAGTATTTAAAAAATTACTAAAACTCATAGCAGAGTAATGTGTTGCTAGCATTGTAGAAATAATAAATACAGACAAACATTTATATATATAATTACTGCTGTTCTCCCATTTCAGCTGTATAATTGTTCCTCTTTAGTATCCCAAGGTGAATTTCTGGAAGAAGGAGTGTGCAGAAGGGTTCAAATCAAGAAGCTGGGACCTTCTTACTTTTGAAGGCTTCCCCTGTGCCATGGGATCTAAACAGGTTGGTACTGATTTAAGGGCAATGTCAATCAGGTCTATGAATCAGTGGTATACATGCAACCTTATAAACTGGTCTCCATAAGGATTTAAACAAAAACAAACGAACAAACAAACAAAAAGAAATGAAGTAGAACAAAATAAAGCTAAAAAATAAATAAATAAATAAAAAGGAGGAGAATGAAAATTACAGACCGCTCACTGAGAAATCTGGCTGGCATGCCCATAACCTACCTGTGGTGGGAAAAACTGCTCCTTGAGAACTTACCTTGTCAACATGATGAGGATTCAAGGGACAATTCAGCAGTACAGTAGCAGAAGCACCTGAGGCTTGTGGATTTGTCCTCTAATTAAAAAAAAAAAAAAAAGAAATTTTCAGAGCTCTTAAACAGTATTAGCTGTTAAAAAGCATTAGTTATAAAAGAGAAATGTGATCCAGTCCAGAGGGTGAGGATTACAGGTGAGAGCAGCATGGATAAGTGTCTGCCACACACCACCTTACAAAGAAGAGGACACAGGTGAAGTCCTCCAATTGTATCTGGAGTGTAATGCTCAGTTCTGGGCTTCTCAGACCATGACATGCGTGGTGAGACTGAACCATGCACAGTGGTGGCCTACACCATTTATTAAAGAACCGAAAACTATGGTGTGCAAAGAGAGGCTGCAGTTTGTATTTGTTCAGTCAAGAGACTACCTAATGGCGAAGTTCAGACAAGGTATTCTCATATATTCAAGACAGTAGAAAAAGAAGGAGTAGACACAAATTGGAAAATGGGAAATTGTAATTAGAAAAGGGGAAAAAGAAAATTCTTCACGTGAATGGTCAAAATCCAGTTGTCTGGTGATACTGCGGAATGTCCACCTTTGGATGCATCAGAAATGTAACTTGACATAGACATATGGCCTACAGAGATCAATTTGAACCTAAGTTTATCTGTGTTCTTACGATATTCACGAACTCATGCAAATGAGACCTGTAATGTCATTGCATACTTTTAACAACAAAACAGGAGTAGAGAAAATCTAATGTATTTTCTCTTTAGAGTAGTCAGCAGCATGGCTCAGATTTGGGGGAAATTAGCAACATGGGATTCAGGAATAAGAAGGCTCCTTTGCCTTTGAAATCGCTGCCTTGGGAGAGAATAACACAATAGGGAAAATGGAAATAATAGAATAATCTCACAAATAAAATACAAACAAGAAATATATGATGATACTTGATCTGGCAATATGAGCTCTAGCTTGGCATTTGATACTCACTTGCTGTGATGACTGAAGTTACTCCTCTGAGATGACTTTATTTGTAATTTAACTCAGATGCTCTCAGATCTCTGTACAGCACCTGGTTTATATCTCAGTTTCTCACTCTAAGGGAAAACAGAAAGGATATTTTTTTAAAGCCAAATTTTAAATGCCAAAAAAATTAACATACAAATGGGAGCAGATGTTGCTTTCATAGAGGTTCATAGCACACAAACGAACATCAGTACTGCACAATGCAGAGAGTTTAATGTCCTTCTTCTCATTCCATATTGGAAATATTTTGTAGTACATCATTGGTGTTGGGAAAGATGGCCATTAGTTTTGTAGTTGAAATCTGTTTTACAATTTCTTTATCTTGTTATATTTACTGCCAGAGAACCAACACAATGCACCAACACAATTTCCTCCTGGGTTTGTCTTAATCCAGAATCACTAAATGTCTTATTTCTGTGTGCTGGAACTGATTTCCATTTTAATTCCAAATGCCAGTATTTGAGTCACAGGCTATTAGGTGCAGCTGACATTGTCTGCGCTCTGATTTTCTGACCCATATCTAATTCATAGCCCATACTCCAATGAAGTCCTGTGGAACTGCTACGTGTTTTCTGTATTTTAATGCTAAAAAGTATTTGCAGTTGTTTCATTGTATAAATATCACATCTGATTAAAGAGCCTACTACATGTTATAATAACAATTAATTGTATTATTAGAATGAAGTGCATGAAGAGCAGAGACCAAATTCTTATTTGAAGGTTGGACCAGGATCTCATTTGAGATTTGGGGGAAATATTTTAATGATTACATTTGAATTAGTGTCCTTGCTTGGGTGAGAATGAGAACTGAGAGTATGTGTAGGAGGATAAGCAGTAATTGTACTGCACTTGGTGTATTTGAATGAATGATATCTAGAATGGCAAAAATACAAAAAAAATAGAAGAAATGAAGAGAAAATTTCCCTGTGTGTCAGAGCAGCATAGAGCTCTTATTAATATCACACAGAAACTCTCTTGACAGTACACGATGAGGCATGATGTCCCATGGCATAGGATAGGATGACACGAGTTGTTGGTTGTTCTTGTTTTGTTGTTGTTGTCTTTTTCATATGTTTGATTCTTCCCACTCCTATTATATGAAAGTCATATGAAGTTATATGAAGCTTCAAATTCCAGACATTTACCACTGTGCAATTATAAACTAACTTTAGAAGTGTTTAAAAATCTCCTTCTGAATCCTATGAGGCTAGAATAAGCAACTTATATCTTGTCTTGACTATGTCTGTATGCTTTGTATACTAAAACACAGTAAAGTTTGAGATGAGAAACCAACAAGCACAGTACAGGTTTCTGTCAATAACAGTCTTAACCAAAGGGATAGGAAATAAAATTACTACAGGTGATTTGATTTGTAAGCTGGCTGAACTCACTGTTGTTACTAACTGATGCTCCCATGAGATCCTGCAGTCCAAGCAAAACTCCTTGGCTGTTCACGCAGCCAGGATTTGATCCAGATGTTGGTTCTTGTCTAGTGAGGATCGAGTCACTCTCCAGACAAGGAGAGTTCAAGCAAGGGACAGTCATACTAGGGCGTAGGAAGAGCAGCCAACTAGGTTAAGCATTGTGGCTTTAGGCACTTGACTGTGAACGGAAACCTAAATCCACAACTTTAGTCCTGCAGACAGAAATAGATTCCTACTAAATTCAGCTGGTTTTTAGTTAAGCAAGTAATTTGGAATGCCTGAAGAGTAATGACAGAGAATTCAGATGCTGGCTGGCAAATTCCCAAAGACCTTGCCAGCTGTAACATCCCTACCTCTACATCACTATCTCTTCCCTGTCCCACAGGTGCTGAACTACTGAGTATGAAATCATCCAGAGACACTGAGTGTATTTTTATGTGGAGAGCATTTATTTTCATAGCTGAGTAGAAAAGGCAGGCTGCAGCATTAAGCACCAGGATTCAAGTTGCTTGACCGATACAATAGAATCACATTTGTGATTTGTATCCTTTGCATGAACTTGACCACAGACAGTCACAACCATGTACTATAGCAGCATTCTTCACTCACAATATTAAAAGAGGTAGTTTCCAACTCCCCACATAGCAAACTATTAAGCTTAAATAAGAGGTATATTCTGATTCAACACATATCTGATGTGTTGTATTCTACACTATTCTTCCATTACTGGTAAGTTACTGTTCTATTCCTATTCCCTTAATCTTTCATCTCCTGCTGACATGATAACCCTGCAAACAAGGTTTGCTTCTCTTTAGGATTTCCTGTGGAAATAATCAGATAAATAATTAAAGATGTTTTTATATTATAAGTTAAAGAAAACAAATCAGAAGACTTTTCTGAACATGGAACTGAGGCAGGTTTTTTTGTTTTATTCATTATTAACAGAAAGGAGAAGGGGAAAAAACACCAGAAAAGAGCAGAAAGTTAATTACATGCATACACTTCTGGTGTTTCAAAATTACATATTGACCTGAGGCAAACTTCCAGTTTCATCTACTGTGATATTCTGTAAACACAGATATAAGAAAGGACTTTTTCCTCTAAACTAATAAAAATGCTCGTTTTATTTTTTTTATCAGATGAGTCAATTAAACAGGTAGAATTATGCATTATATGATCTACCAAGTCAATTTGTAATCCTCTTTCCTCAATGTATGTAGCATATGCTTTATATTCTCCCAGAAAATGCACGAGATTCTAAATCACTTAAATGAAGCTGGGTTTAGAACTCACAAAAACACAATTGCTTGTGACAGTTCTGCCAGTGCCTTTAAGGCAGATCATGTTTCTCAATTTAAATATATTACATTTGATCTCTACCAATTTAGACACTCCTGCAAAAATCCAGCTGTGTAAATATTCACTATGACATTTCTTGAAGATCACATGTCACTCAATCCCTCCTACCATCAATCACTTCAAAAATCTGTCCATTAGAGATCCAGAAATAGTCCTTTGAAGGTTTTCTAGGGGAATGGATCTCAGGGAGTCTGCATTTTTAGGGCCTGTTAGTGTTATTGAGAGTTGTGGCTGAGATGTATTTGTCTACTTTCTCCAAGGAATGAGGCTAAATTTTGTTGCTTACCATCCAATGCAGCTCTTCCATACCTGGAAAAATTTACAGAATAATTCAAGACCAATAAACAAAAATTCATAGAAGTTATGATTTATATGTGAGGAAACAGTCCTAAACATAATTAAAAAAAAATGTAGCTATGACTGATTTGTTTTACTCCATTAAAAAATATAGCTAATGTAAATTTACATACACTGAGTAACGTGTGTGTCTCATCATTTTACCTTCTGTTTGGAAATAAACCCAGAAATCTTACTGATCACTGCAACTAAATGCAGAAAACAGAATAAAACAGAATACATCTCACACTCACCGCAGATTATTTGTTTCTGATGTGTTCTACTTTTAATGGATATGTGCATATATATCTGTTTGGCAACCCATCACCACTCAGCAACAAAACCATCAACCAGTTCTTTGCTGAACCTTGGCAGTATATGTGTGTTATTCTGGCTAAAGATGAATCTGTTGCTCACACACTGACTCACACTACACCTTTGATATTGTATAAGATTTTAGTCAGCTTGGAAACAGCTCTACAGATTCCCCTATTAAGAACAGTTGCTGCAAAGCTATTTACAAACCTCTCTTCTTTATCTGTTGTTAAATGTCAAGTCCTTATGATGTTGTCACAAGAGGAAATGACCTGGCTGATCAATCTGACAGAAGTGCCGCCCTTTCTGCCCCTTGGGCTTTTTTTTTTTTCTTTTGTTCTTATTTGTCTCTCTCAGTCTGTTACATGACTTTAATTGCTGCAGAACAATACACTTGAAACTGAGAAGGACTCTTGTCTCTGCAGTTGTTACCAATTACACCCAGATTCATTGTGGCTCTCTCTGGATATCTGTCTGGTAGCACTATTCTATTTTACACTACCTTGCTTGTGTGTCGCACTCTCTCATACAAACTACCAAAAGAGAGAAGATTGCTGCAATACAATGAGGTTGATTTACTCCAAACTTTGGCCCTTAATATTGACCAGCATCAAAAATAATCCTCACAGTACAAACACTGTGAGACCTATTGTAAATCTGCTGTAAAAATTAATCCAAATTAATTTTAGCCTTGAATATGTGCTTGTAATCATTGACATGTTCTCTGCATGGCTGAGGTTTAACCCTGCAAACACTGGTGATCTTGGAGATCTTTTCCAACCCTGGTGATTCTATGATTCTGTGTCACTACAGTAGCCAGTAGAAATTTTTAATGAGGCTGTACTTTGATTTGACATTCCTTTTACTATAGATAAGGCATGTACTGAAGCACTCATTTCACAAGACAACTAATTAAAAACATTTGCAAAGTCTTAAACATTAAGTAACACCTGAATTGTGGCTACTGGCCCCAATCTAGAAGTGTACATCCACTGTTTCTTCATGTGTATAGGGGCAATAGATACTGGCACAGGTTGGTTTTCTGCTTAAACTGCAGTGGATATCACGGGGATTGGAGCAACTGCAGGGCCTGTCACAAGGATCTCTCATTTTATTTGCTTTATTAAACCTTCAATGCCAAACATATTTTATTATATTGTGTTACCTTCCATTCCAATATCTTATTTAGTAAATTAAATTTCCTCCTCAGACCATAGCTGCTCTTTTGTTTTTAGGCTCATCTCCCATTTCCCTACCCTTCCCCCTTTCCCAAGGCATGGGTCTGTCAGTCCGAACTAACCCAAACACTGCTGACAGTAGACGTGAGCCAGAGTCAAGCACGTTACAATGGCTTTTGTCTCTCTAGAATGATCTTTTTTCCCATCTTTTTGTTTTGTTCTGTTTTGCCATGTGTTGGATGAAGTATATAGTACAGCCATTAAGCAAATCTATCCTGTAGAGATCTCTTCCTTTGCTATACAGATTACTTACCTTGAAAAGTGAAGTATAATATAAATTCTTATGACTCTGAATGAACACTGAATGAACTAGGGAAATCAAATCTGTAATTTAGGGAATATTTGTTAGTCTTGTTTAACAAAGGCTGAGATTATTATTTGTTCTAATTTACATGATTAAAAGTGTATAATAGCCCTGACAACATCTGCATATGCAGAATGTTGAAAGCGCTCCAGGCAACACTTACGCATGTAGAGATTAAGATTTCACCCAGACTAAATTTACTAAAGCATTCAAAGACTTTGCTCTGTCTCTAAGGTGTGTGGTCCGATTTCTTTCAAACTCAAATTAGACAGACAACAAAATCTGAAAACCTTAGAAAAGATGGAGTTATTAAAAGAAAAACAAATATATTTTATATCTTTTTGGTTGAAAGGTATGAGTTGGGGATTAATGTTGGAGATCAGTTATCAAGGCAGACTTATGCTACCTACAGTTTAGATTTTCTAACTGTGAAAGACAGCAATTGTTTGTTTTCATGTCTCATGCTTTCTGAGGCATTTTTTTGAGATAAGACTGGTTATCAAAAAGGCAAGTGATGGATGTCACACAATTGGTACCACTTTGTGGACAGTTTTACATTTGCAAGCACTTCTTTGGAGGTGCTGGTCTCCAAAAGTGAGTGTTCAGGAGTGTTTACTGGCAGAAGATCTGGCTTGTGACTGAATATCTGGTACCGGAGGTTGGGGGATGATACCATTGTATCCTGTGAAGGCAAGATACAATTTGGCATCTCCCTGCTCCCTCTTATCTGCTGTCAAGGCCAAGAAGATGGAAACAAAGGAGTTCTTGCTGAGAACCAAAAACCAGGAGCTGTCACTCCAAAAAGAGCTAACTCAAACAACTTTGGACTTATAAATTAATAAGTTTGTACCTTCAATAAGAATGGGGGAAAGAAGTTGTCGTCATCAACTGAACAACACAACCTCCAGTGACCCACTGCTACTGGAGATCAGAGTCTGAACAATGAGCTACATTGGAATCCTGGTGCTGACTACCTCTATCTTGCTTTCTATAAAGACTTGATTTTATTTCCTATTTCTACTCTATCAGCCATCTTCCTTTCCCCATCTCCCTAAGCTGCTAGAATTTGTAATAAACTGGTTAGGCTAACATTTGACCTGTTGTGTCTTAGTCTCGCTGTCGGGTGCACATATATCGAAAGAACCTCCTCTGCCTCCTGTTAATTGGAGTGAGACTCTAACATACTGAAATACAATGAAAGAAAAATAGGATTTTCTGTAATATAATTATTTATTCATAGTGCATTTCATCTATCTGAAATACAAAGTTCAACATAGTTCCTGTGAAAACATAAAAAAATATTAAAAATCTGTGCAGGTTTTATGCAGGTAACTATAAGTTTATAAAATTATAAGCAATAAGGAAGACATTTGTTCAGAGAGTCACACCAACTTTAACCATATGAGTTAAATAGTTACTATGAAATTCATAATTTTATTGATCTAAGCAAAATATAGAATGTACTTCATATATGTACTGTACTCTACATTTTATTGGAACAAGTTTGGTATTGCAGGCAGAAGTGGCATGCTGAGCACCCTGCATCTGTGGTCATAAGAAACCTAAAGTGTACTGCTTGGAAGATGTACAAGAAGTGTAGCAGATGGAAGATAATACACGAAATGTAGTTCTTTCAGGGAACAGGGTGATCCCAGGAGTGGCATTGAGCAGAAAGACAGCATGTGCCTGCCTGACACCTGGCTTTTTCTGAGACTGTATGCCCTGGAAATCCTTTAACTCAGCATTTTGACCTGTCTTTTTAACTATGAAAAGAGGAAAAGAAATACTCTGCCATAAGTCTGGAAGGCAGGCAGGCAACATTTTGGGGAAATAAAATTTTACTGAAGTTGGCTCCCACCTAGTTTTACTGTAATTACTCTGGGTCAACTGAAAAAAAAAAAAAAAAAAAACAATGATTCTGTCTCATAGAGAATAGAGAGAGAGAGAGAGAGAGATAATCGAAGGAAACGTATCTGAGCTATGTAAATGAATTCCCCTGAAAAATAATGACAGAAATACAGCAGAATGGACGTCAGTGTCTCAGAAATGCTGTGACGTAAAAGCATAATAAAAAGGGAATTATTACCTTGGGAGTGACTAAAAACAATATAAGATTCTTTAAATATATAAAGGGAAATAGATAAAGGACTGAAAACTGAAATAATTAGCCCACTAAGGGATTAGAGAGAATCTTAATAACAGGTGAATAGTATATAGTGGAAAAATTAAATGAGTTCTGCACTTCTCAGTATTCATGAGGGAAATCTGTGGTGAAATGGTATAAATAAATGGAATCATATTTTCCAGCTGCTGAGAGGTACCAATGAAACAATGTCAGTGCTCAAGAATACTCTGGAAAGATAGAAATTACTAACAGTACATAAAATTTCAAGAAAGTGTGTTATACCTTCAGTACTTGAAAGGAACAGAAGACACAGGGAGGTGAGGAAGAAGGTATGTACAAAAGAACTGTGAAAGAAAAAGAATGTTCACAACACTCTGTAAGAAAACAAATACTGTAGAGTAGCTTAATACACAGATTCTGAAATCCAGCTACGAAGATAGAGAGGCAATAATGCAGCAAGAAAATTTAAGAAGTGTTTTATTAGTATGTGCTTGTCTTTCAGGAGTGGACCCTCTACAGTCCTCTGCTTCAAATACACCCCTCATAGCAGTATTATTATTTTATGGTTATATATTTTTGGTCAGTAGGCAGAAAAAGAAAACAATTTCCTAAAGAAAAATTAAATCAAGAAGAGAATTCCTTCTATTTTTGATAATTACATTCAAAGTATTGTGTGTTTTCTTTTTTTTTTCTTATTTTCTTTTTTCTGATTACATGCATTTATTACACATAAAGAAGAGGAAAAAAAATCTCTGAATAATTCTCTTTTGCACTGTCAGCATGGCACTAGAGAAATTGTTGTGCCCCTCAAGTATATTATTGATAAACAATATATAAAATTATATAAAGAGAATATAAAAAGAATAATACCGATATTTGTTGGGTAAGCAACATGGCCAGGCATGTACGCTCCAGATGGTTCCTGTAATGTGCTGAAGATAACTTTCTGACACAGGTGGTGGAGGAGCCAGCGAGGAATGGGGGGTTACTGGACCTTGTTCATAATAATAAGGATGGGCTTGTTAGGGAAGTGAAGGTTGGTGGCAGATTTGGATATAGCAATCATGAAATAGTGGAGTTCAAGATCTTGAGTGAAAGAAGCAAATCAACAAGTAGGGTTGCTACCCTGAACTTCAGGAGAGCTGACTTTGATCTCTTCCAGGACCTACTTGGAGCTATCCCGTGAGCTATAGGGTGTTAGAAGGTAAGGGGCCTGTGAGAGCTGGTCAGCATTTAAACAATGCTTCTTCCAAGCTCAGGATCCATGCATCCCTATGAGTAAGAAATCATGCAAGGGTGGCAGGAGACTGGTATGAATGAGCAAGGAGCTCATGCATAAACTCAAAGGAAGGAGAAAGATCCGTGAAATGGGGAAAAAGCGTCTGACCACTTGAGAAGAGTATAGGAATGTTGTCAGAGCCTGCAGGGATGTGATGAGGAAGGCCAAAGCCAACCTGGAATTGATTCTGACAAAGGAGATAAAGGATAATAAGGAAGGGGTTTTTTTTGAAGTATAACAACAATAAAAGAAAGACTAGGGAAAATGTGGGTTCCCTACTAAATGAGGGGGGTGTTCTGGTAATGGGGGATGCAGAGAAGGCGGAGATACTGAATGCCTTCTTTGCAGGCAATTGGAAGGGAAGAGAGTTATCAGGAGTAGTCAGCATGGATTCACCAGGGGAAGGTCGTGCTTGACCAACCTGGTGGCCTTCTATGATGTCATTACTGGTTGGGTGGATGGGGGAGGAGCAATGGATGTAGTCTGCCTTGATTTCAGCAAGGCATTTGACCCAGTCTCCCACAGAATCCTTATAGCAAAGCTGAGAAAGTGTGGAATAGATTAATGGATGGTGTCACGGTGTTATCCGTGACAGTGACACAAGAGGAACAGAGAAGGGAGAGAGAGAGAAAAAGAAAAAAGAAAAAAACTGCGCCATCGGTGGCCATGCAACCTCCCGAGCAGAGCCGTGCACTCTGGTGGGGGGAGCGGGGGGGTTGGAAATGGAGGAAATAGATGGGTCTACAAAAAAAATCAGTGGCACAATTTGAGAAGGAATGGTAACTTCACTAAATCTAATAAAACTGAACAATTGAGAGAGACAAAGTTTCCAAACCAAAACTGAGAGCTTACCTTAGGGAAGAATTGCAGGGGAAGCACACATGCTGAATCTCCACGGCAGCCAAGAGAGCACGCCGAGAGAGAGCGGGCCTGGCGTCTGCTGTGGAGCTCCAATCCTGTGCTGCTCCTCAACACCATTAACTCCTTAACTGCCTGTGTGATGTTCTGATGTGGAATACTGGCATCAAAACCACAAAACCACAACAGATGGTGAGGTGTCTTGAGAACTGGCTGACTGTCAGAGCNGAGGTGTCTTGAGAACTGGCTGACTGTCAGAGCTCAGAGTGATAGGCAGCACAGAGTCCAGTTGGAGGCCTGTACTTAGCGGTTTTCCTCAGGGGTAGGTGCTGGGTCTGGTCCTGTTCAACATCTTCATCAGTGACCTTGATGAGGGGATAGAGTCTACTTTCAGCAAGTTTGCTGATGATACATAGCTGGAAGAAATGTCTGATGTGTTGGAAAGCTGTGCTGCCATTCAGTGAGACCTGGACAGGCTGGATAGTTGGGCAGAAAGGAACCAGATGAGGTTTAACAAGAACAAGTGTAGAGTCTTGCACCCAGGGAAGAATAACCACATACACTGGTTCAGGTTGGGGGATGACTTACTGGAGAGGAGCTCTGAAGAGTGGGACCTGGGGGTCCTGGTGTATGGCAGGTTGACCATGAGCCAGCAGTGTGCCCTGGTGGCCAAGAAGGCCAATGGGATCCTGGGGTAAATTAAGAAGAGTGTGGCCAGCAGGTCAAGGGAGGTGATCCTCCCCCTCTCCTCTTCTCTGTTGAGGCCTCACCTGGAGTATTGTGTCTAGTTTTCAGTGCTGAAGATTAGATGATCTCTAGAGGTCCCTTCCAACCCCTACAGTTCTGTGATTCCGTGATAATAATAATCATTCCTATACAGAATTCTTTACAAACAAAACTTCATTGTATGGTGTGATACAGTTAGTATATTCACTGCAACACTGTCAAAGGCAAAATAAGGCCAATGATGTGGCTTGTCTTCCATCACTCTGCAGATTGTGCTTGTTCCAGTTCAGAACTTGAAATACAAGGCTACTTTATCTTCACAAAAACATCTGTATTCAACCTCTGAAGAGTTACTGACTCTTTCAACACCACTATGTCCAAAGACTTGCCTTTCCCATTAATTATTACATTATCAAGCTTGTGAGGATGCTCACAGCTGTTCAGGTCTCCATGATTGACTAATCTGCCACACAGGTACTACAGTTGCTTTCTTAAAATTGGTTTTATAAATCACTGCCTGAAAATAGCATATAGTGACTGCATAACTCCAGACCATACTAGTGCTTTAATTTTTGTATTCAGCAAACAAAATACACAACTGCTTTTAAAATCAAACTAGTTCAATACAGAGTGCTATACATAACTATTCTGGATTTGTTGGAACTATCCACTGTCTTCAAAACTGGCTTTAGGTTCTAGGGAATACAAATACTAACTGCAAAAAGGGAAATTAATAACAGTAACCCATGGTAAGAATAGTAAGAATTCAAACATTTGTCATTATATAAATACTCTAACCAGACATCTAGAACAAAGAGATATTTTTATCCCAGGGTAAAAGTTGAATATTAATTTTTACAAAAAAAAGAAAAAAGAAAAAAAAGAAAGTATTTTTGTGTTTGTATTATTGGGATAGGGCAACGTGTGTGTGTGTATCTATATGTATCTGTGGGGAAAATTCTGTTTTCCATCAGCTTGGAAGATGCCAGCCTTAGTCACACTTGTTGGCTTACAGCAGAATATAAATGTACATCTTCAATAGCAAGTAATATTGTTAATTGTTTATTTAATTTGACTTAGTAGCAAGAAATATATCTCCAGAAAATCTGAAAGCTTAGGCCTTTCTGATAGTAGTAGTGCTCTGTTTGAAAAGAAGGAAAAGAGTTATGACTTTCATTTATGCTTTTTTCTTAAATCATATTTAAGCTGTAATGCTCAGTTTCTCATCACTTTTTTTCTCATAAGAAATGTATCTGTACAAGACAAAGAACTCTTTGAAAGTCTCTTTCAGAATCTACTACATGCCACATGACGTTTTTTCTGTGATTTCTCTCATAAGTTGATCAGCAGAGTAATTACTACAGGCCTCTGAAAAAAAATTTCTGCAGCACAGATTACAGAGAGACTACAGAAGGGGTGACTTGTTCCTGAAATACCCACAACCTGAAGCCCATAAGCAGACATTCATCTTGTCAACCTCTCAAGTCAGAGTTGAACTGCTGGATCTACTTTATAGAAGGTAGACAATCTCCTGTATTGTGGGCTACTGCCCTCCAAATCTGGGGACCAAACCTCGGAAAATGTATGTCTTTCACAGGAGACAGCTATTTTATAAGTACCTATTATTTGTCTTACTGCTCATAGATTTTGGTAATTCAGGCATGCAGTTCTAAGTTTCAGCCAGCATAAATTAATGACCTTTGCTTCAAATATTTTATGAATACCTTCAGTCAATTACATTTTATTATTTTGATATCTGTAGACATTAAGCACCAGTTTTCAGGTAATGAATTTTAAAGGCACCATACATATAGGGAAATTCTACTTCCTGAATGGGGCAATTGGTGATTATTTTTCAGAACTCACTGCAGTAACAGAAACAGTAGTCTCAATTTGCAGGACTACAGGCATCCATGAGATTTTTATGAGCATTCTGTCCTAGCCGTTTGCATATTTGCACCTGGGTTAGTGATTCTCTTCTTTTGGGAAGAAATCACAAATAGCAAGTGAGAAAGTTATCTCTATCCTATTTTCTTTCTCCCAGATGTGTAGTCCTCAGTACAGGAGAGACATGGAGCTGTTGAAGAGTGTCCAAAAATGATCCAAAGGATGGAACACCTCTCCCATGAGTACATGCTGAGAGAGCTGGGGCTGTACAGCCTGGAGAAGAGAAGGCTCTGTGGAGACCTGATGGCAGCATTTCAGTATCTAAAGGGGTTATGAGAAGGAACAGGACAGACTCTTTAGCAGGATCTGTTATAGAACAAAGGAAAACGTTTCAACTTAAAATAAGGAAGATTTAGACTGGATACAATAAGGGTGGTGAGGCACTGGAAGAGGTTGTCCAGAGAGGTGACAGTGCTTCTGTCCCTGGAGATATTCAAGGTTAGGCTGGACCAGGCCTTGAGCACCTGATGGAGCTGTAGATCTTCCTGTCCATTGCAGGAAAGTTGGACCAGATGATCTTTAAGGGTCCTTTCCAACACAAACAATTCTGTGATTCTATGACTGTGGGCATGCATTACATCCTGTGATTTCTCTGTTTTTGAGCACCATGTAGCACACTTTCCTGCTGCTGTTGATGGACTGCTGGATTACAGTAACATTCAGTGGACACTCTTTGTTTCAGTGATGAAAGCAGGAGCATTTAGAAAGATAACTAAAGATAACATGCCCACGCTGGCTAAACTCTTTGTATATGCTAGACCAACATGTACGTATCTGCATGCGTATACATGTATGTACATACACATACATGCGCACATATAAAAACTATTTACTTCTTCAAAAATTGAATATCTATTTTAATTAGAATTGTGGAAAATTGGGCACACAATTGCAGTAGGAGTTAGTGAGGGAACAAATCAGATTGATTCCTAACATGTAAGCAGACATTGCACCTGTTTAGTAAAAGAATAACTAAAGTGGCTTCCTTTGAAACGATGGGACTGGACTCATGCCATGGGAAGTGACTTCCCATCTCATGCATTCACTGAGACAAAAATAAATGCCTAAGTAATCTTTAGGTAGAACACAAAGGTCTTTGGTCATGACGAGCATCCTTTGGAAGAAGGTGTATGAGAAATGAATTGCAGCTCCCTGGAGGACCAAATTCTGAGGGGGAGTCTAAGATTGGCATTGAGCTGGGTTGAGATTAAACTTCTAAATACTCATTTTAATGTTATGAATTAAATCTTAATAATTTTTTTCTTATATTTACATGTAGCAGATTTTCATTTATCATAAATCTGCTGCTACGTGCCTGTCACGTAGGAAGTAAATTCTGCACAAGGCAATCAGCAACCAGGCAGTCTGCAAAAATGAGAGGCTGCTACACAAACTGCTTTCCTAATGGCCAAGCAACTTGCAATTTCTGCATTCTTGCATTAAGCCAGTAACTACTCAAGGTACAGTATATCTCTCTGAGTATTTCTTCCTAAACCCTATTAGTTAGAGGAAGCTTATGCCCTGAAGGTTGAAAATCCATTATCACTTTCAAGGTGTGTTTCTTTACTGAAGAAGAGGAAATTAATCTTTGTTTAGTCTTTACTATGACAACTCATGGATCACTGTAATTATCCAATTGATTTCAACATTCTGCTGAGCTCTGGGCCTTGAAGATATCTCGCAGTTTTAAAGGGAGTGCTATATTATAACAAGTAGCATATGTCTTTAAAATTTTATATAACATTCAACAGCAACTATTATTTCCTTGTCTGATATGTCCTTGAGAACAAGGTTAAGTAGATAACCCGCTGATTTTAAGCGTTTATAGCTGCTTCCTGGGGGAAAAGAACACCTGCTGCTGCTAAATTTATCTACTTGGTCATCTCGTAATGAAGTTGTTACACACCTTCATGTTCAAGGAGCCACTCTGGACTTAAGAAACACTGAGGTATCCTTAAAAGCATATAGCTAACATAGCACAAGTTTCTGAGATTTTTCTTTCTTTGTGCATTTTTCTCAGTAAAAATACTGCAGATACAAGTCTTCACAATTCTTTTTTTTTCTATCATTGAATTACCAGATATAAGATATTCACTCTATATTAACATTTTGATCAACATAGCAGTGACTATAGTGACATATTATTTTTCTGCTACAGTTAACAAACTTTAAATTCTGCATGGAGAATGACCATCAGTTCTACTGCATGCAATAAACTTAAAACTGACTGAACTTAAAAATCATCCATCTCCATCTAGCTGCACAAAACTTTGTAGATATCCACAAATGTGCATTTGGTTCATTTATAAGTTGCATTAAGAAAATACATACTGTCAGCAAAAATGAAGCTGTAAATGTGAACAATTTATTTCCTATTTTGAAAGTACCAGACACTTTCTTTTCCTCTGTGATCTATCTGATGATATTTTTATTGTTGGTATTTCATTAAAATGTATATTATTTTCTATAAACTAGATTCTAAATGAAAGACCAGATCTGAAAACTAAAGGTTTTTCACTATTGACATTATTTTCAAGTTCTGCTTTGCTTTCATAGACAAGTTGTGCAAGAGAATGATTAACAAGTACAGTTGCCAAACTTCTGATCCTGATAAAGGAATGCCCATGAAAATCGCCCTTCATTTCTGATTCTGTTTTCCTTTTTCCATATTAAATATCATTGAACTCCAGAAATGCACTACTTTGTTCAGTGTACTGTTCTGTTATTGTCTGCACAATTCGTACAACATTTCTGGATTTTAGTATGTTGAACATTAGTTTGTTGGCTTTTTTTTATTTGCTTCTCTCTTAAACTTTATACTTACATTGATAATTTTTTAACCCTGCAGCAATATGTAGAAAGTAAAGCATATGAATTATGAGACATAAATGAATAGGATCAAATTCAGTCACTATGACTTCACTGATGTGTACAGAGCTGTCAGTATTTGCTTTCTGACTGTCTTTCTTCCACACTGTTTATTATTTGATAAATAGGAATAAAAGCCTTCATTATCTTAGTTTATAATAATTAAGAGAAGCTCTTCTATGACCAATCATGTGGCAAAAGTGGGAAGGAGCCCAACTGCCTGAATAATCTTAAAAAATATTAGTAGCTTGTACCAGTCTTCCCTGAAATTTCTTGTTTTTTACATAGTCACCATTTTAATAATTGAAAATCTCAGATTTATGCAACTTCTGAGTTAATTTAATTTATGCATGCAAACATACTAAGAGATTATTCTTGAAGGCCAGCTTTTGCCTGATGAAGCTTATCTTTCTTTGCGCCCTCCACATTAAATGTAGAGGATGAATCGTGCTAATCATCGTCCTGATGGCTGTAACTTAGCACCTTTTCTGAATTATCTTCTGCACTGACCATAGATGGAAGAGCAGAATATTTAGTCACTCATTGTGAATATGACACATCATTGTATAGTTTCTCTTCTGAAGGGTAAGAATGTTAGCAGTACCTTAAACCTTGAAATGGACATTTTCAGGTCAGTTGCAAATATTAAAGAAATACAGCTGAATGGTACCTGCAATATAACATTCTAAGATAAATAGAAAGCAGCTCCAATACATATTAAAATCCACAGGGTAAAAAATAATTTAGAGAATATGTCTCATATACACAAATTGCCATAAGCCTCCCAAAGCTCAGGTATTTTCAGCTAATATCCTCATTAAAGCAGGAAGGAAGAACAGAATGCAGTCTGCAGAATCATTTCATCATTTTATTACCACACACTATGGTTTTGCTTTTTTTCTCTAAGAAAACTACTACTTCTGCCCCAAAAAAAAAAAAAAAAAAAAAAAAAAAAAAAAAAGGAAATATATATATATTAAATCCTATGTTCCTTTCACATGATATACCATATGAAAACTATTCTAGACTTTACACATACAGAACAATGCTGTTGACATCATTATATGAAGTTCCATTATACAAGATCTTATGTACAGAACCATAAACCTTTGTTTCTCAGTGGCATGGAGAAGTCTCTTTTTCTTTATTGGAAACTTCACCCTACTTGTGAACCATCAATTCAGTCTTTCAAGCAACCATTCATTACATATCTCCAGCTGAACATCCCACTCCCCAGGAATAATTTTATTTTCTTAGAATCATAGAATCGTAGAATGGTTTGCATTGGAAGGGACTTTGCTATAGGCAGGGATCAGGTTGCTCACAGCCCCATTCACTCTGACCTTGAATGCCTCCAGGGAGGGGGGAACCACAACCTCTCTGGGCAACCCATGTCAGTATCTCAGCATCTTCTCAGTAAAGAATTTCATTCTAATATCTAGTCTAAATCTACCTTCTTCCAATTTAAACCACTTCTCCTCATCCTGTCACTACGTATTCTTATAAAAAGTCTCCAGCATTCCTGTAGACCCCCTTCTGGTACTGGAAGGCCTCTACAAGGTCCCCCTGGAGCCTTCTCTTCTGCAGGCTGACGAACCTCAACTTTCTCAGCCTACTCCCATAAAGAAGTTGCTCCAGACCTCTTATCATCTTCATGGCTCTCCTCTTGACCCGCTCCAACAGCTCCACATCATTTTTGTGTTGGGACTTCAGAACTAGACACAGTAGTCCAGATGGGGTTTCACAAGAGCAGAGGGGCAGAATCACTTCCCTTGGCCTGCTTGGCACGCTTCTCTTGAAGCCCAAACTTGTATTTGTTTTGATTATCATTTTCAATCACTGCTTTAATTTTGATTATCATTTTCTTAGTTGTGATTATCTATGGTGTTTCTTAGGATATTGTTGGTAGTTTAAGTAACTTTAAAGTAATTCTTGTGTATATATTTGATAGTGTGGACTTCATCCTCATCTTCGGGAGGGTTGGACTCGATGATCTCTTGAGGTCCCTTCCAACCCCTATGATTCTGTGATATGCAGTGTTTTCTTTGGTGCCATTTCCCAAATGTAAATATAGTTGCCAGTGTAGTGGCATAAATCTCCATGTCAATAATTGATTTTATGTTAGTTATCCTGTTATAAAAGATATTTCTATGTTCACTAAATATTTTTGTCTGCATAGGCCCTGAGTTAAATAAATGGATGACTATTTTCCAAGCATTAGATGTATATTTGGACCCTTATATGCTTTTATTTATTTGCTGAGTAGCAAAATTTGTGTGTTTTGATCTCTGCTGCTCTAGTAGGAACCCACCTCACACAATAAACTTTTCTTCAGGTCATCAGTCTTGCGTTATAAAGTAATTATTACAGTTTTTACACTAAAATATAGCTATGATGGGTGAACTTTTAAAAGTCATGAAATTCATCAGGAACAAATTTATCTGCAAAACTATTCTAGCACAACATTTCAGGAAAATGTGACCATTTTCTCCTTGGCTCCCAAGGAGTTGGATCATCAATTCCCAGATTCAGTAAAGGGGTCCAGACTCTGAACTGTTTGACACCAGACCACTCGCTGACATAGACAAGAGGAGACTGGACAAAATGGCAATCTCCTTCTGTGTATGCACACTACATGAAACCAAGAGAATGGAGACTCTGCTGTTGAAATTGCACGGACATAATTGATTTTAGTGTGCTGGAACATTTGCATCAATATTGCACCCAAAGTTTTTTCTTCATATTTTTGTAAATCCAGCATAAAACATTACCCAACTTCTGCTGGGAAAACACAACAATTTCTTTAACTCAATTTATTTGAAATCACTGTTCTAAATTGCACTCCATGTAATTTCTGCTTTTATCAATTACATGACTTTTAAATTAATCCTTATGCTAACATGCTTCTGTGCTTGTTTGTTTGCTTTAAATTCATTTTCACAAGAGGCCACAGAATTTATATTTAATTCATAATAGTTTAAGTAAGTATTAAGGAATAATGAATTAATAAAATTCATACATTTAATATAACCCACACATATAATATTCTATTTTAAAAGTCTAATTAAAACTGCAGAAGTATATAAATAATCAGAATGGTATATACCAGGCATTACTTTGCAAGCAATTAATTTTTATTTCCTTCGTAGGTGTGGAGTGAAAAGGGAATGACAGCTTACTGTCAAACAGTGCAAAACAGCACAGTATGCTGACACAGCACATGTCAATAGTGGACTCCATTTTGTCCGGAGTTTTTAAGAGCCTGGAAAGGCTTTTATAGGGAACAGTGTATCTCACATTTAAGTTAAAATGTGCAAAGAAAATCCTGTCTCAGGTGGGAGCATTAGCAGCAGTGGCTAAAGTATCAGTTAAGAAGATAAACATCCTCTTCCCTCTTCGTACACTGTTCCCTGGTGGCATTCCTACAAATGTGTTCATACTGGGGATTTTAAAGTGCTTCCTGAAATACCAACTGGTATCAAATCTGGAATATCTGTAGAAACTTTGGTATTTCAATACTTTTTTTTTTTTTGACATGTTAAATTTCCAAGTTGTTAAAGTGATGCTAAATACTGATGTAGAATTCTCATTATGTTATATACACATTTGCACTAACTTGATTTATATTATAAATTAAAGTATCTGTACACGCAGTGGCAGTTCTTTACAGCTGTCATAATCAAGTGATTTCTGATTTCTTTCCATAGACACTGATGGTTTCCTGGAATCTGATAGAGTAGTCAGGTGTCATTTACTCTTTTCTAAGGGAAGGGGCATTGTTTTTAACCAGGGAGACAGAAACTGGGCTATGCTCATTATTCTTCTAACAACCTTGGCTGGATACTTCAGCACTTTGTTGTTGTTGTTTTTTTGACTATCGTGTACTTCATGGGAAATCAAACAACCTCGTGTACCTAAGAAATACAGATGACTGTACATTCTTTGAAGCAGTATCTTAATTTTACCAAACTTGTCAGGGGATGGATCTTTGCTGTACTTTATTAGATTGTGCACAAAGTGAAAATAAATATTTTATGCTTTAATTATTAAATGTTGGCCTATCACTAATCTTGCTAAGGCTATGCATTGGAGTTCATAGCTTTCTAAATGCAACCTTTTCTGCTAAATCCACATTTGCATACATATCACAGTGTTGCCTAGTAAAGGTATTTTTCTTTTCATTTTTAAAAGGTGATGATAACACTAATCACTGTAACCACTGTGAAATGAGACATGTTTATTAAAATTCAAATGATATTTCTTTTATCCTTTTCATCACCTTACTTTTTATGTTTACAAATATTTGAAAATGATGCCTATTAACTCTGAGTTTTAATCACTAGCTTATCAGTTTGTTGAAATAAATAACAACGTAAAGTCTGCTTGAATGAGAAGTAGATTCTCTTAAAATAGGTAATTAAGGATATCACTATGGAAATAACGTTGCACTTAGGTGATCTGTACAAAATTAAAAATAATGAGAGATATGCCACACTGGCTTAGAATACCTGCTTCAATGTTTTTTAGCACATCACATTGATCTTTTTCAGATGTTTTCTACAGTTATCTCTCTGAATTTCAAAGATTTTTAAAATGTATGCTGGAAACCTTCTGGAAACATAAAATCCAATTCTTTTCCTGAGTGAAAAGGCAAAATACTGAGAGGTAATTGTCTTTTTTTGGAGACTGGGTAGCTGTTTGTCAGCATTTTCCTACACATATCTCCATAACATCTTCTAGTAGAACAAAATTATCATAATGAATCTCGCTTAAGTTTTCATTCATTGTTGTCACCATGTCTTTTACACTTTCAAAAATTTGATTCTCACCTGTTGATAATTTATTTTGTCCACTGACTACAAACCTTTTATTTTGGAAGTCTTCTAATTAGAAGCTTGTTTGGATGAAACATAACAGATATTTTACCATCTGCTTGGCATTTCCTGACCAGGCTGGAATGAAATATCTTACATATGTAAATGAGCACATCAACGTTAACTACCCTTGCACTTGAATCAGCTATTTCAGCAGAGGAGACAAGATGCCAAATTTACTATCCTAAGAACAGTTCTCCAAGTCCAGAGAAGTACATGCTGGTGCTGCAGCCAGAAATTATCCTCATGTCTGAAGTCTCATCCATGACTTTCTAAAGGCCATCAGTCTGTTACTATTCATTTGCATTGTTTCCCGTATCAGATTTTTTAAATTTAATTGCTGACTGCATATTTAATGCTTTGTTTGGTAAACTGTAAGAACTAGGAAAGGGAGGGAAGGGACGGAGAGAGGGAGGAAGGGAAGGGAAGGGA
>VXAB01009656.1:0-33553 GCA_013399175.1 Odontophorus gujanensis
TTTTGTTTTGTTTTCCCTTTTTATGAAAATAAGTGTGAAATGAAAAAAGAGATTTCAGTGAAGGAATAAGCCTTCTTCAGTTCTACATAATTCCAGTTAATTTGACTAAGCCAATGAATGATTGGTTTGGATAGCTCGAAGTGATCATTACCATTGCAGTTCTATCTTCTGTGTTTTCAACTCCTCCTGCAGAAACTGAAGAATTAGAAGAAATTGAAGTATTAGAGTAACTGCACACCAAGAGGAGACAAAAAAAATATCATTATTTCCCACTTTTGCCCCATAGATAAGTAGCACAAGCTTGCTTTGTATTCCATGGGTCACATTTAACTAAAAATTTTCCATATAAATTTTATCATGGCTTTCTCTATTTTAATCTGGATCTACATACAAAGATGGAAAGAGTATAAAGTGTAAGATACGAGGTTGAGTCTTATGCTCTAAACTAACATGGTATAATAGTTGGGAGGAAGAAAATGAAGGGAGAAAAAAAATCAGAATTCTTAATATTAATTCGTATATTAATATAAAATTAAAGAATGTGAACTTGGCAAACATACAGAGAAGGAGATGATAATCATATCTTAGTGAAACAGAAACAGCTCAGAACTCAGGAATACAGGCAGGTCTAGGAATTCAACACATTCATACCCTTCCCCTGGGAAAAGCATCATTTCTTTTCTCAGTTCAGATTTGAGACTCCAAAATCCGCTTCTTGCATAGAACTAGTTCTTATGTCCCATGTCAAGCACAACATGTGCCTGCACCTTATCTGGCATTTTGTCAAGATGCCTGTTCCAGTGCAAGTGTAGTCAATCCAAGCACTATGTGGGTTATTTACACACCCAGAAAAGAGATACTGCACTGACATGCAAAGGAGTAGGACTAAGTGGGGAGTGTCACACATAAATGTCTACCATCGCTGACAAATGCTCCCAGGCACCAGATCAATGGCTAGAAAAAAAATTGGGGCAAAAACCTTCTCTATGGAACACTTGTTCAGTTCCTCGTTTCCTTCAGTCTCATAAAGTCCATGTCCATCTCAGTCAAGGATTTAAATATGTAAGTCTGAACAGGAGTTAAATCTGCAATGTACCACTCGGTTATTTCCCTATGGTAAAATAAAATTAAACTGACCAAAAGACAACATCCTGTTTCCCATTAAAAAAAAAGGCTAATGTTTTGCTCAAGTAGTGTCAGTATGCTGTGCTAGAATGAACTGCTTTGATTTCAAGCCATTAAATACAGTAGTTAACATCTTTAAGGCTTGTATTTTTTTTATCAGATTTGCCATTTCCAAGATTTATTATACATTGTTACCAACAAACTAAGAATTATATTATTTATCCAGAAGGCAATATACAGACAAAAAGACATTTTAGTAATGAAGTAGGCATGAATGAACTAAATAAATACCTAAAAAGATGAAGCACCTTGCAGTATTAGCAAGTTAAGGTCCTTGAGTACTCAAATGAAGAGCTTTTAGTGAGATCAGAGAGCATATTCCTGGAGCTTTCGGAAGAAAAAAATCTTTCAGATCTGTTTTTCAGGTGGGGTTATCCAAATTTTTGAAGAGCACAAATAATTACCCTGCAGAAAATAAGATCTATGTAGCATGTTGCATTTTAATTACGAAACCAAATTAAAAAGAGAAATCTTCATTCCGAGTATAATTATAATCAGCCATGTTTAAGAAAGATACATTCAATCTAGTGCTGTTGAAGAACATGGTCACTAGTATGATGAGAGAAAAGAAGGTTGTTTAGGCTAGCCTAACAGATGTACATTATCAAACAGAAGGATAACAAATGAATATAATATGATTGTGATTAAATTCAGGCTCAACATTTTGGGAAAAAAATTGCCTATCACAAAAAGTGCTATAGCAGAAAATCTCTAGAGTAAATTAAATCTACTGCCTGCAAGACTGCAGCAGCAAGAGCTGCTCAATTTGCTTACCTGAATCCAAAGGCAATTCTTATTATTCTTCCTAAAGGTGATATACACCTGGCATTCCTATGAAACTCTAGAAGAAGAGGAGTATTTGCTATAATTTTGCTAAACCTGATGAACTTCCCCTACTAGATTACATGGATGGGATTGTAGATCTTGCATACTCTAAATTTTCCTGTGGTTTCAGGACTAGGAAATGGATTCAAAACAGTTACTTGCCAGGTGATGTATCACTCCTGACTTGTCATCAGAAGTTTTGTCTGGGTAGGACAGTTTGACTGTTTGTCTCACACACTTCCTCTATGAGTTCATACAACCCTAAGATCGAGAAAAAAATTCGCGGACAAAAGAAGCACTCATGGGTAGACACAGGAGGAGATAATTTAGCTAAGCCTAATTTAGCTTCTGCTTCAAAACTCATGTCTGAGCTTGCTTTATCATTTCTCTGCTGTTGAAATGTATGGCATGTTGCTATAAACATGACAGCATTTAAAACAAAAAAAACAACACATTTGTTTATGGTTGGCTGCTTTAGTAGCTTAGTGAAAGTCAAGTGGATTATTTTTGCAATATGTTCTCCCATATTAAACCTTCTGTCCAAGCTTGACAGGAACCAAGGGTATCCCAGAAGCGTGTCCTCTAAACTACAGTTTGGGGAAGCCACAAATGCTGCTATTCTTGCTATTATTAGCCATCTTCACTAGCTAACAATATTAGCAAGAAACTTGGGTTTTGTTCTTGGCTACATTTCTGACAAGTGTTTCCAATCTAGAGCATTATTTTTTGACCTGCTGAAACAAAAATATTCCCCTGATGCTAAAAGGGAAAAGTCAGTTGGATATCCATGAAGCTTCATCCATTTTTGTCATTTGATAAGTGTGATCCAAACACAAGGTAGGAAGGTCAAGAGAAATTCAGACAGATGAGAAGTGTATTGGGTCCTCCACTAAGAACTATATGGAGAGTTCAGCAGATACGAGTAAGCCTTCCTGGTTTTAATTATGGGTTGCCAGTGATCCTAATTTCTGATATTCTGGGGTATAACTGGCTGCTTTTAAGGGGTTTTCAATATCCCTGAATATAATTACTAATAACATTCTAACCTTTGATTTCTTTATTATCATCTTCTACTTACTTCATTCACCAGATCATTGTTAAGATCCTGTTAACATATTATAAGACATTAATAGACGTTTTATTACCAATTATATTTCAGGATTAGTTTTCATAAAAATTGCTGTTGCTAAGTGTATGTCATCTCACTGATTCTACTACAGTGTACCAAATGCAGTAGATAAAAATGGCTAATAACTCACTCATGTAATGTTACAGGTATATTTGGTACCTTTCTCTCCTCTGATTATAGACATATCAGCTCATTAAACACTAGTGTAAGAACACTAGCTGAGCCCTTCCTTTTATCAAACCACCAGAGTGAATCCAGAGGCTAAGCCCTTCTCTTTTAATGATTCTGTAGTACTGCCTTCATAATCGAAGCAGGCTGGGAAAAGTGGGAGAGCACATGGTGTTTCAATCAGCTTTTATAGCTACAGAGGTGCTGTTTTTTCATGTCTGATTTCAAGCATGCTTTTAAATGTCCTCTTCTGCCCTTTTCTGGTTGTTTCTTTTATTAAAAAAGTGTTGATTTTCAATATCAGAAAAGCTGCTGCACTTGCATGGATGCCACATTGAAAAGAATGACTTTGTACAGTCATTTAGAAGCTGTAGAGTACTATAGGTACAATGGCAAACTTGTACATCTGATGAAAAACATGAATATACAAAATAATATAACATAAATATGCAAAATAATACATCTTATAAGTGAGAATCTAATTTAAACCATTAGAGATCAAAGAGATGTTTATTTCTAGAGAGAATATGACAGCATTTCTTGTGAACGTCTTAATGAATAAAATCAGATTTTCTTGTTGCTATATTGGGGTGAAACTGATTGATCTCAACACTACTCATTAACCCTATGTTTACCAGTGTTGTCTGTATAGAGGGTCATGCAGCACCATTGAAAGGCATGAGAAATATTTCAGCTGAAATATATACCACAGAAATATAATAGTGCCTATCTCATTCATGAATGATTTTCATGGCCCAAGGCAAGATGAAAAGTAATAACTAATTCTACAGAAGATGATGATTTAAGGTTTCTCATCTTTTCTTAGCTGAATATATAGATAAAATGCATTTTATATCTGCAATAAATAAATAAATAAATAAAATTACAGCATATACCACAATTTGCAGTTCCACTACCCAAGATAAACTAATACCATATTACAAACTGATTCAACAGACTGTTATTATTACCTGATTTAGAATTTCAAAATAAAATCAGTGAGTTACAATGTCTACTGTGTCTCCTGGAGTTACACTAGTTCTCTTGGTATCTTAAACACAAGTGACTGTCAGAAAGAGAAAGGTTATATTATTGTCTCTAAATATCATATCAATAGTTAAGTTGTCTAAAACAGAGGCTAGAAACTAATTTTAGAACATGCCATATATTATCACTTTTATAATATTAGTAGTTAATAAGACATATCCTCAAAGGCTGTTAAATTATTTTACAAATAAGATACAAGGAAGTAGTATTATTTGCATTATATACTGAGGAAATTGAGAAACACAGATACTATTAAAAAAAAAAAAACAAAACAAAAACATACATTGTGATTCAAATATAGGAACAGAAATGATGGTACAGATTTGTTTAAGAGCAGTTAACTGGGTCAAGTTAGGAGTGCAGATCTGCCACAGATCCTTTGTGGAGATAGAGGGTAGCCAAATAAAGATGATTTTGTTATTGTTGGTAAAAAGTCAGACTTTGTATTACCCTTAAGGTGTTGGGCCTGAAGACTTGCCAAAACTCACTTCGGCATTAGATGATTTTCTCTGGCATGGTTGTGGTATCCATCATCTAGAAGTAAAGTAGCTATTGTCTAAATTTGTTTTAGCTTAGCTTTAGTTTATAACCAGAAGAAGTTACTCTTAGGTGTTATACAATTTAGGACTCCAGAGCAAAAATGTGTTGTAGAAGGATGATCAGAGATCCCAGGTTGTAAATACCAAGAACAGGAAAGCATCAGTCACTATACCAGTGCATTCTTGTGAGTAATATGACATCAGTTTTAAAGAAAATATATATAATCTGAGTAATAAGGAACCAGTTAAAATAAGCAATCATAAAAAGAAAATGTATAAAAATAAATCCAAACAAATGAAAGACTAAGGAAAGAAGCCATGTTTTGAACACCATGGGTTAATTGACAAAAACCATAGGAATCTGATGACTTGTTATTGACTCCCCTCTCTCCATTTTTCTTTGGGAAAATGTCAGTATTCAACAAAGGACACTGAAAAGGCGAGCACAACACTGTTTAAGAGAAGGAAGATCTAAGTATTTTTGTGATAAAAACTTAAATAATATTTGTGAAGATTCTCTGTATTAGTGTGGACTACTAGACTACTGTCCTGGTTTTAGCTTGGACAGAGTTGATTTTCTTCACAGTGGCTGGTATGATGTTATGCTTAGACTTTAAGGCAAAGTAAATCAATGTTGATAACTCCAGTGTTTCAGCTGATGCTACGCAATGCTGTACAAAGTCAAAGAAGTTTCAGTTTTTCAGCTTCTTGTACTATCCAGTCAGCACAAGGAGTTGGGATGGAACAGAAACAGGACAACTGATCAAAAAAAATCACAAAAGGGATGTTCCAGACCATATGACATTGGAGGAATAAAAAGCCAAACTGAGGGGAGTTGTCTAGAGGGCAATCACTGCTTGGGAACTGGATGGGCACCTGTTAGCACATGGTAAGCAATTGCTTTGTGGATTACTTGTGCTGTAAATATATATATACATACATACACACTCAATTAGATTACTCTGATATGCCTCCTGTCTATTTCCACGGAAACTACAGCAGATACAAAGACCACAATAACACTATTTAATAGAGCAAACTTTCAGCTACAAAACACTATTTCTCAGTGCAGTCATCACCATCAATCGATTCACATGTACGAAATGTTCAAGACATTCTCTATTTCATGGTGTGACAGCTGTGCATGGCCATTCATAATATTGCTTTTCTTCTACATCATTTTATCCCATTGCTGAAACATATTACCCACTGCTCCACTGTGCTCACATATACTGGTTGGTCTCTATAAATATTCAGTAAGCAACCATGAATATTAATGGTTTTTTACCTCATGAAGGAATTCAGTTTCACTCCTTTGCTTCCAAATCAGATGCCATCTTGCAGACTCCCCTGTGCTTCCATCTGTCGCACAGCATCAACATGTAATAGAATATTGTTGGGAAGGTTCAGCTTCTACTGAGATACCACCAACATCCGCCTCTCATGTTGTGGGCCAACATAATAAAATAGAAGACATTACTTTTGGAGCAGACTTGGTATATCATTATTACTATTATTTCCCTTTTCTGTTTTAGTAAATAGTTTTCATCTGAATCTACAAGTTCTATGTTTATTCCAGCTCTTTCCCACACCCCAATAGGAAGGCAGGAAGTGAGCAAAAGGCTGTATGGTGCTAAGCTACCTGTTAGCTTACACCACGACAACTATTAAAGCATTAATCAGGTCTAGAAATAAATTTCTAGCTCTGTCTACATAGAATTAATGCATTTTTCTCATAACTGAATTTTGAGCACTGTGAGACAGAGAATCGTGATCAGATACTGTAACACAATGGAAAGCCCAACAAGGCAGCAAGGCAGCAAACAGCAAGATCCCAGGCTACAGTGAGTGAAGATGAGCTCAAACAAGACAGCAGTGGGTATAGAAATAACAGAAAGAAGCTGCTTATCTTCAGAAAACCTGTAAGGTCCTCAGGTAAGGTCCTACATGGTCTCCTAACACTCCAGTACCGTGCCCAGAGTGAAGCAGAAAACGTTCCCCAGGAGTTGATACACTCCTGCCAGCAATAATGTCCTTTCACAGACTCAACTGGGAATTCTTACTCTACATTTGAAGAAAAAAAATAGTAATTATGGCATATTTTAATCCAAAACTCACTTTCTAATATGAAGTATCGATGAACAGCATAACCATTTTGAGAAGGAGATGCTGAACTGGTCAGTTTGTGTCAAAGATAATAACCTGTGAACTGGAAATAACACTTTTCCACAGAAGGGATTTAATCCGTCCTAATAATGGTTGTATTGCTTTCACTTTTGAAATATATTATATTGTTTCATTCTACTCACTTTGGAATGGTTGCATTTCAATGAAAGATGAAATAACATTCTCCCTAATACATATGCCAAAAAATCTATTGTGTAAACAGAATGTCATTTTTATTATTAGTCCCTTTCCATACCATTCTTCATAATGCAGAGCTAGCACTTTTCAGCTGTCACAGTGCAGAATATCCTTTTTCTCTCTAATGTTTGGTGTCAAAAAGTACCTACTATGGCAGATTAATCTTGTTCAGTAGCATGATGCCCCAGTAGGAACACTGGAAAAAATCTTTCTTCAGAACCACAGCTTCTGCAGCAGCAGCTTTCATTTCTACAGAATTTTTTACTTCTCAGTAAGCAAAAGTGAGAGCCAGAAATTATTGACAATAGAGCTAAAATAAAAGCAGACGTAAATAAATAAACTCAAGGTTTGGTAAACAAAGTCCTGGGCAAGAGAATAATGGGAGGAAAGATTGTTGGGAAGGCAACACAAACAAAACTGAACAACACTGGAATCAAACACTTCCAAAATATAAGTGCAGCAAGACTGACATGAAATCACTTCAGAAACAAACAAGGACTGTCCAAAACACATAAACAGGGGGGAAATTATTAAGAGTGATTAATAAAGTAGTACAGAAGTACATACAGACAAAACCAGGAATGGATAAGTGCAAATGTACGATACGTTGCAAATGCAATGGATAGCAATCAAGCAAAGAACAATTTATTTTTTTTTTACGTAACTTTATACAAACATTGGAGACCATGGGGAGGCAAAGCAAAACTTCTAGAGCTGTATGGAGAAGGTAGAGATATTAACAGATGACATGGTGAAGGCAGAAATGTCCTAGGCTTTTTGCTTCCTTTTTCACAAAATGTTAATAGTGATCGGATGCTTCACAAGATTGCTGTTAACAGCGAAAGGATGAGAACTTAGGCCAGACTAGAAACAGAATACATTGGAGAATATTTAGGTATTTAGGAAAGCTATATATATTCAAGACACAAGGCCTGAGGAAATTTATCTTAGAGCAAAGCAATCTTTGAATCATTAGTGATTATCTTGTAGACTTCATGGAAAATAGATGACATCTGAAAGGGATGGAGAAGGATAAGTATTGATCTTCCCTTTAAGAAAAAGAAAAATAAACACCTGGTGAATTCAAGATCAGTAAACATAATTTTGTTTTGCAGAATGTACCAAAGCAAATGATTAACTAATCAATTTGTAAGCACTTAAAAAAAGTAACATTAGGAATCCACTATCCATTTATTGAGACAAAACCTTGTGAATGAATAACCTGTTTGCTTTTTCTCGTTGTTCCTCTCTCAGTGAACAGAAAGAAGCACAAGCCAAACTACCTATTGAAATAAACCTGGGTTTATTTTTTGCACAATCACTTTTTCAGGAGAAAAAGGAGAAAATGATCTGCCATTGTATCACCCAAAATAATGAAAGAGTTGAGAAGAAAGGCCAATGTCTGGTATATATGTCTTGCCTGAACATAGAAACATAGAAAGCCAGAGACACTTTTTAAGGCAATTATCAGTAGATTACATCACACATTATATTAGGTGGGGATCACACATCTAACAGTGTGAATTATGGAAAAGAAAAGCTGCTTATATTTGTGGACAGCTGAGCTGAGAAGGTCTGCAGGCACAATGGAGAATCAAGTTTGAATTCTAAGTAATCATGACAAATTGGGGAAATGAGGTGAGACCAACACAATAAAATAGAAACAACTATGAAGTACTACAAGGAACTCAAATGCACACATATAATATGGGAAACAAATGACTGGGTAGTTACACTGCAGAAATAGATCTGGGGGATAGCAGAACCACAAACTGAACACAAGTTGAGAGTGTGCTGCTGTTGCAATAATTTTGGGTTGTATTACTAGGAGTATTGTAAGAGGTCAGTCATTCTGGTCTCCAAGGCACCAGAGAAGCTTCGCCTTAACTCCAGTTTTCAGTAGAATGCTGTCAAAACACAGATAAAGCAGAAAAAAAAAAAAAAAAACAACAGAAGACAGCAGTAACAATGAACTGGTCTAGGAAAATCAAACTGTAAGAGACTGAAAGAACAGACTATTCCTAGGCCGGAAAACTTTTTAATAGCACTATGCATGTAGCATTTGAATTAATTTCCCTTTGGAAAAACACAATTAAGCATCACCATTGAGATTTTGTTTAGTGGCGCATCTATGAGCATAAGCTGATCAGTAATTTTTAGGATCAGATACTTGATAATACACTTGGTCTTTAAAATTTGCAAGGTAAAGATAAAAATATGGTCTGTTATCAGGAAGCCATTCTAAATCAGCTCCAAAATCTTATCAATTGCAGTGATATTTCTCATCTGATTTTCAATTTTTCAAAGCTACCTTGCTCTCTTTAGTACAGTAAACAAATAATGCATTTTCACATAAGTAACCTATCTCATTAGTAGCACTTGTACATACTGAAGTTCATTCTCAGACTTCAGGTACATATTAATAACCTTCACTTCATAACAACTTACTCAATAAGTAAGGAATTCCATCTGGGAGATCATAATCCCACATTCATATTGGAAGATGAAGGTGGAGAGATGGTACCAAATTACAGCACTACACCATTCTGAATGTATGTACCTAGATGTAGCACTGAACCTTTATTTCAGTAGGAAGAACATCAAAAGGAATACTTTTTGTTCAGGTGAGGATCAGATAAATGCTGGAAAATTTGTAGATTAAACCCCAGTTGGTAGACATGATCAATCTATAGAACTCACTGTTTGGTCAGATACTGGTGTTTCCCTTCAGAGTCTTTAAGGCACACTTGTATTTCTCCTTTAGTTTTAATTTTCATTTGTTGGAAGGAATATTTCCAAATTCCAAATTCTAAGTCTATTTGCCCTACAGAAAAGTCTTCTTTTATCGTCTGGACATCTGACTAGGACAGTGTGGAGACACAGCTAAAACACATGAACAAAATCTAGAAAACTACTTACGTATTTTTGCAGTGAATTTTTATTTTCTTTATTTTTGTTTTCCTCTGAGCTGGTGTCTGATATCAGCAGCTACATTATTTGGTGTGGAATCAAAGGGGGGGAACATGGACAGATAAATAGAAAGATAAAAGCAGTAAGGTAATTGCTTCTAATGGGGAACAAGGAGAGAGGATGGATAAAGAAGGCAGATATAATAAATGCTCCTTTAGCCAGACTCTTGTAATAATCAGGAATTCTGCTATTCATAGTTACCAATGCAGTGAGCCCTATATTTTTTTAGAAATAGAAGCATTATGTTGAAGGACTGAGAAAGCTCTTGAAACAATCTAGTATTATCAGCTCCCACGCTGAAAGTCGTGAGTGAAAGGGAGAATGTTAGGAGAAATCGTGCTGGTTCTGGCAGCCCATGAGAGATTGAGGTTGCTGTATATCTATGACTAAGTTTCAGTTAGTACCGAGGCTAAGTGTGGATACCCAGTAAGCAAACAGTATATGGGTGCACTGTATATGTATGTACATACATGTCTTGCCATACAGATAACACACAGCATTCATACAAATTCAGACAGCAGTTGGGCTCAAATAGCCAGTCAGCCCAGTAACTGGTCCTTGTATCCCCCAGTATCCCCAGCTGCTGGAAACTGGGAACAGATAAGCCCGAGACACCTCGGCCAGCAAACTATTCACATAGTAGCCCTCCCATTATTCTTCTGTTTTTAACACTTCCTCCTCCACAAATCCAATAGTAAGTCTTGTGAAAATTCATGATGCTCCTCTCTTGCAGTCTACAGTGTGTCCCATATCCCTCATCAACCATCTCACTTAGTCCAAAAGTTAATCCGGCACTGAGTGGGTTTCATGCCTGGACCCTGGGGCTGAGGGTCTCCTCCTGGAACAAACCAGATAGAGCACAGCCAGGGTGCTCCTTCCTCTGAGTGCTTAATTTGGGTTCCCCAGCAGCCATTGTGTCCTTCTGCTCCTATGGACTTGTGGAGACAGACCTATGATGGTCTCAGGACTCACAAGAACAGAGTATCACTTAGACTCGCCCATCTACCATTGCCTTTTGTGCATGTAGACCAGCTCTTAATCTAACATAGGGAATACAGTCAGTGATCAGAAATCACATTCAGAAACTGGAAAGAGGTAGGCAACTAGGCAGGAGAGAAGCACATTCAGGAAGAAGGAAGGAAAATCTGCAGAAAAGGTGAGATTGATCTGAACTGACCATCTAAACTGATGGGGAACAGTCCTTCAAAAGAAGCAGAAGAAGATAGATATGGATTTATGGACTTGGCTTGGTTTTGAAAACAGAAAACAGCTATCCCATTGAGAACAGTTATGGTTTGAGTAGATGCTCACTCACTTCCCTCACTTACAGAGGATCTCTGAGGAGAGGGACCCGGGTGTCCTGGTGGATGACAGGCTGGCCGCGAGCCAGCAGTGTGCCCTGGTGGTCAAGAAGGCCAATGGCATCCTGGGGTGCATTAAAAGAGTGCGGCCAGCAGGTCAAAGAAGCTGATCCTCCCCCTCTACCCCGGTGAGGCCTCACCTGCAGGTTGTTGTGTTCAGCCTGCTTTGGCAGGGGGATTGGACTAGATGATCTCTAGAAGTCCCTTCCAACCCCTACAATTCTGTGATTCTGTGAAAAAAAATACAGTGGGCAAAAGCCGAAATTAGTGTTTTGAAGTTTTACTTTCTCATCTTAGTTATTAATCTTAAGATTTGATTGGGATTGGCAAAGAAACATAAAGAAAAATAAAACTCTAAACCATTACTTGAAAAGAAAATGTGGAACTGCAATATTTATACAACATGGGAGGTGCCTAATAGCTAACACCAGACTGCCAGATGTTTGGCAATTTATGCATGTCTCATATCATGAATCTTTGCAGCATTTTGTATGTAACGGAAGAGACACCTGCACAAGAGGAAGGTAAGCAAAAGGAAGGAGTAATAGAAATGGACAATTTGAGCTATAGAAGAGGGAAAAGATGTCAAGTCCATTTTGTCAGAAATTTTTTCCCTCCACTAATCTTTCCTGTGTTAAGATACAATAATGTTTGTTGGTTCTTTTTACTAATTAGACTTCCCATGAAGATATTAGCAAAAGATTTCTTTAGAAAACTTGTGGAGTCTGCATCCTTGGAGTTTTTTAAGGCTTATCTGGATGAAGCTCTGAATATCCTGGTCTGACATCAGAGCTGGCCCTGCTTTGAGTCAGGGATTGCACTAGATATTCCCTGAGAATACTTCCAGCCTGAATTGTTCCGTGAATGATCAAAAATCTCAGTACATCATCGAAGTAATTTTCATATTTGATAGCAGGCAGGACAGCAAGCAGATTATGAAAAATTGGTAAGCATATCATATCTGTAGATGTCCCTTCATGCAGAATATCATTTACGACTAAGGCATAGGCATGCCGCATAGATGCACAGCACTGACATTTAGGGCTTTTTTACCTCTTGAATTTGAATGCTACATTATGGTGTGCCTGAACTGAAATCACCTTAAAACGTTCTTTTTGTGACATCAACAACATGTATGTCCTCATGCTATAAGACAATAAAAGAGTGAATTTCAGTGAGGAATCATCCACCTAACGGAGTTGTCTGTCTCTATCTTGCAGGAATGAGGCAGCATGCACTAATAACTTTTCCCTGGACAACTGTCTCTGAGCAAATTCATGCTTTTCTAGGTCATAAAGTTTGTTAACATTATTTTTTCCAGTCCTTTTTGATATCATGGGATGGGCTCTTTTGTCAGCTAGACCTACTTTCCACTATTCAAACAGCAAGAAGGTTATCACTGATAACTGAGGCAATTTTGAGTACATCATTGTCAGAAAGATGGTGATGCTAGAATTGCCACTTGCCATGGCATTCTTTTTGGTGTAAAGTATAGAAAGGGAAATTTCACATCATCACTGCCAAGAAAGTGCTGAAACATTGCATGAAGAGTGAGATGCACCCCTGAAGTAACTCAAAATGTGGGAACTGCTTCAGCAGCAATAGGAAGCACAAATAAAATGCTATGAACATCTCCCCAGTGTTCCTGAGTAAATCTCAGGTATAGATAAAACACTCCTCCTGCTGTCCCAATTTAATTTCATTAGATCATACCACAGTTTTTGAGAACATAATAAACATTGTTTGGGTTGAAATAAAAATATCCCAACGTTCTTTACGCCTACCTTAAAATTCTCTGCAAATGTGGAGAAGAATGCAAGAATGTAAGAGATACATAAAGGAATTGAGAACAATAGGAATAATTACTGACAAAGTAACATCCTACACATAAATATAGCATTATGAGTATTGACAAGAGAAGGAAGAAAACCCACTGTGTACAAGATCCTGATTTCCATGCAGACGAGAAACTGATGCCCTTTAAAAGCAGTTATTCATGACAGGAAAATTCTCATGATGTTGAACACGAGGTAGCCAGTGGGATGTTCATTTGTCACGCTTTCTCTGTTAGAACATGGAACTCTCAAAGAGTAAATATATTAAAAGTAACATGGAGTCTTGTGTGGGAGATTTATACTTCTTAACACTGTCCTGAGAGAAAGGATTTTCTTTCCTTTTAAATTATAGCCATGGTCATTAATAGTTATTAAGTGATATGGAGTGTCTCTACGGTTGCCTGTCAATGTGTGATTTTTATTTCTCTTCCTCCAAGAAATTATATTATCTATTAATATAGAAGAGTTTTGCAAAGACAAATACAGAATAAGCAGTTAAAAATATTAAAAAATGCAATATGGAACACTAAATACAGCTGGATGCAGATCATCAATCTATTTTATACATGCTTTTCTAGTCTTTGTATATTCAATTCCCAATCAGAATCTTCTGTATGTTTTAAATTCTGTCAAATGAAACAATTTCACAGCTTTCTGGAGACTAATCTTTTTCTCTAGTGAATCCAAAAATTATATTAAATATGAGTGACTGAAATAATGGTACATATTTTGTTTGTTGCTCAGCTATGATAATTATTAATATATTTAGCTTGTACTTTCCATTAACATGTATTAGAGTACATCTGTTAACATCTCATGGACTGCAGAGATTAAACACTGCTGGAACAAATGAACCTTAATCAGAATTTGAACCTCGTTTCTTATGCTTTCATGAAGAGAAAAAGAACTGTAGCAATGATGTAACAACAACAACAGCAACAAAAACTATTCACTGAACATTTTTCGAGATTTAATAGTGTTGGGTTTTTTTCCTCCTGGTACCTAAGGAAGTAATAAAGGAAAGTTATCTTAACACTTTTGTCTACACATTTGATTATTAATGGCCCTGGAATCTAAAAAGGTCAGCCTATCCACCAAAGCGCTAAGTGACAGTGCACACAAATGATGTCCACCAATCACATCGCTCCTGTCCAACAGAAGTAATGGGTCATCTCAAAAGTGAAGACTGAATAATTCGTGTTCATTCTACCATTACTCTTTTTGATAAAGTTGCCAGGAAAATATGTTAATAATACAGATTTTTTGAAATACAAACACCCATCCAGTAAGAATTATTAGCTCTACGGTAGATTTTTCTCTTGACCAGGAAAGGCTTACTGGAACCACACTCAGCATACAGAAAATGAGCAAACCCTCCTACGCATCCTCAAAAATGCGTGTTAAAAGCACATAGACTTGAGTACCCACATTTAAATATCACTACTGATTCACATCTTTAGCACAAGAATGCTTTGAGGACCATCCCTGATTTGCCAGCAGTGTGTGACAATGTACAAAAAATACGCACTATGGGGAACTCTGATAGGGCTCTCTGTTAGCTAAGTACACTCATCAGTTCTGTGTCTCTGCTGTCAAGTCAAAAGCATGATCTGCTGGCGTAGCTTTCTGCAAGCATACTCCAATGTTAATCACACAAAGCTTCCTGTAGAGAAGCTACACCAGCTCTCAGGCACCAAAGAAACATCTGCTTTACTAAGGGCAGCAATTTTTCTTGTGGAGTGCTCTCCACATATTGGAGTGTTCTCCAGAGAAATATCACACCACCTAGAAAGCACCCTAGAAGCAATACAGTCCCAGGGTGAATACAGACAAATGGAATCTGGCACTCAGATGTATGCTTACATGTATAGCACACATGGTGATTTAGAATTCTTATTGATTGCAAATGCACTTTTCAATGGAAATAATTTAAAATGATGCATTGATATGTTGCAAGGTTTATAAGGAACTTTATTTTAATTTCTATACTGAGGAAACTGCGTCTGGTGTATTTCATCTGATGAAATTTACAGATTCAATTAGGTAAGCGTTGATTTCATTGTCACAGAAAATATCAATTTAAGTGCAAGCCACTATGCTTCCTACTTCAGGGACCTAGAGGGCTATTTTATTGGTTGGGTATTGTTTGCTGATTTTTGATACTTTAATAAAACCCTTTGGCATTGCTGTGGTTTCCCATTTCCTTACAATTACACAAACTTCAAGTCCTTAATACAAATGGAGACCTTTATTAAACTTGCGAATGTATGCAAGAAAAAAGTCTAGAGCACTGCAGTCCAACCTGCTGATTGTTAACAAGATGTAAAAGTGCTTTTTAAATTATCAAATATGTTTAATCTAAAAAAGAAAAAAAACAAAACAAAACAAAACAACAAGAGAGAGCGCAAAAAAATAGTGTTAATTTAAACTGAAGCACAGCTTGTAAGTAACATTTAAAAATGTGCCACAGGAAAACTGAATGGCAGTGATCTGCTTTCTTCAATGCTCCTAACTTTTCTGTTGTGCATAGTGTGCAGCCCACTCTGAGCTAATAAGTGGGTATTTATTCTGTTCCTTCTGTGGTTACCTGAACTGCACTTTCTCTAAAACACACGAATGTGCCCAGTAAATCCCATAGGGGGTTACTTGCTTTTAACCTACCTGATGGATTTACCAATACTGTGCAGCACCCTTCCTAATTCTCTTTGCTCATATTGTGAAACTTTGTGAGGAATCAAGAGCCACGGAAAACCAATTCATCTGCAAAAGTTGACATTTCATGATGCTGTATAGACAGAATGACCATAGCAGTATCATAGCCTGAGGTGGATATTAACTGCATTTTGTTGAGCCTTTCAGCTGCAGTAGGCAATACAGGTTCATTTAGGCTACTTGGATTGTCTCATATTTTCAGGCCAGCTGGATGAAGCTGAGAGGCTGGACTTTTCTCTGGAGGGATGAAGAATTGTCATTCCTGCTCAAGTCAGAAGGGACACACACCTGCTTGACAGTTTGTGAAGACATAAGTCTTCCCAAGGCTGGCCCAAGAAACAATATGGCATATGATGATGACACTGAAGTTTAGCCATCAGTAGGGTTGAGATTATCTCTGAATGTCAAACCAGTGTGGGAGGTGTTGAATGCATGGCTATGCTGAATGCCGTCCTGAACATCTGCTCTCTTCCTGTAGTCCTCTGATTCACAAATGCATCCAGGTTTCCATGATCTCATTACTCCCAGGTCATGCAGAGAAGGTGTTCTGTACCTTTTTTTAACACTTCTGTGCAGATTTGAATCTAAGCTTCAAACTCAGGCCTCTGGGCAGCATGTTTGGTCTATGTGCCCTCAAAGAACCCAAAAAGGAAAGGAAGAATCCAACCCTTTCCTTAAAAAGGATAAAAGTATTATCCTCACTTTATCAAACTGCAAAAACTATACTGAGGAGGTATGACTTTGCACAGGGATAACAAGGTGAAGACGCACAAATGAATTTTGATCAGCAGCTGCTGTCAAACCTAAATAAACCTACCTGTAAGGATACAGTTAGAATGTAAGAATGTCTGGTTTGTGAGAATATCTGACTGATGGTTAGTCAGCAAACAAAAAATAGTAATAATAAAAAAGAAGCAGTAGATTAAACACACACATGTATAGATTGTAACAAACAGTACATAATTGAGGTCACACCAAAATCAGAGCTCACAGGTCACCGTAGGGGCCACTGAAGGAACTGCTCAAGCATGACCTTGACAAGATTCAACCAGAACTGTGTAACTAATAATCAAGTAGAAAAAAAGATAATTATGAGAAAGAGCAAACTTGATTTGGGATATTTCACCAAGACTATGGAATCAAGTTAAGTGCATTAAAAGATGTTCCGAGGGGATTGTAGGAGCACAGGATACCCAAGGAATGTTTGGTTAAAGGACAACAAGCAGGGAAAGGGAGAAATCAGTGGATCACAGAATAAAAGAGGTAGGGGTGGGAGGACAAAAGGGGGCAGTTATGTGCCAGCTGACTTCTGGTCAATGCACTTGCCTGGCCAAGCTCTGCACCTGATCACCACTGCCTGTCCTTTCTTCTTATTAAACTCTAGTCCTAGCTTGATTTCTAACCAATCTCATTTCACCAGGACATTGTTCTCAGCTCTGTGTGGGTAATTTGCTGAGTGAGTTTCAGACAAGCTCAACTAACCAGTGAGCAGGAGGAGGAGATCTGCATTTGTAAAGGCTCAGGGACAGAGACTGCAGCTGGATAAGAGATCAGTGTCAAAGCAAGGACATCGGCCTGACTTAAAGTCCACACTATTATCTAATGAATCTTCAGCTGTAGGAATGACTGGAAATTGAGAGACTGTGGGTGTGCGTAGGCCCCACTAGTAAATTTAAATCCTGAACAGATTGAGAGGAGAGAGGGATTCAGCAGTCTGTGTTGTGCAAGGTTATGTGTATGCCTTGTGTGTTTCTAGATGCTGCCAAATGCAATGGTGTCTTGCCTGCACTGAACTGTGTTGCTGGAAGTGTTTGTATTTATTTTGTGTATATTTGTACCCACAAAACACATGCCTGCCCTCGCTACCAGCTAAGTCTGGAATTGGTACCAGCAGTGGTTTTGTCTGACAGACTGGGAAGAAAAACCTTGTGTCTTAAAATCCTCTGGATCGAACTTTCCTTAAAAAAATCAGAAGCTCAGTTCAAACTAAAACTTCTTTCAGACGACAGTTCTCCATGCATATGCCAACATGACTTTGTCATAAGTAGAAACCTGGCACTGCTGGGAATATAACCATAAAGGTGAGTGAGAGGAGCTTCCAACCCACAGCAAAACTGCATTGTATCAATTAGTCTGTGTGTGGCCACAGATGCACTTCACCAGTGACCACATTGGTCATTTCTGCCTGTAGTGATTGGGTCCGTAAGGACCATAGATGTGAACAGAAGTCCTTCCAGTTGTGCTGAAAATACCAGGATTCCTTCCATCCCCTAGAGAAGAAAAAACTGTGATATAGTTTTATTAAAACTGCGAGGCATGCATAGACAGCGAGAGGATTATTGAGAAAAAAAGAAAAAAAGAAAAATGAAACCAACAACAACAGCAAGAACATGATTAATCTATTATAAAAATAACAACTAAAACACAAAGGAGATCTCAGCTTACACACACCTAAGGGTAGATTACAAAATAAATAAATAAAAATAAAAAACAGGTTGCTGATTACCGTATTATTGATAGGAGTGCAGCACAGCACAGCAATTCCCCCATCACATGTTCTGGACCGCAGAGCCCATTACGCCTCCTGCTCAGATCTCTGAGAAGTAAACCAGCTCATGCTGCTCTGCATAATACTGCTCCTGCTCACACCAGTTCACTGAGTGCTGTCTCATGCATCTCTACATTCTGCCATGTAGATGCCCCAAAGTCCACACAGATCAGCACACTGCAAGATTAAACTCTTCAACTCACATTCTTAGACATTCCCAATGCATTTTATTTTTATTTTTTTGCCGGAAATGTGAATGAAGCATGTTGAAATTCTAAGCCTACAAGCACCAATATTTCAAACAAACTCATTATTGCACTTAGTGTTTGATCTACAGCCCACTAGAGACAATGGGAAGACTGCCATTAACTTCACATCAGGCTCATAAAAAATGAGGCAGATAACTTCCATTAATGTTAATGAGAGTCATGTATATAAATCACCTACTCACTGACGGAAAAAGAAACCTTTTTCTGTTCTGCTTTTTACAGGGCTTCCACAGCCTGTGATATTCACAGTCTTCAACAGCATTTTGAAGACAAAAGGTTTTCCAGCAGCCATGTCTTACTATTGATTTTGCTTTCTGTCAACACAAGTCAGGTTTTACATAGACAGAACACTTTTAAACATACAGTCATACCAGGTTTAACATGACCATGAGTGGACTTAAAATTACAGTTAATTCCTAGAAGGCAAATAATTATTATTTCTCAAATTATTTTTGATGAACTACAATAAAAATTCTTTTCTTTTTAATTAACTTTAAAAATCTAACATTAATTTTCCTAAAAGATAATTATTTCTTTTTTACCAAAAAAGATGAGTTTTTTCACTCCTATTTATGATTGCTTCATGTGGCCTTACCATCACACAAAATCCCCAGCTTTACAAAGAAAACATATACAAAGAATTTCAGAATGGTATACAAAAGTTCCTATTTGTTTTAGATAAGCACTTTACATGGATGATATGTCCTGAGTAGGTCAGGCAAATAAAATAATAAAATAGCAACAAAATAATTCTGTTGTAATATATTAATCCCTTGTGGGCTTTTTGGTGGTTTCAATAGTTTAAAATTATTTTAATATTCATTATTTCTAAAAAACAAAGAGGTTTCTTATGTTCAGTATTTTGCCTTTTTAAATGTATAAATATGTATGTAAAAAACTTAAAACAAATACTTTTTAAAAAGATAAAAGTATAACCTCACTAACATTTAAATTTTAGAGGAATTTTAATAGCATTCCAGAGGCTGCATTTTCTTGTACATTTCAGTTATGATGAATGGTCAACAAAAAGTACAGGAAAAATGAGCTATCATTAACAATTTGTCACCAAAAGGAGATATTAGGATTCCAGAAAGCATTGCAAATGGATTTTTAGTTTTCAAGACTAGACCACAGCTGCTTTGCTCCACCAGGTTTAGTCTTTCTTTGGCTCCTTATGCTTAACTCCTTAATGTGGCACATTAATTTTAGCCCCTCATATGTTCACTCTTTCAGGTCCCTCTGTCTAGAAATTTTGCCACTCAAATAGCAAAGTGCAAGCTTTCCATCATTCTAATAGTTAAATAATGGCAAGGCTATGCAATTGAAACAGCATGAAAGGTCACCTTGACAATACTCTGACTGGTAAAAAGTAGCTTAAGGCATCACAGCTCCTTATTGTGAACAAGTTGACTGACTTTATGACTATTCATGGTATTTTAATAATTTTCAAGCTTGACACAAAACAAGGAATGCCATTTTGGAATTGTTGCCAACAATCAAAAACATCAAAGAAACACAATATTTACTAAGCACCTTTCTGACCCTATTGAGCAACAATAAAGCAGGGATAGAAGGGTGTTTGAACCAATGATAAATCTTTTGGAACGGTTGGCACAGGTACTCCGTATGAAATTTAAACCTGAGAAAAAGTCTATTGAAAGCTGAAGCTTTCACTAGCAATGTTCTCAGAAAGCTCTACTTTCAGAATGTAAGGAGCACTGCAGTGGAGATATTGCACAAGGACTTTAAGATTGGAATTTGCCTTTATCTTAGGTATGCATTTTATGGTAGGACAAGAGCAGGGCTGAATTTCACATGCTTCTCTGTTGGAGGTGGGACCAAGATCACATAATTCTCAGACTCAGCATAGCCATATGATATCTGGTGAAACTATAAATGAGCTTCAGTTTATTTGTCACTTTCATTTTGTTCTTACCAGAGCTCTTGACGTCTCACATGCCTTTTCATCTAAGTGTTTAAATGAACTGCAGCCTGATTTCCTAAATTATAAAGTTAGCGTGCTTAAAACCAGATAAGCCCAGAGAATAGCAAAGAAAGAAAACCAAACAGGGCACAAAATGCCTTGTCCTTCTTGCTTTTCTTTTCCTAACTGCTAATTGCAAAATAAGGTTCTCATGCCATGTGCTTTAACAAAACATGAGGTTAAGGTCCAGAATATACATATTTGGCTAATAAACGCATTATTAATTTTGGTCCAGCTAAGTTAGCATTTTAACTCCCAGTCTTCTGGTATATCTATGTCTTTCCTTCCAAAGATATAAAAATGGAGAATATAACTGGCACTTTCTTGCTCAACTCATTGGAAACAATAAGTAAGGCCCTGAATTTGGAATTCCTGGGTACTTCACGTATGCATCAATCAACTTAAGGATCCATCTTTCAAGTATCTATTAAACTTTTACATTAACATTACTACTGCGCAAATTTCTGTATAATCAAATTTGAATCAAAGCATAGGGCTAGGTATTATGAATGACAGAACACAATCTTACACATAGGAGCTATAACTTCCTTCACTGAAGGTCTGGCTGCTTGCTTGAGAATGATTAAATCAGTACATTTTTGAGGCTCTTTTAATACTTCATCATCTAGTTTCTAGTGCTGGCACTGAGAGAATGGAAAACCACAACATGCTAAAGACTCACAATGCAAACAGAATTTTCCTGCAGTGACTAAAAAGTCACCAACAGATGACAGTATCTTAACAGGTGCCGCCAGTAAATGCCAGAGAGGCTAACAAAGATATAGAATAAGTGGGTAATCTGTAACAGGATAAACAAATAAGAAGCAACAAAATACACCTTCTATGCACATTGTTCAGATTGCTGCAAAATAATAAATTTTAAACTTTTAACTTATGACAAGCATTTATCCTGTAGCTGCCAGAAAAAAATAAACAAGCATAGAACAGACAGGGTTGCCACTGTAAGACAAGAGCACGTACAGCAACGCATGTTTTGCCTCCTACTGAGGCTGCCAAAGCAGTTCCCTAGCCCAGGTTGCACAGATAGGTGTCCAGCCAGGTCTTGAATGTCTCCAGAGGAGACTCCACAACCTCTCTGGGCTGCCTGGGCCAGTGCTCCATCACCTGCACTGTGAAGAAGTTCCCACTCACATTTGTGCAGAACTCCCTATGCTTCAGTTTGTGGTCATTTCCACTTGTCCTATCGCCACATACTGCTGAGAAGAGTACAGCCTCATCCCTTTGCCTCCCTCTCCTTAGATATTCATAGATGTGGATCAGATACCCCCTGAGTCTTCTTTTTTCAAGGCTGAACAGACCCAGGTCTCTCAGCCTTTCCTCATAAGGGAGGTGCTCCAGGCCTTTTATTATCTTTGTAGTCCTTCCCTGGACTCTTTCGAGGAGATCCCTGTTTTNCCACACTTCCTCAACTTTGTTGTGAGGATGCCATGGGAGACAGTGTCAAATGCATTGCTGAAATCAAGGCAGACTACACCCACTGCTCTCCTCCATTCACCAAGACAGTAATGAAATCATAGAAGGATACCAGATCGGTAAAGCATGACCTCCCCCTTGTGAACCCATACTGTCTACTCCTGATAACTCTCTTCTCTTCCTGCTGACTGGAGATGGCATCCAGAACAAACTGTTCCATCACCTTTCCAGGGACAGAGGTGATGCTGACTGGCCTGAAGTTACTCGGATCCTCCTTCTTGCCCTTTCTGAAGACCAGAGTGACACTGTCTGTCCTCCAGCCTTCAGGCACCTCTCCCATTCTCCAAGACCTCTCAAAGATGATAGAGAGTGGTTCAGCAATTAAACAGTACAGCAATGCAATCTAATTTCAGTTGTAATAGAAGAGGGTCAGATCTGTATTTCTGGAGACCCCTTCTCAAGGCATGACACCAAATCTTGACTTTAGACAGTATGGGACATTTGCTTGCTAGCATATGTGTGTACACGCACACACACCCCTTCACTGCAAATGCTATATAAACAGCTGTTTTGTACCTCTACTTAGAAAGAGAGTAACCTATAAAGAAATACCCTGTGGATGTATTTGACATTTCTAAGGTCTGTAGAGTTATGCTTTAAGAGATGTTCACACTCTTCTATGAGTCCTTCTAATATTCATCTTGGTATCACCTAATCATATTTGCTGCTGCACGCACTAAGTGATCTCTTGTCAGAATTCTTTCTTTCACAGCTGCGTAACAAGGTGATAGGTGGTATCTCTATGTGATGAGCCATATTTTACCAACTGCAGCAGTAAAGTCACAGTGTTCCCATACATGAGTCCACTGGATAAATTTTACTAGTGCTCACTTCCACCTCTGGGACGCTTTACAGCATTCCAGATGTTCCTCATTAAAGTCAGCTTCAGTGAGTCGCAAATAATCAAAAAGTAACCATAAAACAGGAAAGAGACACAAGTATAATTTTTAAAAAATCACAAACTTTTGCACATAATGCTTTTAATTCATTTATTATTCAATTTTGTTTATATTTAGTGATAAGTAATTAATTATTAATATCCAGTAGTCTTTAAAAGAACTCTGCACTGGATATGGATCCCCATTCACCAGAGAAGTGAGCTGGATGAAGGGAACTTTATTTGAGGGTGCAAGAAACAAACAAGAACTGAACACAAACTGAATTCGCAAATCCACAGAAAAAGACCTGATTTTATTAATAGATTAATATGGGTGGAAACTTTGACTTCTGGTCATTTCTATTAGTGAAAAAAAAAAAAAAAATCACAGCTATAGTTTAACTAAATACCCAGGAAATAATGTAGGAAATATAAAGTTGACCTCAATTTAGCAGAAGAATGCTTACTAGTATTCCTAAAGCTAGACGTTAACCCATCTTGTACAAACGTCTGTGAATGCTAAGATAATAGCTCCATAAATGTTGATTTCCTGATGAGGTGGGAAGAATGAGTTTTAACTTACTGCACTACGTGTGCCTGCACAGAAAGGTCTTCTATAATATAAATTTAAATATACAATCTGTTTTACAATGTTTTCCATCATCTCTTTTCTCCATATGCTCTCCCACTAGGAATCTAATGAGTTCTACATATGAGGGATGACAAGGGAATATGCCTGAGAAATAATTCGAGCAATTATGGCATATGGAGGCATTGTTTTTGAGTCGCTTTTGCCATGAACATTAGGCAGAGCATCTGGGACCAAATTCTGTCTACCTGCCCATGGACAGTAGCAAAACCATCATCTTCCATTTGTAAATTCTGCTGAGGTAATCTGCCATACAGAGAGGACCATTTCATCAGCTTTATGATCAGAGAGCATATTGAAACACAGGCCATTTATACTTAGAGAAAAATTTTCCTATTCAGATAGAACAGTTTGAGCTGGAAAACATTCTAAAAGCTAATGATAGAGACACATCATCTCTCTTTTATAAACATAATTTAAAGAGTTAATATGGAACATTAACAGGATTACATGTGGACAATAATACTTTTATTACATAAACTATTCCTTGAACTTTGTTGGACAATAAACTGTTTTCAGAAGTAAAAGCTAGCTGTAGTTCAAATCTTTCAGACATGGCTGATAGTGATCTGATGATTTATATTTTATCAAGAAAATCTATGATCAAAGAACAAACTGACTTTACTTTCCATTGCCACATAACATTACCTGAGTGGTAATAAAGAGGATTTGAAAACAGAAAGTTATTTAATCATTAACATCAACAAAGACAAGCACATTAATTTTAGCTTGCTCATTCAGAATTTTCTGAGCAAAATGCTGGACACAAAATTTTGAAGGTTTTGTCCAAACCATGACTAAATGATCAAGGCAGTCTACTTGTGGAGAAAATCCTAGGAACACAGAACAGATCTTTCCACCACTCTAGAGAACGGAGCCAAGGATTTGCTGCTTACCACCACAAAAAGCCCCCAACTAGACTTCAGTGGGTTGCTGCCTGTATGCAGGATCCACATCCCTACAATCTCCATCTCTGGTGATGAACCACACTCCAGTGATGAAACCGCACAGGTTTTGCCTAGCCTGGCATCCCACTGATAGTAGTCTGAGAAAGAGCAGTCATTCCTTTATAGAATTTTTCCAAGTTGACACAGCAATGGTCCTCCTGCCAGATGCTCTAAAATTAATTTTGGATTAAGCGATGTTGGCAACATTTGTCATCACTTGTCAAAATAAAGTTGTGCAAAATTCAATATTTTTATACACTAGTTCTTGTAATCACCACGTAAGCAGTGCAGATTAATACAGAAGATGCAAAACAACGATCCATAGAAGGAATTTTCCCAAAACATTGGCAACGACAGTAAAGCAGTAGCAGAAAGTAATGTACAAGAACAAGATTAAAGATGTGATCTAGAAATGTTTTCTAATGCTATAAAATAATAAACAGAAAAGATTTTCAGGATACAAACTGTGTTATGAACACTAATCAAGAATTAGGTAATTCTCATTATTTCATTTAATATCATTTAGATGATGTGAAATCATTTAGCACTATCAGATTGTTCAGGTGCGTCATGTTTGATTATAAATCTATCTAACCATTGGCAAGAAAAAAAAAAAAAGATAAAGGCAATACTGCTATTGCAAAGCAAAACTGTTCCTTTCCCTTATCAATATCTTGGTTAACAGCTTATTTGTAGAACTCAAGCCAGGAGGAGGCAGTAGATCAGCACAAAAAAATGCCAATCACATCTTTCTGTTTTGTTGTTATAGACAGTCACGCACTACCTGCACAGTTATAGAAATCTGCCGTACAATCATCGTCAGGAAAATAAAAACAGCAACAATAACAACAACAATAACAACAACAAACCTGTGTATACTTTCAAAACAACAAACTTATAGTAGGTTTTCAGTTTTAAAACAAATCTATCTGATGCAAATTTTTGGAATGTTTTTTTAGCTCTATTTTATATTTATTATATCTGACAGAATCTTTTTCTTTAAGACTCATATCAGGATTTCCTTTTTGTTTTGTTGAACTGATCCAGTACATTTCATTTTGAAAGATTTGAACGAAGCAGTCAGTTTTCTTTCCATTACTGTACTGCCATACAGCACTGCAGACAGAGACCACATATTCTCCAATGATTCAGTAGTCATTAGACTACTGAATTTTAAAGGAAATATACATTTCCCTCTGATGTTTATGCCTGATCATGTTTTTAATCAAATGTATATGTAATAAACTGGGAAGTAGAATATAAGGATTAAAAGAGTAACTGAAGAAGAATTTATCTCCAGATGCCCAAAATATGAATTCCCATAGCTGATCCAGTTACCTGTACTCTGTTTTCAAAGCCACCACTACTAAAACATACACTATGGACAGCTGAACTATGGTTCACACATTGCTCTGAGACTGACCAGCAGAGTTCACTGTTGAACTAAATTGATTGTTTGCATTTTTAAAAACAGTTTGATAAATTAAACCAAAACATTACCATTTCAGGAATGTCTACCATGATTTTTTCAGGAATATTGTGGGGGATAAAAAAATAAACGTTTGTATGCACTCTAATCTAAAAAGAAGAGTGCATCCATTTGAATTTCCCATGACGATGCCAGAACAGTTGCATTAGATCAGTTGCCTTTGCAGAAAGATCTTTCAAACCAGTGGGAGATATTTCCAGATCTACTGAATAAATACAAAATTAATAAAACATTTGAAATTATTACTCATTGAACAATATTATTTTGTTCCATGGGTTAACAAGATAGATCTTCAAAGTGTGCATCCATTCAGGGAACTCTGTTTTATATCTCAATTTTATTCACTTGTTATGAATATTCACAACATTAATCTACTGCAAATAATCTAATAATAATAAATAACCAGTATATTTGAAAATCCATTTATTTTCACTTATTGATATGCATGTGTTACACTTGTATATCATACAGTATTTTCAGTGTTGGTTTTAGAACAAAGGAACAAATAAAACAATATTGAGAAGCATGATGCAGACTTTTGACCAAAGACAGGCCATATTCAGATTTTACAAAACACCACATTAATACTTTGCACTATCCGAGTCTTTTTAAGAAGCTACCTTCCATCCAGCACCCATTAGCACAAATCCATACTATATTAATCCATCCTAATATACTGAGATACCTAATTGCTGCTACAAACAGTTTATCCTAATTAAATTTTAATCAGACAAGAGTATCTTTCCCTGCCAACATTTTTTTAATATTTCTCAGCAGAATGATAAAATATACTTCTCGATTTTATTCCCAACAATCATTTATTTTGTTTAAGCTCTCCTGTGCAGTAATACAACAGAGGTAATGAAATGTTTTTGGAACAGACGGGGATGCTGCGACAGGCAGACCTTTCCAAGGTATGCATCCATCATGGAACTTTATATATAACTATCTTGTCATATCAATGGCTCATAATGATAAAACCATTTCCATCTTTTTCAAAGAGTTTGGTAACCACACAGGACTTTTAAATAAGCTTAATCCTATATATTTTTGCCTGCCATTAAGTGTGTGTGCTTTTCATTTAATGAACCAAAGCATACAGTCAGAACTCTCTCACTCTTTCAGTTAGCATGCTTATGTAGTGTCACTAAAAAGAACTGCCAAATTTTTGTTGTATCAATATTACAGATGGCACAATATACACTAAATGAAGTATAAAATTATACATTCTGTAATAACTTATTAAAAAAGCTCATAGATGCTTAAGGCCTTTAATTATGGAGGTTTTTTCATGTAACAGCACATCACAAAGTTCAAAAAATTGCTACTGAAATATAAAAATTAAAAAAGGAAATGTGATTTTGGCACAGATCAGGTCTGAATTTGAGGACAGTAAGCAAGCAAAATACTCATGAACCATATATCTAGGAAAGCACAATAACTTTTTTCCTTTATAGTAATGAGTCTGAGCAGACATCTACATAAGCATCCAACAGTACTTAGTCTCAAGCAAGAGATTTTATTTTTCAGTAAAAAGAGAAATATTCTGAATAATTACCACCCAATTTCATAATTGAAAAACTCATTTACATCCCTGCCTACTTTTATAAAAACGGATGAAATACTTTCCTTGACTGCTTACTGTGAATTTCATTGAGTTAAATATTGCGAAAGTAAAGTACAGGAACACTTGCCTCCTTCAAAGTAAATTGAAATATATATCTTAAAGGTATAAAATGCTTTATAATGGAAGTGGTAATTGAGTTTTGACCACTACTTTTTTTAACTGCCAAATAGCTGCAGCAGTTGGTTAGCCTTAGGGAAACATGTCAACCTGACTATACATTCTAATATGACTGATGTATTCAGATAACTATTACTTGTCAACAATAATTATTAACAATGGATATATATTTCCATTCCTATAACAAAAGCAACTTCAAGATGTTGAAATATGTACCCTTTAGAGCTCCAAGATTAGAATGCAAATAAAAATGTCTAAAATTGTGCCATGCCAGAGGACAATTTCTGCAATGGAAATTTAATTAAAGCAGTGTGCAGTCCCACCAGCAATCAGAATGTGGACCAGGGATCATTTTAGAGGGAAGGAACCAATACATTTTGGAGATTGACTTCATCAGGATGAAATGCCACCAGTCTGGAAAGAAGAATCCAAACGATTGCTGATTTTCTGCACCTTTTGAGAACCACCTCTTGAGATTACAGCTGCAAATTCCTCAGCAAGTGTAATTTTACAAGTGTACACAGTTCAATCAGCTGAAATCTTTGTGACACAGAAGTTCAAAATAACTTTCCAGTAGTTTTGATCTCAAGGCTGTTGTTGATTACAAACCAGGTTCTCATTGAAACAATTGATTCTGAAGGATACACCCCAGCAGTACAAAATTTCACTTCAAGGATTGCCTGGAGAAATGAAATTCCTATGTGTTGTATTTAATGTTATCAGCCTTGAGACTGACTTGATTTGTCTTTAGCTATCGGGTTACCTGCAAAGAAAAAAGAAAATAAAAAAATCAAAACTGTACATAGATAATCTACTTCTGAAGTCTTGGAAACTGAAGCTGAAATATAAGACCTCTGTCCAGCAAAGCTGTTTCAGTTATTTACAATGACGTGAATAATTCCCAATGGTACTAGATGGGGATGTTCCCCAGTTTACATTGGATAATTAAGTGCTTTGTTGGAATTGGACCTAAAAAAGAGACACTGAAACATGACCACTATTAAAGGTATAGTTTAAAAGAACTGAAGGTCACAAATGTTAAGGGAATTGGCTTTAAGGAAACTCCCCCTTTTATTCATTTCTTTTCAGAGTTAGAATTTCTAATTGTAAAAACAGTGCTTTTAAAATGCTAGCCATTGGGTACTGAAGATATATTGCAAGTGTATTCATCTATTCATTGCATGCTACTTGAAAATGCAATGTTTTTTTACGTGCTAAATACATTCTAGCAAGCAATAACCACTTAGTGGTGAGAACAGACAAAAGCCATGCATACAGAAACAAAAGATATATCTTTCCAGTTATTTGTAAGATATAAAATAATTCAAGGAGTTCGCTTAGAGTGATTTCACCCAACAAAATGTGAAAAAAGAGTGAAACAGAAGGATCATACAGAAAGAGTGGGAGGCGAAGCACTTCTCATTAATTGGATTTTACTCGTGTTTAATTCAGATTTTAAAAATTAAAAAAGTCCATCATATCAAAGAAACATAATTTTGAGGAATATTTCTGCTGTGTCAGTGGGTACAATTAATGATCGTGTAACATTTTAATATCTAATCGTGTCAGGGGACAACATTCCAACTCGTGACGAACAGCCTAATTGGATTGGTCACAAGAACACCTTATGACAGACATCAAGGGGCATATGCTCTTCATTTCGATCTCAGAGAGAAGGGTCATGCTCTGTAATGATGAAACATTCCTTTGCCCTCAGCAAAACTGTTTGCACACAGCTCTCATCCTCTCTGCAGAGCACAAACATAGAGTAGAATATTAAAAAGACTGCTCTAGGAGTTCATTACTTCAATTTGCCTTCACTAAGTTGTTCCTAGGAACAGCAATTAGGAAGGCAATAATAAAATTGTGCTTTGTGGTTTTTATAATACCAAAGATTTATTTATTACACTGCTATTTTTAGCTCTTGTTGTTGTAAACTGCCTCGTGTGACCCCTTCTTTAATGGAAGATTGCCTGAAACAATAATGAAGAATTAATTTAAAAGTCAGGCGACATATTTCTATACCTTGCAACAAAGCTCAAAATGCTGACACAGCATCTAATTTGGTTTCATTTGTTTGTTTACTTGTGTGTGTTTGTTATTGTTACAAGCTGGAATTCTTCTCATGGATACAAGTGGGATGCATATCGTAAAATATACATCTTCTGATCCTATCTGCAGGTGAAATTTTATTAGTTTCACTTGATAGGTAGATATATATAAAAAACTGTGGTAAATCATCTGATGTAAAACACACTGAAAACAGATAAAAGGAAATGAGACTCCTAAAGGGGTCAAGTAGATGCAACACCAAAGTATCTTACACTTCTGTACCACTGAGTATACCAGAAACAAAGCAGAACCAGAGGAAGGTTTCCTCAGAGACACAGCTGGAAAGGCACAGTCACAGGAACTCATCTGAATTCTCTTTTCTGACCACATCCACAGGGAGTAAGTCTTTGTTACTGAAAAGAGAGGTTGTAAACTCTCTTTTTAGAGACCAAGTTGACCATGAGCCAGCAATATGGCTTTGTGGCAAAGAATGATAATGGTATCCTGGTCTGCATTAAGAAAAGTCAGTAGAATCACAGAATCTTTTGAGTTGGAAGGGATCCTAAAAGGTAATCTCATCCAACTCTCCTGCACTGTACATCAACACCTACAGCTAGATCATCTTGTTCAGAGCTCCATCCAGCCTGACCTTGAATATCTACAGGGAATCCACCACCTCTCTGGGAAACTTGTTCCAGTGCCTCACCACCCTTATCATAAATAACGCTTCCTTATATCCAGTCTAAATCTTTTAGTTTGAAACCATTTCCCCTTGTCCCATCACAAGTGATCCTGCTAAAAAGTCTGTCCCTTCCATTCTCATAGCCATCCTTTACGTACTGAAAGGTCTATCTACTTCCCATATCTAGCTCTACAACTGTGTGGTGAGGATATATCTGCACAATCAACATTCCCTGTTACGTACAATGAATAAATGACATAAAGAAAAAATGCCATTCAAATCCTTGCTTTATATCAGGTGCCTAACAACATACAGAGGTCATCTTTTTTATGCAGACTGCATAGGAAGTCAAGTTGCATATCCCTAGTTTTTGCAGTTACATGATCAGAGTTTTTACCTCCTTTCCTTTGCCAGAATTTTTATTATTCCACCTGCTGTACATTTTTTTTTTTCCTTAATGTACAGGTCACACACTGCTACTCTGAGTAACCCACATAGTGGTTTATATTTTCCTCTGTGTAGGAAAGTAATACTTATTATGAGCAAGCACACACCAGCTATTAACATTAATGGAAGTTATATATCCATACACATTAGGGAGAGAATAGACCTCTCAGACGTTAAAGGCAATTTCATAAAGAAGCAGGGAAATTTTAGCTAATATGTAGCAATGTTATTCCCAGAAATGCCTAATCTGGGACAAAATAAAAGCCATTGGGTTTGAGTAGCTGTGAAGCTAGATATTGTTCCAAAGGTCTTTTTAACAAACCAGAATTGAGAACATAACGTGTCTGATCTCCAAAATCCTAAGAGAACAGTAACACACTGAATGGGTGCAAGTGAAGTCTAATCAATTTCTCAGTGAATAATTAATATGCATGAAAATTAACTTTGCTGCTTCTTAGCTTAACAACACAAACGAAAAAAGTACATAGAACCTTAAGCATTGTAGGTATTGATTTGAATTAATTTGTTCATTCTTGGAACATAATTACTCCCTTTATGCTAATATATTTTTCACACGGTTATTATGTAATAAATACAATACATTAGTCTCTCTTCACTTTCTCGTACTAAATGTGCAATTAAAGTATAATTACTCTGCAGTTGCAGACTTTTTAATTTAAATTAGTGAGTGGCTGCTGTAAATTGGCTGTAATTGTATGTGAACTCATTTGATTTTAAAACAATAATATAAAATTAAATATATCTAAAGTTTTCCACATTTCGTCTGCGAATATTCCTACAAGATTCAGTCCTTCCTATCAATTCAAGATATTTTCTGGTCAGCTTCCATTCCAGTGCTACTGAAAACATGTGAAAAATGTTCTCACTTGTGAAATTCCCATAGCTGATTGAATACAGCAGATAATGTGTTCTGTTCCATCAGAATAGATTTCTGTTCAAAAAAAAAAAGTCACTTGCTTTTACTCTAGATGTTCTTATGCCTTGTAAGAGGACGGAGGATATTCAAGACCATAGGACATAAAGAATGGCTGAGTGAACGTTCTCTGTGTAAAAAAGCAGTTTTCCGAACTGTCATAAACCTAAGCATCGAAGTTACAGAATCTCAATACATAGCACATATTTTCTATTTTTTCAGAGAAATAAATATATTACTATATATTTATTGACTACATAATAGTTTATACACACAAATGAGGTATAAAAATAATTGTTATCTAATTAGTAATGTTTTTAGAAATAGATATTACAAGATGCACTGAAGTCAGTGTGTGCTGGAATATTTCATAACACAATTTCTTTATTAATTTTTGACTGGCAGATTTTTTTTTTTCCAATGTTAATCACATCGATACGTAAAATCTATATGAACAACAAAGTAATGAGTTTGTAAATTTAGCACTTGAAAATTAGGAACTTCCATTCTGTGGATGCCCTTGCATGAGGGACCCCCAATTCTAGCTTTTAGCCAAAGCATTCATACAAATATGAGAGACAGGAAGAATTTAATACTTAATGTTTTATTATCACTAGGCTTTGTTGCCTCTTCAATTAGAATTTTTCCATCAACCGTATAGTATAGGATCATGTGTATGGTCATAGCCTGAATATAGTCTGAGCATACTGAAAAATCATCAAGGTATCTTTTCTTTTTTCAGATATGTAAGGTAGAGAAAGGGAATTACACATTTTTAACAGTTAATAGTTCACCTTGTGCAACGTGGAATTGCATTAGACAAGAAAAGCCTTCTTGGCACACCTACATTCTTCTGCATAATTTTAAAAGCCTGAAGAATACAAAAATGGTTTGGGGATTTCTTAAAAAAATAAAAAGGCTCTCAGAAATATATTTAATGGACAACATGAGACAAGCTAAATACAGGGAACATCAAAAGAATCTCTTAAATAAATTCTTCAACAAAGAGAAACATTACAAAAATCCCTAGCTATGAACTGTCCTCTGAAACATCTCTTGAAGAAAAGATAGATTTTTTTCCAATATAGCCCTTATTTGTATGCAGTACAATTCTGTGTCCTTACATTTACATTCTTTCTCATACTGAACATAAACACAGCACAAAAATTAAATAAATAAATAAATGAAAACAGAGTTGACAAAGCAATCTTTTAGCAAACCTTTCCTAAAATAGGATAGACTTGAGGAAAGTTATTTCAGTTATATTTTATCATGGAAAAAAAGAAAGAGAAAAGAAAGAGA